>NKCI01000095.1:0-153401 GCA_003946985.1 Fusarium duplospermum | reverse complement strand
GACCCGCTCGCTGAGCTGCTGCCGCCGAGAAAGAGCCTGAACCTGCAGAGGGCAAACCGGCAGAAGAGAAGCCTGAACCTGCTACTGAGGCTGTTGTTGAAGAGAAACCAGCTGAGGAGAAGCCAGCCGAAGAGCCTGCTGCCGCGGACAAGCCAGTCGAAGAAGCTCCTGCTGCTGAACCGGCAGAGAAGCCCGCAGAAGAGTCTCCTGCTGAGACCGTCGCCGAGGAGAAACCAGCAGAAGAGGCTCCTGCCGCTGAGGTTGCTGCTGAAGAGAAATCTGCTGAGGATGAACCCACCACTGAGGAGAAGCCCGCGGAAGAGAAGCCAACTGAAGAACCCGCCGCAGAGGCTTCTGCTGCCGAAAAGGAGCCCGAACCAGCGGAGGAGAAGCCTGTCGAGGAGGCCCCTGTTGTTGCCGCCGCTGATGAGGAAAAGGCTACTGAAGATTCTCCGGCTGCTGAGGAGAAGCCTGCCGAGGAGGCACCCGCTGCTGTCACCGACAAGGAGCCTGAATCGGCAGAGAAGCCAGCTGAAGAGGCTCCCGCTGAGGAGAAGCCAGCAGAGGAGAAGCCAGCAGAAGAAGCTCCCGCTGTTGAACTGGCAGAGAAGTCAACAGAGGAGGCTGCCGCTCCTGAGGCCGCTCCTGAGGAGAAACCAGCCGAGGAGGCCCCCGCTGCTGAGAAGGAGGAACCTGAAGAAGCGCCTTCAACTGACGACAAACCCGAGGAACAGGCCACACCCGCTGACGTCGAGGCAACTGAAGAAGCGCCTGCAGCTGAACCTAAGCCAGAAGAAGAGGCCAAAGCAGCTGAAGAGGGACCCGCTGACGAAGAACCGGCTGCTGAAGCCAAGCCAGAGGAGGATTCCAAACCTGCTGACGACAAACCAGAGGAAGAAACCGCAGCACCCGAGGAGAAGCCTGACGACGACGCTAAACCAGCAGAGGAAGCACCTGCAGCCCCAGCGGACGAGGCCAAGGAAGAGGCTGTGACTGAACAGCCCGCTGAAGAGGCTCCCGCAACGGAGGAGGCAGCCAGAGCCGCTCCCGAAGAACCACCAGCTGAAGATGCGACAACTGCTCCAGCCGAAGACGCCAAACCGGCTGAAGAAGCACCTTCCACTGATGAAAAACCAGCTGATGACGTGAAGGCCCCTGATGAAGAGGCGAAACCTGCTGAAGAGACTGTTGCACGCTCAGCAGAGACAGACGACAAGCCGGCAGAACAGGAACCTCCTGCATCAGAGGAAGATGCCAAGCCTGCTGAAGAAGCACCTGCCCCAGAGCCTGAAGACGCCGCTACCAAGTCACCTCCCGAGCCTGAAGAGCCAGAACCGGCTCCCGAGCCTGAAGCAGAAAAGGTCGCCGAAGCCGAGAAGAAAGACGACGAAAAAGCCAGAGCAGAGGCAGAGGCCAAGGCCAAGGAAGAAGAAGAGAGCAAAGATACTCTTGGTCCGATTCCAGGCGAAAAGAAGCAGGCGAAAAAAGGTGAGGAACGACATTCATTAAACGATACCCCTTTTGATTTTCCGCAACGTTTGGGACTTCCCGCTACGGAGTTACAAGAAGATATGGATCACGGAGTTTTGGAATTACTTTCAGACGATACCCAGGGACAGCGAGAAATACCACCCAACGAGGATGATACAGCACTCACACCTATTGCTCACGAGCCGAGCCAGCCGCGGATTGTTGAAGCGGCCGACGAGCGCGATGGAGCCGGGGAGGCGAAATCGCTTGCTCCGTCTTGCACAGAAGATGATCAAACTATCACAGAAATCACGATGCCAGGGTTACACGAGCCGAGTTCGGGCCAGAATACGAACATTGGAGTAGCGGAGGATCCCACGCGTTCAGAGCCAAAGGCCGAGGTTCTGGGCGACGTTGAGGAGCCGCTGGTGACGAGAGCCACTCTAGGCCAAGACGGTGAGGAGACGACTGGGCAGGCTGAGGAGCAAGTTGCCATAGAAACTTGTCCGGCAGCGAAGCTTACCCCAGAAAGTGGCGATGACGCCAAGCAGCAGTTGCCGAATGAGCCCTCAGAGACAGCGCCAGAAAGCCAAGAAGCGGCTGTCGAGGCTCCCGAGCATGTTGTTCCAGTTGTCGCCAACGAGCCAGATTCGGTCGCAGAAGCAGATGGCGCCGATCTGACTGCCAGCCACGCCGTCTCAGAAGCCAATGATGGTGCTGAAGTCCCCGCACCTCAGACTCGTGGTGCCACAGACCAATCAACAGATGCCGTGGACAGAGAGGTCGCTGAGGCTGGGGCTGAGCCTGTAAACATTTACATGGAGCAACCAACCTCGCCTGAAGCACACCTCAAAGAGCCAGCTGATGATACTCACGATGGCAACGAGCAGGCAGACGGAATGGACGTCAACTTACCAATTCCCATTGCCAATGACTCGTCTGCATCACAACTGGACGAAAGAGAGCCACCAGTTGACCAGCCCGAGACCCCAGCTGCAGTGACCTCTGACCCTGTTGATGTGGTTGCAAAATCCGGGACAACCGACACTTCCGATCTCGAACGACAAGCGATATCGCCGGAGACTGCGCAAGACTCGGACATTCCAGCTGTGGCTTCTGCAAGCGCCAATATTCCTGACTCAGACTCGGAAGAGGAACAGCAGGTTACTGCCAAGGAGGCTCCGGATTCCATCTCTCCTGGAGTTCAGCTTGAAGAGGCAACAGAATCTTCCGAAATTGCACCTCAAGTTGAGAGCACAACAACTTCGGAACCAACGCAGGAAGTGTCCATGCTGGGACTATTGCAAGCTCTCCCAGCAGCTGATACCACATTGCACGAGCCCAAAATTCTCGACACTGATTTCGAGAATGTTTTGCAGTTGCCAGGAGAGACACCACAAAGCCGTGCAGTGTCGGATCCGGAGCCTGAGAAGACCGAGGCCATCGACAACGACTTCAAGCCGGGTTCTACAACGCCTGAGTTGTTGCCAACAGCTGTAGAGCCTCAGCTCGAAGAGCCCGCTGAGGATCTATCTCCCGATGCCAAGGGCACAGACCTTGAGATCCAGGAACCGCTGACCTCGGTGTCGGAGTCTGAAGAGAAGGATGATGATGCACTGGCACGGGTTGGCGTGCTCTCGCGCTCTCCTTCTCCTCTAAGTGGCGCCGACGCTGAGGAACCAAGACACCTTGAACCAGCGGAAGAAGTTTCCGGCCAGCAACCAGAGCAACTGGAGTCCGTTTCCCGGGCCAGTTCCCCAGATACCACGGTTGACGTCACCGAGGGAGTGTCCCACCCCAAGAACCTACTGCACTCCCCGGCAATCTCAACAGCCTCTGAAGCTGACAAAGACATTCCTGGCACTAAATACGCCGAAGCTTTCGACCCCGAGCAGCAGACCATTACATCTAGGCCTGCATCACTTGAAGGCACCCCCGGAGACTCTGAGATCTTGGATCTTGACGCACAAGATGACGACAAATCATCTCGTGAAGATAGGTCAGCCCCAGTAGCCCATACCGAGCTGGCGCCTGAAAGGGTTGAGGGTGGAGAGAAAGCAAGCCAACAACACGATGTCATGCCTGAGCTCGAGAAAGCTACAGCTTCTTCCGAATCTGGGGAATCAGATTCAAGGTCGGAGAATGACGAGCAACACGAAATTGAGACTCGTGATGCGGGAGCGCTGAGCCCCTCAAGTCCAACGGAGCCGGCGACTGAGCACGTTACTGTCGAGGTTGCAGAACCTGAGCCCGCCTTGGACAAGGCTCTCGCTCAAGATAGTCTTGGCACTGATGAGCTCGCTGTCGCCGCACACCCTGAGTCACCCCACTCCTCCAGAGCTTCTACTCCAGATGCTGGCGTCGAAGGTGATGTCGCTGGTGATGGACAGGACCCCGGTTCTGAGCCACGCCAAACTTCCGTTCACCCATCAGGCTCTTCTCCAGGCGAGGTTGAAGCAGCAGAGATCACTCCTCGAGCTGTTGATGCACCTGTTGTTGAGCCTGAGCCCTTGAGCCGTTCTGTCTCCCCTGTTAGCCACCAAGAGCCTACTGTCCTGCCGATTTCTGAAAGTGAATATCTGGGAGATACCCAGACAGCCGAGGACCTTGACACTGAATCAAGCCCGGCACCCAAGGCTTCCGCTGCTCCTGGCATTCTAGAGCTACCTTCTCATGAGGACTCTGAAGAGGATGAAACGAAAGCTGGTGTGCCACCATCCACGCAGGGTGACTTGAGTCAGGAGAAGGATGAGCTTGACACTACTGGAGAAGAGGCCCCAGCCCAGAAAGCCATCGATGTAACAGCGGAAGTCGCCTCAGACGAGGGATCTGATGTTGAATCGCACGCTTCTGACTCTGAACCTCCATCACCAACCGCCAGGACCCTCCACGTCATCATTCCACAAGATGAACGAGCGACCCCACAACCTCGCCAGGTGAGCTCCCCGGAGCTCGAGCCCTCTTCTCGTACTCTTGAGGATGAGGAGGCCGACGGTGGTTCCGAATCGAGCGACGAGATCCAATCCCTTCTGCTCGAGCTTTTGGAGTCGGTTGCGGATGGACCCATCGATGATGATGATTCTGACCATGATGAGCATGTGTCTGGGCCAGTTTCGCCAAAAACACCAGCTCGTGATCTCCGAGAGAGGGCACTGGCTGGCGACGAGTCACCTTCACCTCTGTTCTACCGCGATTCGCCTGTTGCGATGCTCAGCCCAGCCCATTCCCATTTTGAGCCCACAAGCGGCGTCGAGAGAAGGTCTCTACTGGGCCTTGACGAGGCGAGAAGCCCGTCGAGGCCTTCATCACCCGACACCATCATTGAGGTGGCGCATAATAAGGTGGATCTCTCAGAGGAGGCACCAACCGTCGAACCGTTAAGTCCCACAAAGACCAAAGTCGACGATGCTGGGCCTGAGGATTCAGATGATGAATCGGATTTCGTCGTCCTTGGCTCATCCGATGCCCCGGCACATGGGCATGAGGCTCACCGGGACTCCACAGAGATGAGAGACAAGTCTCTCCCTGAGTTTGTAGGAACTGAGACTGAGATCAAACCTGTGGAAGTGATGCCACCTCAAACTCGAGATCTCCCGTCAGTCGGAGCGACTGTGGTGGATGGGTCTGCACCCAAACCAGCGGATGAGGCCGTACAAGTACCAGTACCGGCTGCTCTGGCTCCCGAACTTGTGGCTCAGCCTTCTCAACCCCATGAGCCTGAGTGGGACAGCAGCAGCTGCTCTGAGGATGAGGAATATAACACTGCTGTTGAAGATCCTTACCCAGAAAGCCGATCTCTGCATTCGATGCAGCCTCAGCAAGATGCCGGTGAGCACTACACGCTGTCCGGTGTCGATACTCGTGAGATGGATGACGATGAAGACTCGGATCAAGAGCCAACCCCCGAGGCCAAGCCAAGAGAGGCGGCGGAGCTGCAGCCAACATCTCCAAGCTCCGAAATCGCTACGGAGCATGAGGCAAAGCCGATGGAGCTACTTCAGTCCGAAGCATCCAAGCCGCCAAGGGTGGTAGAGATCCCTCCGCGAGACAAGGGCAAAGCAGTCGAGGTTGTGCGAGATAGCCCTAAGAAACCAAGCCCTGTGCGATCAAGCCTCGGAGTGGGTGCAGTCGTGGCTCCTGGGCTTGCTGGCACCCGAGAGACAAAGGGTGAACGGGCCGTTACAAGGCCTTCTCGCGCCGAGCCTCCCCGAACGTTCCTGACGCAGCAGCAACGGCCTCGACGGTCACTGAGGATACGACCTGGCACCGAGATCTATACAAAGGACCCCATCTTCATGCCTGTGACCAGCCGGGTCTCTGAAGCAAGACCTGTGCCGCGACCCTTCCCTCTGCAGACCGAAGGCGAAGCGTCTAGAACACCGGTGCGTCCTATGCTCAGGCACCGTACTTTCGAGACCCAGGGCGAGTCATCGAGGGCAGCAGCTCACAGAGCCCAACGACCTCGCTCTCTCGACGCCAAGGGCGAATCGCCAAGAGCTGCTGTGCAGGTAGCCCCTAGGCCTCGCTCCCTCGAGATCCAAGGCGCATCCTCAAGAGCGGCCGCATCAGTAGCAGCAGGACCCAGACATCGTTCTTTCCAGGCCGAAGGCGAGTCGACAATGGCCCCTGTTCCTGTGCGGCCAGAGCTCAGGCATCCTGCCACTACTATCGAGGAGGGACTGAGGAGGAGAGATGTTGCTCACTCAGGTCCCTCATCACCCACTGATCATGAAGGCATAAGGCCTCCAACCCCTGGCATCGTGATACCTGACACAGATATGATCGACTTACAGCGAGCCCATACCCTCAGGCGGAAGCGTAAGATGTCGATCCAGCGTGCAGAGGACACTGTAGCTGCCGCGGTAGTCATCTACGCGGCCGCCGAGGCGCTGAGCCCTCCCAGCAGCCCCCAACCGCTGCTTGGACATCATCAAGAAGAAGAAGAAGAAGAAGAAGAAGAAGAATATGACTATGATGATGATGATGCATACCTACCTAATCTGGAACATCAGATGACAGCGGATCCCGAGAACTCTTACTTCCCAGTTTCTTCATCACCACGGAGGAGCTTCGAGGATGCGCTCGAGGAACTCTACACGTCCGATGCTGACTGGTTTGCAGACGACAGGAGCAGAGAATCTGACTCGTCGCGCAGCGATAGAGACAGAGACAGACATCACAGGCGCCGACGCTCGCACCGCTCGCACCACTCCAGCAGGAGCCGTGACGAGGAGGGCAAAGAACGCAGATCGAGCCGTGGTGAGGACGAGAAAAGAGCCCACCGGTCTCGAGATGAAGATGAGAGTCGGCGCCGTCGCAGGTCTCATCGGGATGAAGAAGGTCGATCTTCTCGCAGACACCGTGATGACGAAGAACCACGATCTCGTGGATCACGCGGTGAAGGCGAGGCCAGGGTGCGGAGCTCAAGAGGTGTTGAGGAGCCCAAATCCCGCAGCTATCGCCGTGAGGAGGAGCCACGATCGCGTGGTTCCCGTGCTCCCGCCGAGGAGTCTTCCTCACGTGCTCTGCCCCGTGAAGAGGAGCCGAGAGAGCGTACGAGGCGATCATCGCACGGTGCCCATTCTCACCGCCGCTACAGACCCGATAGCGCCGGGTCAGGCACGCCGGGCACGCCTCCCAGAACTCCCAGACGAGACAGTGGATTCTCTGCCGAAGGTAGCTCTGGAAGCTCTGGCCGCAGACGCCGCACACCTGATGAACAGGCGGCCCACGACAAGCGAAAGGCAGAGCGGGCAGAGCGGCGCGCACGAGAGAAGGAACCTGAGCGAAAGCGTGAGCCTTCACGCCTCCGAGAATCCCCCAGGGAGGAGGCCAAGGACGTCAAGGGCAAGGGACCCGACCTCGAGCCCGAACCGGAGCGAAGACATCGCCGCTCGCGGAGACACAGCCACTCTGGGCGACCTCGGCCTGATGACGTTAGGGACCGCCCCTCAACAGCAGAGCGAGATGAATCGATTGCGCCTGCGCCTGCACCGAGGAGGAGGTTCTTCGGTGTTAAGTTGGCAGATAACTCGCCGCCTGCACGCGAGGAACCTACAGTGGCGGAGCCAATCAGAGAACGAGCAAAGGAGTCTCCCCCCGTCGAAGCGCCCAAGCGTACGAGGTCCAAGTACAGACGTCCTCGGGAGTCAATGGATGAAGCACGTCCTCGATCGCGCCGTACACGCGATGAGCCAGTCCCCGACCCTCCCCGGGACCGAGATGCCCGTCCATCCAGACACGTCAGGATGGACACGGAGGACTCGCGACGCAAAGCTCGACACGAAGAGCGGCGCAAGGCGCAAGCCAAGGAGGAGGAGAAGAAGCCAGGAGGCATCAAGGCTGCATTCAAGAAGTTGTTTGGCTGATGAGCGCGAGACGCGGCTGGCTGGCTGTGTTGTATGTTTTCATGATGAGCAACCATTGTATCATGTGTGACGATAGGAACGAGTTTGTTGAGATGGTGTTTTTGTATTTGTTACCTGGGATCACGACTATTGCAGGTTGGGTGATGTTTGCATTTGTCATGGCGGGCAGATTGTGAGTTATTATTGTTGCATATTGATCGAGTCCGCATAACCTAATTTATCTGTCTTGTTTCCTTTGAAGGACGTCGGTCCATTTCATCGTGTTCACTTTGCATTGTGTTCAAGTACTTGCCTAGAAACGACGGCGTGGCTAAAGTGATTACCTCGAGATACTTGTCATTGACTAGACGTGGTGTTGAGGTCATGTATGCCCGAACACTGCAAACTCTATCATTCTCCTCTGACGGCCATACCATAACTGGGCGGCCTCTTCATTCTCATCTCGTGTATCGACATTCTTTCAACTCCTGCGTGGCCTCAACTCGAAGGACAAGTGGTCTTGTTGAGCATCATGACATCAAAGTTTACTCTCGAGGGGAAGAAACCATGATTAATGGACATATTGTTTCCTATTTGGCCTGTCAAGACAGACATAAAGAGCGTGTCCTTTCCCTCCCAGATCTGTTCAAGCAGACTCGACAGACTTCCCTCACAACCCGTCCCCTCACAAGTCGTCTTCTGCCCCTTTTCTCCTCTCCTACCCATCTTGCCCAAGATGCGTTTCGAGTTTGCTCTACTCGCCCTCGCGCAGGGCATCCTGGCCAGCCCTTGCAAGAAGAAGGTTGTTGACAGCAGCAGCGCTGCCTTCTTGACCCCCACGGCTTCGGCTGCCACTACTAGCACCAGCACAACCACCACCACTTCGTCTACCTCTAGCACCCCTGTTGTTGTCACCTTCACCAATGCTGCTGGAAGCACTATTGTCACTACCCTGTCTCCCCCTTCGACTAGCACCACCACCACCACTACTACCACCACTACCACTACCACCACCGGCAACCAGGCCGCTCCAACTGGAGGTGCCGGTGGCAGTGGAGGCCGAAGGTTGATCCAGCGCAGCAACAGCAACAGCAACAGCAACGACGAAGGCAAGATTGTCATCCTTCGCCAGACTGTCGACCGCCAATTCAAGCTGCCCACCAAGGGCGGCAGCACCAAGGGTGGTAGCACCGACAGCAGCGGCACCATCGGCAGCAAGAACAACAACCGCATTGACCGCATCGAGTCTATCCCCCACGGCAGCAGCACCACCAATGGAGAGTCCAAGGTCCGAAAGATCATCACCTACCCCGACTACCAGAAGCCCAAGCAGCACAAGAAGATCCTTCTAGGTGTCCGCCCGAACAGGATTCAGACCTACGCCATCCGCCGCCGCCCGGTCCCGGCTCCCGTGGAGGAGGAGGAGGAGAACTACCAGGAGTACGAGGACAAGCTGTACGACAACGTCAACCACGAGGTGGCCGACAACCTTGGCCTCTCGTATAAGCCCGGTCACAAGCGCGGGGGGTACAAGCACGGGTACAAGCTGAACCCTCTCTACTACAAGAAGCTCGGCCTCGTGACTGGCCGGGACGGTAGACTCCGCGACTCCAACAACTACAAGCGGTCCAGCAGCGACAAGAAGGGCGAGGGTTCTGCGGCCACTACAAGAAGCTCGGCCTCACGACTGGCCGGGCCGGCAGACTCCGCGACTCCAACAACAACAAGAGGTCCAGCAGCGACAAGAAGGAAGAGGGTTCCCTAGACGACCAGGCCAAGGTGTCCAAGGAGCAGCGCCAGCGCCTCAGCGAGCTGTACCTCAAGTACCGTGAGATTCTCGCCGACGACATTGTCGAGGACCTGGACAAGGTCTTCAAGGTCACTGTAAGAAAATGAATTGTTCAAACCCCAGTAGATGTAAGACTAAGAAAAACAATAGGACCAGAAGAAGACAGCTTAAGCTATCATGGCTTGAGTGTTTCGTCGAAGAAGAGATGAGTGTGTCGACGACGGTTGGCTGCACTACTATGTGGAGCTCAGTGAGATGGGAAAGGTAATCGGGTCCCGGAAAAGTATTGAGTTGCTTCTTGGCTTTAGCACGGCTAGGATAATACATTTAATCTTGAAAGGAGGATGCTCTTGATGTTGTGTTGTCTTGATTCATGATGCGTTGTGTAAGTGAGGGTTCTGTGGCCAATCATGTCTGTGAAGTAAAGTGGAACACGGGTCAAGTTCGCACAGGCCATCACCGAATAGTTTGTTTTCTGGCCAATCATAGTTCTGAATATCGTGCGCACAGGCCACCATGGGTCAGGTTGGCTCAATACCACGGGTCAGGTTGTCTTTGAGTTGCAAGACCACAGACCAAGACTGGACTTGGTCAAGGTCACTACTACATGAAATCTACTTGATGAGTTATGTAGCAAATATTGGACGTATAGTGAATCATCATCAGCCAGATTCAAGACTAGACTGTAGTTGGTCATTAACACACAGCCTGGAGATGATGCAGAGCTCAAGAATTAGACGAGCAGAAGAGCTGACACATGCTCCACTTAAATCAGCCAATGAATCTCTCAAAGTAAATGGAGCATGTCCCAGGTTCACTCCTTTTCTAGAGCACCTGTCCAGTCTTGGCAGTGGGCATCTGTCAAGTTGTCCACCTTGACTGCTTTTCAGCCCATTTAATTGGCTGCTACACCTTCTCACCTCAACCAACCTGACCCATGGTGGTCTGTGCCCAGTTCAACAATCTGAAACAGCCACTCCCGTTTCTATTTTCCAATATTATGTAATCAGGGCCAAAGCCCTCTCCACCAATTCCACCCACCCCACCAGCAAAAATCGTATCTGCCCCAATTTCGCAGCCTCAGAGTGACGGACCAACCTCTCAGCCCAAACGTAACTTTTCCCAGGCGCAGGATTCGACTTCTTTGCGTTCACACACGAAACACCACCACCAACAAACCAAAAAAAACAACCCATTCGCAATGGCTCCTCAGGCAGTACGTACATGACATCGCTTTGCTGTAAGGCCCTCTGCACCAAACGACCCTGGAGAATGAACCCTCCTTGGTCCGTTTTCAGCATGAGAGGCGCCTCGAAATTGCAGTAGGCTAAGGTCATCTTTTAACAGAAGAAGTCGGGCAAGGCCCAGAAGCAGACCAAGAAGGTACGCTCCCGATTCCCCTTGACCAAGATACGTTTGCGCCGGGCGACAATATCACAATCACGACGACCCGAAACGAACGAATTCAAGGACCGAAAATACTCTTGTCGAATTAACGAGACTAACGTATATCAACTACAGTACATCATTGATGCTTCTCAGCCTGCCAGCGACAAGATCTTCGACGTCGCCGCCTTCGAAAAGTTCCTCCAGGACCGCATCAAGGTTGAGGGCCGCACCAACAACCTTGGCGACAACGTTGTTGTCCAGCAGCAGGGCGAGGGCAAGATTGAGGTCATTGCCCACAACGACCTCTCTGGCCGTTACCTCAAGTACCTGTGCGTCCAACAACACATACACACAAAACTATGGATGGCCTACTGACATCCCCACAGGACCAAGAAGTTCCTCAAGAAGCAGCAGCTCCGTGACTGGCTCCGCGTCGTCTCCACCTCGCGGGGTGTCTACGAGCTCAAGTTCTTCAACGTCGTCAACGACGAGGCTGACGAGGACGACGAGTAAACTTGGTGTCAAAAAACCAAAAACTCAAAGAAATCCCCGGCATTGCAACGGCGCAGGAAATGGGTTGGTGAACTGGGACAGGGATATAAAAGTTTTAAGGACTTGGCCAATAGAACCCCAGCCAATCTGTGTGGCACTCTTTGTGGTGTTTCAATTCTTTTTCTTTGTCTCTGCTCTATGTGAATGAGTGATGCTTCTCTGATAAATGATCGCTTATGACCTGACATCTTTCTCGTCAGGGGTATGTATATGTATATGTAAAACTCATGGCAATGCCCTCATGACACCCTCAAATGCAACCAACGCCATGGCATTCGCCGGGAACGCCCTCAGAAAACACGGCACAAATCCCCTCCAATATCCCTTCCATCCTCCCTCCCTATACACAGCCTTCGCAGCATCCTTCCACCGTGGAAACCTCCTAACTCCATCATTCAGACCACCGCCTAGGGGGTCCGTCATGATACGCTGCTTGACCACGTCGCTCGGATAACTCGTCAACCAGAACGCCTGAGCACTTAGTCCGCCCGCCCAAAAGTTGACGGCTGGCGCGCTGAGGTTCGTCCGCTCTCTTAGTATCCGTGAGAGAACGTCGTAGCTGGCCCACCAGAAGAAAAAGAAGGATCGGAAAAGTAGTGTTGCTGAGAGGCCGTGGTACACGCCCTGAACTCCGTGGTACCGATAGATCTTGCGTAAACAGTCGATGGGTCCTGCGTACAGTCTGTCGGCCTTTTGTGCGGCGTACTGAATCTGTAGCCGCGCCTTGATGTGTTCGACTGGCGCCGCGATGAAGCTGACTGTTGAACCAGCAGCAATACCCGCGATGCCGTGTCCGTATGATGGAAGTGACGTCCTCCCTGTGGTAGAGCCCGGCTGTACATGAAAGACGTGATCAGATAGAAGTCGGCGGTACACTGTCAATGAACCTAGCATGACCGAGTCCATGAACATCCATCCCACCAAAGGCGGTGACGCGCCCTTGTACAATCCTCGGAAGCCCTCATTGCGGACAGTCTGAAGAACACATTGTAGAGGTCCTTTGAAGCGAGTCGGGTCCGTTGTCTGTAAACGGACCTTGACTGTATCAAAAGGATGACCAACTAAACTTGATCAATATATATACCTCTTATGAAAAAAAAAAAAAAAACTCATAGAGCTGCTCTTACCTGTGAGCTTGGCTATGCCACTAAAGACGCCCGCCACAAAGCCTTTGTAATGATGTGCCTTGCTCTCCTGCTTTGGCACAGGAGCTTCCGTCTCCTCCACGGCGACCTTCCCTCTCACGTCCGCAGCCATTGAATCTGAGCTACTCTTGAGTGAGTCTGACGAAGATGAGATATGTCTCTCTGTCAGCGTCGAACAATTTGAGCGATGCCGATAAAAGCCGATGGATGATGGCGGGGCTTCTATGACGTTGAAGAGAGGAGCGTTCCAGAGGAGAAAGCGATAGAGATAAGATAGAATACCAATGATTCAGATGCTCAAGTATAGACAGGTCTAGAATATTATGAGAATCAACAGACTTGGATACCGCTGTTTGATGCTTGAACTGCACGTCGAGCCCTTTTTCATGGATTTTTTTGATATTGGCTCCCCGCCATTCGCTGACGCCCTGGTCTGGAGTAGTTCCGCACTAGTAGCCTTGCACCGACCTCGGAGCCCCGGAGTTATGCAAGTCTCCCCGGGGCCCCGTTTTTAGCCCCAGACTGATGATCCACATCCTCAATACGGTCAACTCGTCAACTCTACTCTACATGCTAAGAGGTTGCTATGCTTCTCTCTTGAAGAACATGATATTCAATGGAACAGAATTCATCATCAGAATCTCTCTTGTCAATTCAATTCCCTCCTCATTCGTCCCCCAATTACAACCCATGTGGTATCTATCACACAAAACTACAGCTAAACCTATCTAACTTGAAGAGTGCCCGAAGCACACATCAAACCCTAACACACGCTCGAGAGATACCCTCATCTTCCTTCCTCCTTTCCCCTTCCTTACATTGCATTGCATTGCCTTGCCTTTCCTTGCTCATAAAAAAAAGAATCCAGTCCAAATGCCCCCCCGCGAAAAGCAATCGCTTTGCTGAAACCAGACAGCCAAGTCATGTCGTCGTCAAGAATTGAAGCAAAAGCCCCTTGATGCAAAATCCCATCCATCGATGATCCTCCTCCTCCCATCGCTTTTCCCCTTCTTTTTTTTCTTTTCGTGATTTTCCAACACCCAATATGCTAATGATTCATTATGTGATCAGAGTTGCCTGCCTCTCCTTCGGCTGGTCATCCTCCTTCAGTCTATACGCGAGTCCTTTCTTTGTAAAACCGTTCGTCTGACAGGCATATGCTGTCAAACTCCAATATGTAGATTCAAAGGCTGTGTCGAGAAGTCGGTCATAGTTTCATTCTTGCATTCGACAACAGCTGGAAAAACTCGGTTCACATACAAAACCTTTAAAAGGTTTCTGTGTCATCCGTGTTGCGCGAGGTAACACTGCCAAAGGTGTCTAGTCAAACAGTTAGTGAGAGTTCGTCACATCAGATACTTCTTAAACATACCTCTCTTGCGTCGCTGCGCTTCTTGCTCAGGGCTCTTGGGGGTCATGGCTCGCGGCCCGCTAGGTCGTCGAGCGGGAGCTCCCAGTGCAGCGTTCAAGTTGCGGTTCTCGGGCTTGGGGCTGCTCGTGTAGTGGCTGACATGAGTTCCACTCATCGTCCCATATCCGCTCTCGTCGCTGGGGTGTGGCACAGGGCTGCTCTTGGCCAGCTGTGAAATACGGGCACCCCGCGGCGCGTTCGGGTTCGAGGGGCTGCCTGTAGGCTCAATGGGCTCCTTGGGAGGCCTGGGGGGACCAGTTGGGGAAGTGGTCCAGTACTCATGATCTCGTGCTGCGCCTCCAGAGGAGGCCATGCTGTACCTGTTTTGGTTCTGGCCCAAGCTGGATACTGAGCCGCCCCAGTCCGCCGACCTAGGAGTCATGGGGACGTTGTACTCCTGAGCCGAGAACTCCAAGGCATTTCGGAAACGCTCAGTCTGACCCTGTCTGGGTTGGGGGTGCTGCAGGTTCAACGAGTTTCGGTGAACCTTGTACTTGGGGGCATCCCCAGGGGACATGGTTCTCTCCCGCAGAGTAACCGCGGGGTTGGCTCCGCTGGCAGTGGGCGCTGCTGCGAGCTCCTGATCCGAGAGTCCAGTGTGAAGCCTGTCCTCGCCGTAGGCGTTGGTACGGTATCCATCCTCATCGTACGACCCAAGGCTAGAAGCAGATCGGGAATGGGCAAAGTCGTCGTACTTGTCCTTCTTGCCGCGGAAAGCCTTGCCTACGCTAGAGGCCGTGGTTCCTGACCATCGAGAAAACTTGGGCAGCCAGCTTGTCGAGCCACCAGACTTGTGCTTCTTCGACTTGTCGGTGCGAGGGGTGTTGTCGTTGCTCATGGGTTGAGCACCTACTGGTGGCTGAGGAGGCGTGTCGAGAGGGACAGAACTTCCGCGGAAGCCCGAGCGGCTTGGTGTCAAGACGTTGCTGTTGGTCCGCTCGGCAGCTGGGCTGGGGTGGTCGAACTCGTACTCACCCTCGTGCTCGGCGACGGTGCTGATACGGTTGTCAGAGACCTTGCGATCACCTCCGAGTCGTGATCGTGACTGTGACAGGGAGAGGTGGCCAGACTGGCTGGGGGTGATGGTCGAGTTGCCTTCGGGCTCATAGCCTCGATCTTGCTCATAGTGACCCTCAGGGTGCAGGTTATCGAACGAAGAGCCGCGTCCGCCGTTGGTGGAAACAGGCGGGGCTGTCTGGGTCTTGAGAACGTCCACTTCGCCCAGAATCTGGATAAGAATCTCCTCAATGCGCTTGAAATCACTAGTTCCCTTGTTGCTGAGGCCCTGGAGGGCACGCTTGAACAGGTTCTTCTTGGCAGCAGCCTCGTTGAGGGTATCAAGCTGAGAGCTGCTCTGGATTGAGCGAGGGCCAGGGTAGGGGCGTGGGCCGTTGATGGCCCTCTGGAGCTTCTCGGTGTTCTCAACACCAGCAAAGATGACATCATCGCTGGTGTCCTGGACAAGGTTCTTCAACTCGTTAAGAGAAGTTCGCATCTCCAGAGCAGAGTTCATGAGAAGGGCCACGATCTCGGTATCGCGAGCACTGCGCTGGGCATCACGGACCATGAGCTGTGTCGTTGTCAGTACCAAACAGTTGACTGGAGAAGGCGAGTATAACTTACATGTTGCATAAGAGCGACAATGTCCTTGTTCTCAATGCGGTCAATACCCTGGCCAGTGGCAGCATCGTAGAAGGGAGATGCCATGCCTTGGGACATGCCGCTGAGATGGCGAGCGTCCTTGGCCATAGGGGCGTAGAAGGGGTCATCACCTCCCATGTGGGGAGATCCGGGGATGGACAGAGGCTTGACCTTGGGGGGGAGGTCGGGAGTCCTGTTGTTGCCGTTGGACATGTATCCCTCGTCATACTTTTGGCCGAATCCAGGGCTTCCAGTATGGTAGGGGACGCCATATGGGGCATTGAGACCGCGAGAACCGAGCAGGTTCTCGTTCAAAGCAGGGTTGGCAATCGGGCTGGCGTCCTCGTAGGGGTTCGTCACAAGAGTATCCCGCTTGCGGTCATCGGAAGATCGCCATTCATCATGGTCATGGCTGGGCTCGCGGCTATGACCGTGGCCGGCAGCCATTCCAGCAGCAGCGCCAATCGCCGCCGCACCAGCAATCTCTGCAGCCCCTGGACCGTGGCTGCTTGCCGCACTCTTGCTGCGGGCCTCCTGTTGCTCGCCAACATTCAGTGGCGTAGGAGTTGCCCGGCCAGAAGAGAGATGGCCTCGGTCCTCGCCATCCAGGCGCTCTTGAACAACCGAGGGGTTGGTCTGGGCATCATCGTCAACATACCCAATCTCGGGCATGGGGTCGTGGAAGTCGGGAACACCCGTTGCGCTCATCTTGGGGAGCTCCTCATAGGACAGACGGTCGATGCTGTGGGCGGGTGTGTTGCGAGGCTCGTGACCCTCAAGCGTGCGCTCCTTAAAGGACTTGTTGCGGGCCACACCAGCACCTTGGAACTCTTCCTGTGCGGATCCCTCAGCAGCAGCCTGCTTCTTGCCTTGAGCGGCCTTCAGGGCCAAAACAGCACCAGAGGTGATGGCCACTTCGGCAGCGGTGGGAGACTTTGGCCGGACAACCTTGCGGCCATGCTCATCGAGCTCATACTCAGTAAACTCCCGGGGAGATCTGTTGCGAGAGACAGCGCTGGGTGTAGCGTGTCTGGAAGATTCGCTCGGATCATATCGCTCGCCAGGGCTCAATCCACGGCTGCTGTAAGTCCTTGACTGCTCATCATAAGAGAGTGTCGAATCTCGGCCACCGTTGTAGTCGTTGTATGAGGCGCCGGTAAGAACAGACTGATCAAGCATCGAGCCGTCCACCAGGGAGGCCACAGCCGATTCCACTCCTAGAGGGGGGTGGACAATGTTAGGGTTGGTGGCACCAACACCCTGCACCGCCTGTCCAGATGTGACCTTCTCCAGCTCGCTGTCGTCGGTGTAAGTGGTGTTGCGGTTGTAACCCGACTCATCGGTGTAGGTTGTATTCCGATAGTCCATGCCGGAGCTTCGAGGGGACATCTGCTCAAGCTCCCTAGCACGAATGGAGCTCAGAGAAGCGGTAGAACGACTGTTGCGGGGGTTCTCAGATCGTTCGTAGTAGGCGTCACTCGTCGAGTGCATGCTCCTAGAGTTGCGAGGCTGGTGTTCGCTGCCGCCCTCGGTGTAGCCAGAGACGCTGGGAATCGGGCTCAGACCGCGGGCACCTGCTTGATACGGCACATACTTCAGGGGTGGAGGAACGTCCTGAGTAGCAAAGTAGGAGTTGTCGTAACCCTCAAACTCGCCCACGTCAGAAATATCGTCACCTTCATCATCGTAATGGTCACCATGCTCAATAGGAACCTTGTTCCCATACTCGTCAGTCTCATACTCGTCGATGTACTCCTTCTTCCCGCGTGGCAGAGCAGTCAGATCACCATGAGAAACATTGGCATGTTGTGTAGACAAGGTGCTCTCGAGATTGGGAGATCGGGTTGGTGTCGGCGTGTCGGAATCTGAACCGTCCACGTGAGAAACGTTCTGAAGAGGAGTAATCTCCTCGGTGGCTGAGTGAGGCCGGTCTGTGTCGGCGGAGCGAATGGAAGTCCGAGTCATTTCCGTAGGGTTGATTTCGCTCATAAGAGGCATCGGGGGCACAGGAGCATCGTCATAGTCTCCATATTGGTCACGTCCCATGCTTCGGTTGCGGGCAGCCTCGGCCTTGCGACGCCTCCGCTCTCTCGGCTTCAGATCTGAAGTTTGAGACTTCTCATCCAGTAGCGAGGAGGCGGCAGTGATAGAGGAGGCAGCCGCCGCACCAATAGCAGCAGACTTGAGCAAGTCGCCGCTGCGCTTTGGTGTAACGTGGTCGTCATATTGATCAGCCGATTCATTGCTAAGGAGAGAGCTGTCGTCGAGCTCATGGCGGGCCTCCCTATTGCGCCCAGCCTTGATATCGCTGCGCTGACCCGAGGACCGCCGGCGGTCCGGGGTAAACTCATCCCTTGATACAGACGTTCCAGACGACGTAAAGGAATCGCGGCGACCCTCTCTCTTGCTCTGCTCACGCTTGAGTGCACTAAGCTCGGGTAGAATCAGGCGACGGATGGCATCCTCCACCGTCTCCAGGAGCTTAGGATTGTTGATTGATGAGGCCTTGGAGGCGCCTGAGCGTGTGGAATGTGTCTCATACGTGCGGTGGCTCGGTGCGAGATTAGAGGATAAGACACTCGTGTCGGCACCTGACACAACGGATTCCTGATGGCTCTTGCTAGAGCGACGACGGGGGGATTTAAGTTCCTCGGCCGTCCGCTCAGTGACGCTGCTGGTTCTGCTCTTGGGTCGTCGCTTTCGTTCAGACGTCGACTTTTCCCTCGACTTTTCAGACGACGACACCTTTGACCGGTCTCTGTTTCGACTCTTGCGGCTCTTGATCTCGTCCACGGCAGCGGTTGCGAGTGCACCAGCGGCAACGGCGGATGATGACATGTCGCGGGTTCCAGTAGGACTGTTCAAGCTACCCTTGGCATCGCCGTCGAGGAAGCTATCTGATGGGATGGCGGAGATTTCTGAGGGGTTGACGGAGTAGTTCTCTGAGGGAATCAAGGGACTGGCAGGTCGCCGACGTCGGTGGCTCCGGTCAATCTCAATGTCGATTGGGTTCCTAGAGACATTGGACTCCTCGGTGGCAGAAGCATAGGAGCTCATACTGTGTCCGTCCTCGTCGTAGTCGAGGTGGTGCAGGTCCAGAGGTATCCGTCGAGTCACGGAGGCGTTGCGACTGCCCTTAGTCTCTGTGACTTGGAGATGGTGGTCGCTGCGGCCTCTCTTGGATGGTGTCAGGCGGACACGGACACTAGGACGACGCTCGCTGGCCGATCCAGAGGCAGGCTTTCCACCCTCAAAGTACTCGATGAGTAACGAGGTCTGTGATTTGCTGGCCTTGTGTCGGGTTGCGATGGTGACGGGAGTTCCGTCCTCGGGGATGGAGTATGAAGATTTGTCGTCGCCGGGCTTCACCTCATCCCCCGTCGTCAACTCGGTGGGCGTGGTGTTGGTAGTCTCGGTTTCGGTAGGGGCAGGAAGTGGGAGAGATTTTCTCGAGGTGGCGCCCATCGTTGATCTGGTGAGGTGATTGAGGTGGTAAAGTGTCGGGGCCCTTTTCTTCCCAGGTCTGCGATCCGGAGCGGATGCAGAATATCACCCAAGGGCCTTCTCAGGGTGGAAGGGGGGGCGCAGGGGGATTGTTGATTAATGGATTTGTAGTTCTCAAGACATGCGGAATGTTTGACGGTCAAGAAATCGCAGGGCAAAAGTGTCTAAAGACGAAAGAGAGGTCAGCATTTCTCAAGCTAGGGCGAGCGATGGGCACAAGCAAAAGGCAACGGTGTAGGCCAATGGCGGAGAAGGATGAATCGCCACCAAGGTGTGAATCGACTCATGAAGAGGGGGCATTCAGAGGGGAATAGACTTACACAAGGACAGATAACCGTAGGGAAAATTAATCAAAACTCGACTGAGCACGTAGCAGTCGATAACTTACAATATCGCTCTCACTCTCGGGGAGACCTGGCTGCGGGAAGCCTTGGGGCGATTAATCGAGAGCGAAAGGAAAGATTTGGGGAAGGGTTTCGGATGCGGCGTGGGCGCGGGCGGAGGGTGTGGGTGGGTGGGTGTCGCCTTGAACCGTCCTTTGGGGGGGGCGGGCAGCGGGTGGGCCAACAACTTGCAACCGCAGCAACCAGCGTAATTTAGGTACAGCCCAGTCAGACGGACGGAAGCGAGCCGCAAATCCAATGCAAATCCCAGTCCCGATGAAATAAGGATTAAAAAAAAATAGGTAAAGTCGTAATAAAAACAGAACAAGCCTTGTTTGGACAAGTTCGGAAAAAAAAAGAGGGAAGCAATCAATTTAGGGTGCAGGAGACCCAAGGTTAACCGCCCTGCTGGTGACGAGAAGAGAGGAGGTTGGTACTCGGTCCCAAGGTGGAAGTTTGGAGGCTGGGAAAAACGGGAACTGCAGATTGCGACGTCGTGCGTGGTTTTAGCAGCGGAGGAATAGGAGAGAGAAGTTTGAAGGGAAGCTGTCCGTTTGTTCCGTCTTTTACTCAAAGGGTTGTATTGATGTCGTTGTTGATGATGTCGTCGTGTCAATGATCGCTTCTAGGTTTGCCCGTCGTCTAACTCCGTATTGTCAAGGTAGAAGACGGGAAGAGCAGTTTGTCAAAAAGACGGGACAGCCCAATCTCAGCCGATCGATGAAGCAGGCTTTGTTTATTCCTTGGACAAACCGACTCGATCCATCCAGCTTCAGCTCCCGTCTCGATTTCCCTTTGCTCCATCAAACTACAGCACACGCATAGCAAAGCACAGCACATCACAGCACAGCAGCATCCATGGAAGTATGGATCTAGCGGGCGGGGGAGCGAAGCAATCGGGATGGGGGATTCTCTCGCCCTAGTGCGTTCTAGAGGGGGGTGATGAGCTGGCGCTGCCGGAGCGCTGGTCCAATAGCGCCCGGCGGCCGGGGGTCCCGTCCTCCGGATGTGCTAGCCCACGAGCCACCGAGGGCCAAGGAGCGCTACCGCCCGGCCGACCATGGTGGTTTCTCTGCCAATGGATGGCCGGTCTCCGACACGAGAAGGAACCCCAGAGGTGCAGCGCAGCAAGCAGAACGTGCATCGCACATGCAGACGAGGCCTGACGGTGTTCGTTCGTTGGGGATGATGTGGGTGATGAATGGGACGAGCAGAGAGTCTATGGATGAGAGCAGCCTGTGAGGTGAGTATGAGCTGCCGCCAAAGAATCAAGCCGCGCAGTCAAAGAGAGCCAGTCTACCCGTTGCCATGGTGGTGACGGCCAAGCCAGCCCTCTCTATTCGACAGGAACAAGACAAGGTCGACGACGACCGTTGGGCTGCCATGCACAATAACTCGTGGATTCGTCCCATCAGTCTGCCTCACTGCAGGGTTAACCCCAGACGATGTCAGAACTGATGGGCCCAACCTCCAGGAAGCCAGACAGCTTTTTTTTCTTTCTTTCCCAGAAGCGCTTGCTTCATCAACAGAAACGCCTCTTTGTCAAAAGAAGGCCCCCGTCCTTCTTCAACAAGACCCTGGTCAGTCAAATCTCTTTGCCCGTCCTCGGGTCCAGCGCCACGGCCCCAGAGTCCGGGACCCGAAATAGGAAAAGCCTCGCTTGGTGGGCCGGGAGACGGATGGAGGCAAGAAATCACCTGAGTGAGCCTCAAATCCTTGCGCTCAGATCAAATGGGATCCATGACATCTGTGACAGTTGATGCATGGGCTTTGGCAAGGGAAGAACAGACACACACCCTGTCTTTTTGCTTGTCACTCAGTGACCTTCAATTGGCGCCAGAATTGGGCTTCCCTTTCTTTCACTCGATTAAAAATGGTTCTTGCGAGTCCGCCTCCACCAAGGGTCCGAGAAGGTTCAATTTCCTCCGAGTCCATACAAGTGGATTGTAGGGCTGAAGGTCTGAAGGTCCTCGACTTTGCCTAGCTTTCTGCTTTGATTTCTCGTACTCCGTACTCGGCACCATAGGTGTGATTTCAACGTAGGTCAAATAATGACATCCTATTATCACAAGTATCCAAGAAACTTCTGGAAACAACAACATCCACAACATCCAACCCAGTGTGACGCCGACTATGCCAGTTCACCAGCAGGTCAAGCTAATAAAAAACCTAATCCTATCTGGAGTTCGTCCACTTACTCTATTCAACAAGTTGTCAAACCCGATTCTCCCACGTTCGCATAGAGAAAAGACTCAATTAGTCGGTCTGAGCCCACATTCGGGTTCAACCTCCTCTTTTTTTCGCATCATGGCAGGCACAAGGTCTTGGCAACACGTCAATCAAATCACGTTGAGTTAAAGTGACACGGTCAAAAAAAAGGAAAAAGCCGTCCAACCTCCCGCATTATTCCTTTTCCCCCGGTACCGAACTATTGTTCATCTGGTTGTTTAATCTCCGTTCAACACTCAACAAAGTGAGGCTTACTATTACCAAGCTTCGGGTTGCGAGATATACCATTTTTCGTAACTCTGCAAAAAAACTCAGAGATGGGTCCTTTCAACCCCCCCTCCCCCAGTCAGACAGAGAGGGGGGAAGCATGCCACGGCACCATGCGAGACACACCCCAAGACATGGGATATCCCTGGAGTCCCGCGTCTGAGACAACAGCCGTTCTGCCTGTCTCACCTCGAAGTGAGCGAGAGAGCGAGCACTTACGGGTTATTTTTTTCAGCTCTCTGACGCTGAGGCGTCTCTATCTGCAGGAGTAGCAACGCCCCTCCGCGTATGCCCGGCAGCAGCAGAGTAAGGGAGGCCTCTGTTTCAAACACACCGCTACAAGTCGGTAGCTGCAGAGATGTCGATTCGAGAGTCGAGTGGTGAGATTTTCGTCATGGGTTGAAAAACTACAGATCAGGTCCTATGAGCTCACACACACCCCTGGCTCCTAACTACCGCGGGCCTTTACTGCGACCCTGGACAGTTCACACTCTGGTTTTGCCGTGTTTTTTAGTCGATTTACTACAAGGGTCCTTCAAACACTCTCAAGTCCAAACAGCTCCGTCAACATGTATCTAGCCGGTGCTTCATTGTATCTCAAGTCACACCGGCGATCTCGTACAACTCCCTTTACCCGATGCCTTGATTCAAACCGAATACCGCGCAAGATTGTCCATTTCCGTACACTTTTGCTTGTTCGAGTCGTGCCGCAAGAGTTCCGAAAGCCTTTGCATCAAGGATACACTACATCACGTCCATATCAGGCAGAACGCCGTTTGCGGTTTGCATCCAAGACTCGGCACACAATGCCATATTCACATTAATCAGACTATTCATATACTATGCACATTGCAGGTGCTCTATCAAGATCCGTTAACCCATAAAGCATCAATCAGATATCATCAGAACGCTGCCCAGACCCAAACACCGAACAAAAGGTATCCAAAAGCAGACCCATAACAAAAAAAGACCCAGATTGGTATCATGAAAAAGGAATCACTCTCCCCTCCGACTATCCCTCGTCACAGCCGGCCCCGGCACGGCAGGGTACTCGGGCGGACTGCCTCCAGCTTCCAGATCCCGCAGCTCCACGGGATCCTGCCTCTCCTTCTTGCCGTCGTACGGCGGCGGCGCTTCTCCCAGCTCGTTAAGACCCTCTTCAGATCTTGTCCCGGCCCACGGGCCACGGCGGCCGTTCCCCCGGGTTCCGCTTGGGCCGAAAAGACGTCCCGGAGGAGGGCCTAGCACGCGGGGCCCTTGTCCGGCCGATTGCTGCAGACGGCGGCGGCGGCGGCGCAATTGGATAAGGACTGCGATACAGCCGATTATGATGATGACGGCTAGGGGAATAATTACCCAGGCGAATGGTCTGTCGGTAAGGGAGAAGTCGTCGTCGTTGCTGTCGTTTGATGACATTTTGTGTATGTGTGGGTGATGATTCGTGTAGTGTTCACTCGGCCGAGTGATCCAAGACAGGTAGGCGGTTTTAATAATTCAACAGCCGGTGATATGCTTTATGAAATGTAGTGCTTGAGGCCTCGTGATCGTGTGATGTCTCAGCGATATGTATGTCAGATACCCTCTCACAAAATTCCTTGTTGCCTGCAGGATGAATATCAAAGAATCAGGAAGAGGAGAGTAGGATGAATAAAAAAACGTTAACGTCAGAGACTTGCGCAGCTTCACGTCATCAGCTGTTCATGGCATCAAGGTTAGAGGAACGGGTGGGCAGCGGTCCATTTGTAGTCTCGTCCTCCATTTTTTTCGCCTCCCCCTTAGTTAAAGAAAGCCCGGCCGACCCGTTCGTTGTGTGACTTCATAGTCGTGGCTTGGATCTCTGGTCGTGCTGGTTGGACGCGAATCGGCTTCTGCGGCATGCAACTGTAGCGCGGGGGTGAAAGACGATTGTCACCTGTCATCGACCTGGAAGCGTAACGGCGCAAGGCACAAGGTTTAGAGCAGTTCAAGTTTTGTTCTGCACGTATTTGTCATGCATGATTCTGTTAATTCGACACGCCAGGTCACTCACAAGATACTATCATGAGTACCTGGATCTTCAGAGACATTGGGAAGCTTGTAGGCCGTCGTGTTCGACCGTCTTCTCTAGAGAGTGGCTTTGTCGAGGCGCAGGCGCTGACGAGAAGCTGTTATCACGAGGAATGTGACTTGATTCCTCATTCTGGGGAATCTGGAAGGCTTCTCCGCTGCTACTAGCGCTGAGTTGACATGGCCCGAGCGTCTTCAAAGGGCTCCACCAAACTCTCGACCGTGAACGGGAAGTGTTCAGCGTATTTCAACTCTTCTCGACGCTGCGAATACGCCTCCTTCATTACGACCCCCAAACCAACCCAGACGCCGACCTACTCTTTTTTTGCACCGCCGAGTATAGCCCATCATGCCTCGCGCGATCAGAGGTACGTTCACGTAATAGGCTTTTTTCTGCTGGCCCCATCAGCTAACCAACACCCCTTGCGATTTCCAGGCGTTCTTATCGAATGCGACCCTTCGATCAAGTCCATCATTGTTAGCATCGACAGCACGAACCACGATTACATCATTGAGGATCTGGACGATGAACGCGTCGTGGTAAAGGAGAACATGGTTTCCATGCTCAAGGCAAAACTAGAAGATGTGCGTCTACCTATGCTCAGCGCCGACGACTCTGGCTTTGAGCAGGCTGCTGCGCCTTGCTAGTGATGATGACTATTCTAACATACATACACACAGCGTCTCAAGGAGAACCTCCCTCCCGAGGAAGAGTCCGGCTCCGAGTAGTCGTCGAACACGGACGACAACGACCATCTGGCCAAGCGCCAGCACTGCGATACCATACCTCTACCACCTCGTCTTCTACAGCTTCTCAAATCTCGGTTTCGTCTTCTTCAGCCCACTCATCAGCGCCTGCGAAAAGTCCTTGCTCTGAACAGCCGCCGCATTCCACACCTTTGTGTACCGCAGACTCTCATCAACGCTGTGATCGCGCCCGTAGTTCAGCAACTCCTTTGTCCCCTGCACCGCGACCGGGCTCTTGCTCGCCAGCGTCGCCGCCAGAGCCACACCGGCCTGCACAGCCGCCTCCTTGCCCTCGTGAACCTGGCTCACGAAGCCCACCGACAGAGCCTCCTGCGCCGAAAAGTCCCGCGCCGTGAGGCACACGTCCTTGACCCACGATGTCGAACCCACGAGCTTAGGTAGCCGAGCCAGTGTGCCAATATCTGCGGCCAGACCGATGTCAACCTCTTTGACGGCGAACCGCGTGTTGGAAGCGCAGATGCGGATGTCAGCGCAGCAGGCAATGTCGATGGCGAGGCCAATAGAAATACCGTGAACGACACAGATTACAGCTGTAGAAGAACAAAGCACATGATCAGTACTCGTCTTGACTCGAATATACGTGATACTTACGCTTCTCGCACTTCTCCATAGCACTAATAGATGCCTGGAACTCCTCAATGTGACTCCTCAAAGCCTTTGCCTTTCTCGCAACATCCTGCTCTCCCCCATTGAGGACGCCGTCCGACGTGGCCGCCTGCACATCCAAGCCCGCGGTGAAAGCGCGATCGCCAGCGCCGCTGAGAACGACGGCGCGAACTTCAGCATCGTGGCTAAGCTGCTCAAAGACGCGACCAAACTCGAGCCACACTGCCTGCGAAAAGGCGTTGAGCTTGCGCGGGCGGTTGATCTCGACGTGGGCGACAAAGGGCGCCGGCGAGCTGACTAGCATATGCTCATATGAGGCGTACGCGGGGAGAGGACTGGTGGATGACATGGTGAGCTTGAGGCGTCTCGCTGCAGGAATTGAAGTAGAGGTGATGATGAGACGACAGAGTATAGATGTAATTGAGAAAGGACAGCTCGGGGTTTTACTACATGTCAGACGGACTTGACTCTCAGGCGGGCATGTAAGTTAACTAAGTGGCGGATGGGACCAACTTGGAGATGCCGAGGCTCGTTTCCCCGGACCGAAACTAACCCCCGACCTGATGGATGGCTCGGAGCTCAAGCTCTACTCACATGCTCTGTTAATCAACATTAGTTCCATCCTATCAGATTCCATCATGACATGACACTCCATCCATCATGGACACAATCACTCAGGCTCAGAGAGCAAGAAAAGTCTATTCGATATCATTTTCAACTATAAAAACAAAAGGCAACTATGGCCCTGACAGCATTATAATCATTTCCCGGCTGTCTACCCTTCCTGGGTTAGACGCCAATGCTCCCGTGGAATAAAAAAAGACGAACCCGACGTGTCCAGCGCATCTAGTCCAGCGCGTCCCTCCACAGCATCCATGTTGCTGTACCTGTCATGAATCACAATGGGGGCCTGGCCAATGCAAATGGCGTCTGCGGCAAATCCCAAAGACTAAAGCAAGAAACATAAAATGAAGAAGTGGCACTTTCTCTCGTTTACAGGAGAAGAGTTCCGAACAGGGTGAAGAGGGTGGCAGCGCCAGTGATGTAGAGAGGACCCAGGTCCAGAGTGGAAGCGGCGCTGTCGTCGTCCTCGTCCGTAGACTCGGAACCACTGCTGGTAGAAGTAGACTTGCCAGCGCTGACACTGGCGGTAGCGGTACCACTGTCAACCTCAAAGTGGGAACCCTTGTTGTTGTTGCCATCAAAGCCGGGACCCTTGCCAGCACCGTTGGTAAAGTACTTCTTGGCCTGCGAGGGCATCTCGGGAACAAGGTCGGGGTCAACCTGCCAGACATCCTCCTTGGCGGGGCATTCGACACCGTGCGTAGACTTGGCAGCGCCGCCAGAGCCGGTGGGCATGGGGTACTCCTTGAGAGCCTCCTTCAAAAGCTTGTACTCGTCGGTGGTCTTGACGGTGTTGCCGCTAATCTTAACGATACCAAAGTCGTTGTCCTCGTACGAGTACTCGTACATGAGACCGCCAGAGTAGACACCAGTCATCTCGTCGCTCATCAGGGCCTCGAGCTCCTCAAACTTACGAGGGCGGTTCTTGATGCAACCATACTCAGAGAGGCTAAGGAGAGGTTAGCAAAGAATAGGTCAATGTGCAATTTTGAAACGTACAAGATGGGGAGACCGTAGTCAGTAAAGTTCTTGACCTTGACATCCCAGCCAGCGGTCTTGAAGTCACTGTTGCACCAAGAGTAGTCGTTGAAGGCAAAGAAGTCGGATCGCATATCGTCGGAGCCGCAGTTGAAGTAGTGAGCAGTCTGCATTCGGTTCTGTGCGACATCGGCAGCCGAGTAACCGACAGGGACCTGGCGGAGCTTGCGGGCCTTCATGAAAGACCTTATATCACGAGTGACAGCCTTGACGTAGGGAGCGGACTTGTCGGTATCCTCCTCGTCGTTGATAACCTCGTTACCCGAGAAGAAAGCGAGGGTGTTGTCGTACGCAGCAAACATCTCAACAGTGGCAAAGACGCTCTGGAGGTAGGCAGCGTTGTAAGAGGGACCGGGGTTACCGCGGTTGATGGAATACTTGGGGTTGTTGACATCCAGGACGAGATAGATGCCAGCGTCGTTGAGGGCCTTCATGCACTCATCGTGGTCGGCCGTGTTGTCGACGGCGTAGACACGAATGACATTGACGCCAAGGTCCTTGAAGTTCTTAATATCACGCTCGCAGACCTTGGTATCGGCCAAGGGGTCCTTGTTAGCGGAAGCACCGCCAGGCTGATAGTCAATGCCTCGAAGGTAGAATCGTTCATCGCCAGCCCAGAAAGCTGGGGTTTGCGTGTTAGCGGCCTTTCAGGGGTCACTGGCGCATCTGATGGGATCGTAGGGCTTACCGTTGCCCGAGACCGTGACGGTGGGGAGGGTTGCACGCTTGCTGGGAGGCTCCTTGAGGGTAGGGGTGGCCGAGACGGCGCCAATGCCCGCCAAGGCGGAAAGAAGAGCAGCGGTCTTCATTGTAGATGAATTGGACGATAGCGGTTCAACGATTCAAGTGGTGGTGTTGTCCAAGAAAGACGATCGTTCGAGAAGGACGCGATCCGATCCGAGGGTGTAAACGAGAGGATTCGAGTGAGGGAAGGAGAATTACAGTCAAAGTAAAAAGAAAATCCAACAACGAGGGAGTTGGAATGGCAACGAAGAAGGAAGACCGGACGAGAAGAACACAAACGTGCCAACAAGGAACCGGTGGAATGGATGGAGGGATGAAGTCGAATGGAGGGAGAAAGAAGGAGGGAAGGAGAGGAAAACGAGAGTGATGCGGAAGAGGCTGGAATGGGATTTAAAAACGGGCCAAAGCTGAGCTGAGGGAGGGAGAGAGTGCTCCGACTGTACAGTACCTACAGTACATGCAACTAGAACAATACGACCGCGGCAGACAGTCAAGCCCAAAAACTCTGGCCGTGGAGCCGTGTCAAATCAAGGGATGATGACCATTGGATCCATCCCGGTATCTTTGTTGTCTATGGTATCACGGCGGGTGTCGGAGTATCTGCTTGGCTTCTATTCCTGGCCCCTCGTCTCTATTCCTGGGAATCTACAGACCATCTTACGACCAAGCTCGATTCCGCACTGAAAGATCCAGCAGCCGCCATCAATTGGCAGCTCGAGCACATGGATGGGCATTGGGAGGCCGTGATTAAACGTGGGGCGCCTCTGGTCCATTCATTTCGGGCCCACCCTCTTGGTTGCATGTTGGCACGCTTCTCTCAATCTCAAAGGAGACCATCTGAGCAGAAAGGCATGATGATGACTTGGATGTATGGGAACTAACATTCCTCGATTTCCTTTGTCGAGACCGTGTTTCGAATAGAATAGCCATAATCTCTTGCTCGCAATTGTTGTGTTTGTTGTTGACAAAGCTGACCAAACTGACTGACATGTCGTGTCCAGGAGATGGTTGGGGCACACACACACTCAGACACACACGCACAAGCACAATGACCTGACCAACCAGCCTATCAAGGATCGACATCCTCTACGCTCCTGTACCTGACAGAGACAGGCTTGTGCTTGTCTGTGCTCCTCCAGCACGAACCAAACAAACAACAGCTTCATTCTTGCGCGCGAGGCGGTTACAGTATTTGCAACCAAAGGGCAAACCTGAATAAACTTTGCCTTTTGCAAAACCGCCAAATCCTACCAAAGCACGGATACAGTAGTAGTAACCGTCTAGACGACCATGTAGCATCTGCCCTCCATCCCATCCTCTCGTATCTTTTTCCAAGCGTGAGTGCGTAATCGATGAAGGCGCCGAGCAAAAACTTTCCCAACCTCTTCCCTCTTTTGGATTCATCGACATATATTTCATCCCCAAGACTGCGCAGCCACAATCTTTATCCTCAAACAAGACCAAGAACATCTCGAGATCCAATAATGCTTCACTTTCAAAGCTGGCGCTTGTAGAATTTCCGGTTTCTTGGTCTTGGTGGAAAAGCTCGAATTCTTCCCAAATCCTGGATCTGGCACGCCCCACCAAGCGTCGTAATGGGCTCCTCTTCCCCATACATACGCCCCCCCTTGCGATCCATGGTTTTCACGCCCCCCATCTGAAGCAAGTGGATGTCGCTCGCTATTGGGTGTTTCGTCAAAACCGGCTTCTTCCCCTGAGGCTCCCTCCCTCCCTGATCGTGGGAGAGTCCGACCTTGAACAACGGACGGCTGGGGGGGAGGCTCCATGGATGGCAGGTAACACAGTCCAACCTCCTGACAGCGCATCCATCCATGATGAGTTTGACCGAGTGCTCCATCATGTTGTTCAATGGCATCAATCAACCTCCTCCATAAGGATCATTTAAACGAGGCACCCACAACACGACCGAGTCTAACAGACAATCCAAGCACCGGTCGTCTCCAGCAGCTTTGATCTTCAGGGGCCATTTCTGCCACTCCCGCGTCTCTCCAGCACCGTCGTTTATCCGTCAAAGTTCTTCCTTCAACATTGAGTGGGATGATGATTGACGGCGCTTGGCATGGATTCTTGTTGGATCCATGGGTCGCAAAATAGCCCCCCAATCCAGCACCGTTCCCCATTGTCCTCCCGTCTCGTCTGAGACGGTGGAGTTGGCTCTAACCTGCGAAATTTCAATCGTCGGGGCGATCGTCAAGCAACACCCGCCCTTGCAAGTCCCCCTTCGCTTCCAGTATCCCGTCCCACGCCGCACGCTACGGGATACCGCGCCAGCTCACATCGGGGTGGCCAAGCCCAAAGCAAGATCTGCCAGCCAAGCAAAGCCAAGAACTAGTCTCGGGTGAAACAAGACCATCCAAAGGAGCCCACTCGCCTCGTGGTAGCATCCCGTAACCACCAACGCTCCAGCCAGGCCACTCACTGCCATCAACATCGATACACAGATCCCTCCCACGGTCTTGTATAAATCACCCTCGGTCCCTGCTCTGTAACTTGAAGGCCCTCTTTTCATCTCGAAAAGTGTGGGGGGTTCCACCTCCCCTGAAAGCCTCCCCATGAGCCGGGTTGCACTCTATCTTGAAGCCAAGCCTGGTTTGGGCCCCTGCAAGGCATCCCAAGGGCAATGGGAGACTCGAAGTGACAGTCTCATTGCGCGCCAGTCCCGATTTGAAGATCCCGAGCTCCTGTATCAGGGCATTTATACGGAACACTGTGAGGTGATCGTCAAGTCAGTTTCGTCATGGTTCATTTCTTGATTTTGAAAAGAACCCTCCCTCCAACTTCAAACTACGACTCTGCTGGCAATGACGACAACCCGTCCAGAGAACCTCAATGAAACAGCGCGTAGAGCATCTCCTTCACACAAACCATAGCCAGACCCTCAAATGCCCTGATGTGTTCAGAAGTAATATGTTACTACATGTCTATGGGTATCGACAACGAAGATGAGGGATTCATTCCAATTACAAAGTGTCCGCTATTCTTTTCAAAGTTTGAAGAGATTCTCCTCAACCCCTTGCCATGTTCCTTTGGCCCGCTCCTCCCAGTAACTGTCCTTTCCGGTCTTGAGTTTCCAGACCTCCTCGCCCTCTGGTGCGTTTTCCACCTTGACAAACCACCGGGGCTTATATGTCTCGCCACGCTCTTCCAGGTCTCGTCGTCGGCCGCGCTGTGCCTCCTCCAGCGTCTGTTTCATCTCCTCCGCATCGTCGACCTTGCCTTGCTCGTACGCACGCTGGTCAGGGCGCAGACGACAGTCCGTGGGTGGCAGTTTGTCCTTCTCGATTTCTGTTATTTCGTTGAGGCTGGCGGCAAAGGTCGTCAAACCATAGGTCTGGTTTGCGTTCTCGACCAACGATCCCACGCGCCAAATCTCCTGGCCGCCTCCCTTGCCAGACGTCTTCAGACCAGTCGTCCATGCGCCTGTCAAGCCGCTGCCAGTATTGGCACCGTCTGGACTGAAGATCTCCACGCTGACGTCCTCAGTTCGTCCACCCCACATGCCCTTGCTCTTGAACTCTACAGCGGCCTTGTGCCCCGTAGTGTCGTTGACAACGTGCATTGTACCCACGGGTTCGACGTACTTTTCACCCATCACCACGTTGCGCAGGAACATGGTGGCGATGTTCCAAGAATACCGCTCCTCAGACCCGTTGGAGAGGCGCAGGACAATTCGCACGCGACCATCAGTCGTGATCTCTGCGCTCTTACCCCAGAACTTTTGACCAGGCGCGGGGGATTGGGAGAAAGACCAGTTGGATGAGTCTGCCTGCATTGCCAGGAGAAGGGGTCGGTGTTGAACCTTCTCAACCAGAAGCCTGAAACCTCCAGGAACCTCCTTGTCGGTGCGGACAAGCTCAAATGTTTCTCCAAGCAAGGGGGTAAAGGGCTTTCTGATTGCGCGCTCCTTAGCTCGACCGCTACTAAACTGCGAGACTGCAAAAGCTGCGACAAACAACAATCTATCAGTAGGAGACGATTGCCTCGCCGCCTGGTTCAACAGTTGTGCGTACTCGAGTTGCTCAGCAACCTTTTGGCACATGGAAGTAGGCTCGTTAGACGTGACGGGCATGCTGATGGTGCTAAAGTCCTTGCCAACATTCTTTCTGAAGAATGCTATCAGACTAGGGGCAGGAGCAGTGGTTGGCGGTATCGTCGATCTCCTTGCAACGGCCTGGTCAAGGGGTAGTGGTGTAAGGCTCTTCGGCTTTGCCGGGAACAGGTGAGCGGCATCGTCGAGGTTGACCGTGTCGTCCCCTCCTATCGAGGATATGGACGAGTTATCCCGGAAAGAACCTTCATCTCCATTATCATCTCCCTCCTCTGACTCTGGAGTTTCATCCTCACTACCGTCAATTTTGAGGACACCAGAGTTGGCGTCCTCAGCGTCGAAGAACTCGTCTGCTGTCGAGACGGTGTCTATACTCTTTCGTGAGACTGCGCCTGCAGATGGAGGCACCGACATGCGGCGGCGTTTGCTGTTGTTGATCAGAGTCGTAAACTCGGATACAACTGAATCGAGATCAGTCAGGAGTGATTGGCAATGATCATGGAGCGAATGTTCTTCTCGAATCAACCCCTTGGACTGTCGTCTCGCGTGATTCGTACCACTCGCCGAGATGGTCGTGGTCACACCTCCCGGTACAGGCACTGCCAGAGCAGAAGCTGTGGTTGCCCCGAGAGTGGCCGGAGATACCGCAGGGGTGTTCGATTTCCGTCTCCAGAATGATCGTCTGGCCTCTGGAGTAGGGGTAAAGTATGTGTCGCTATCGTCGATGGCACTAGCAGCTCCGGGGGAGAGATATTGGGGACTGGTGACAGGCTTTGACTGTGCTGCAATATCCTTTGTCAGACGACGAAGCGCATCACGAGTCCCCACAACACGGCTAACCAGGGACTCAACCTGTTGCCATTCCCTATCCTCGTGCGGAGAGGGTTGGTGGTGGTGGACAGACACATGTCGAGTGTTGATCTTGGTCTCATCCACCGTGGGAAGATCCAGTGTTTCCAGTCCTCTGGCTACACGACTGGCCTTTTCCAGTGCATGAGCCCATTCCTGGAACTCTCTATCGTTGGGTGCCTTGAGATGCCAGACCTCGGCGCCCGAATCGATGCTGATTTCCCTTCGTCGTTCGTCTGCGGCGATTGCTGCCAGACTAAGGGGGATAGCACCACGAAGAGCGGACGACTTGGGGTTGTAGTAATACGAGAGCGTACATGTCGAGTAGTCGAGTGAGAAGAATCGTCGCGCGTAGCCTTGTCCCTTCTTGCGACGTCTTTTGTGTAGGGTTCCAACGTGATAGTTGCTCGAAGAGCCGCCATCACTGCGACCAGAGACAGAAGTCGCCTTACCACCAGCTTTATGGCTATGCAGGCTATCGAACGATGCAGATGCAACTCCATCAAGCTTGGGACTGCTGTGGCGCCCAAGACTCACCTGACTAGCTCCAGCCTTTGCAGCGAGGTTTGGTAGGTGTGAAGACGTTTGAGGGGGCGCTCCCGTTGGATATGTCATGACAACGAATGTCGCCGTCTTGGATGTCTGCTTCGAGAAGGTGTTGTCGAATACCAGACCGTACATGCCACTCTGGCCAGCATTGACCTCGAAGGTGCCAATGGACACCCTGTCTGCCTCACATTTGCCTATCCATTTGATGGGGATGAAGCCCTTGTTCTTGAGCAGGTCCTGCGCGTTGATGTCCTTTTTAGAAAACCGGCTGGCCTTGCCATCTGAGGTACCACGCGTTTCTTCAGCTCCAGCATCAAAATCGCTGGTCGTCGAAGACACTAGAGTCGTGGCACCGCTACCAGGGTGTTTGACCAGGCCGAAGTTGCTGCTTTCGCGTCAGCATTTTGGCCATGTATACATGCGAGAGGCAGGATCGCGCGGGGTATCGCAAGGTGCGGGTTCCTACATGGACTTTTTGTGTGGTTGGACGCTCCATGACAGAGTGTTCCCTTCTTCAACCTTGACCCAGCGAACGATATACGACTAGTGGATGTTAGCTGGGTATTCAAGCACAGCGCCTAGTGCATCGTCCATTGCGCAGGATGGCGGGTGACATGCCTTGCTGTGAACCTCGAGTTGTTCAATGCCCGCCATATTGTGAGTTGTGTGGGTGTCGTCGTATCCCTCGGGGTGGGAATCGAGGGGTTCGGCGTTCGGAAAGAAACGAGGGCTTTAAAGAGCTGTCGGAAAGCCCGGTGTTGGAGATTCGGTGGGCTTGGGAGTGGTGTTGCGGTCTTTAGCAAGCGTCCATGCCGGCTCGCTCGGTATCGCAAAGAATTTGGAGTTTCTGGGGCGGCGTTTGGGAGGGCTCACGGTACGATGATGACAGTGATGGGTTCCGCGGGCAAGGTGGAATTATGTGGAGGGGTGGCTGACAACTCGAGTCGGTCTTGCGCCTGGCCGTACTTAAGGGCGCAGAAGCCAAGAGTCTTGTCTGGAAGCCTGGAGGAGCTATACGTGGGCTATACGTGTACAGTAGCAGAGTAGACCGGGAAGCACGAGGCAGCTACCAACCCAACCTACCGACTAATATTCGTAGTCGTGGTGCTTGGAATTGGGCTGAACAGGGGATGGCCGCCCTGGAGGGGTAAATGGAGGCTTGCTGACGTTGGAAAGGTGCCCGCGTATTGGATCCCGCCCGAGTACAGCCACCTCAACGAGCCACTAGAGCCACAGATGCCGTCTTTTTCTGGATAGTCGAGACGGGACTTGCAAGGCACGGCGAAACCGTTACGGGGCTCCAGTTGTTTGCCGCGATCCCGACGGCTGGGCTGTGTGGCTGGGACGAGGCGATACGTATAATGCTGGAGGTTGGAGTGAAGTGAAGGTAACCCTAGCAAGGGACGCGACAATGGTGGCTGGAGGCCGGAACGCAATGGATACTGCGCAATCTGTAATAAACGCCGACGGGCAAACGTTGAGTTGCAAGGGTGAGAGTGGAAAATGTCGTCGAACTTGGTGGAATTGTGGACGAGGAAGTGGTCGTTGATGAATACGAAAAAAAAGGAAGGACGTCGCTCTTTACGAGCAAGTCCACTCGTCCCCGTCGCTTTCTTGTGAGGTATGCTCGCTTCCGCGCTATGACGTTGTGCCAACCTCATGGCACCGTCGCTTGATGGATCCCGAACCTTTCTGCGACCATTTCTGTCAGAAGGAGGCAATTTGAGTTCACCGTGCCTGCGTTGATGACACCTTAATGGGATGGGTGTTCAGCCTAGGCATACCGAGCATCTTGTCTAGTCCACTTGGAGGTGGGAAGCTCAGTCAAGGCCAAGTGGCGATATCTTACTGTTCCACTGCATCGATATCTTGCACTGAATTCCCGTCTAGAGATCTTATATATATTGGCTGGTATTTGTAGGAGTGGCTTCAGCCCTTTCCCCCAGTCAATAAGTTTCACAACTGATTCAGTGGTGTTGGCGTCCGAGTGGTTCGGGGTCAGTGCAATACCCTCCATTGTTCAGCTTCCATGTCAAGAAACTCGCCGACGAAGACAAGGATGATATAGGGAGAGCAAAATCGGCCACTCCCTCACATATCAAATCATCTACCACCAATAGGTGCCATCACTACTGGTAGGTCGTGGATTCCAGTCTCGCATCTTCACTTTACCATTGAGGCCAGTTCCATGGATCATTGCTACCCTGAAGCTGACCATCGACAAGGCTGGGGATTTTTGAAGAACAGGCCAACGCCTAGCTATGTATGGATTGGGTTCACTCTGATCACGTTAGTTAATACGTTTCCATTAATAATTTCCAGGTTCACTCTTTTTTGGGTCGCGAGCTTGTTTGCCCAACCGAGGTCCGCCAGAAACCGACAATTCATGGGTCCATTATCATCGATCCAACTCTTAGCCAGGAACAACCCAGCCATCCATGTGGATGGGTTGCTCGTTGGGTACCACCTTTAGAGTACGGATACCCCAATTTGAGATGCACGCTCGTGTTGACATTGACTGCAGGTGGGAATTATTGACACGTAGAGTGGAATTGCAAATCTCACAAAAGATCTAACCGGCCATATCCATCCATTCGTGAGATTGCCCTGGCGTTTTGGAGGCTCATTGGCCAGACCACCACTTACACATCATCATGCCCAGCGACTCGGCCGTGAAAGGTCTCTCCCAGCCATTAACACGCACCGAGTCTTGAACAATGGATGGTTCCTCGTCTCAACCCTGTCTCATCCACGCGACCTGCCCCTGACGCCGTCGCCGAGCCAAGCAGCCAAGGCCTTCGAGACGCTTCAACTGGTGGATGGACTAATCCGTGGCTAGACCCAGTTCGGATGGCCTAGAAGGGAACCTTAGGGGACCAGTGGAGAACTCTTTGAGTGAAGAACTCCACTGTGGCTTAGAGGAATCCCTTCTGAACGCCAGGGGCCTTTCTGGGCGATAGGGGGGTCGCAGGGGGTTTGGACTGCCCGGCCTTTGGTGATGTTCCATTCCTGATTTCCCTGCCAGCCTGCCCAGCCAATTCCGCTGGAGCACTCATTCCCCTTTTCTGGCCTGCCCGGAAGGAAGGCCAGGCCAAACCCTGACAAGTGGAAGTCAAGTGCACGAGGCAAGTGCACCCGCACCCGCACTTGCACTCGCACCTGCACCCGCTGTACCGCTTGGACCTGAATCGCACACAGCAGCGCGACGGGACGCTATCCTCATGCAATAGCCTCCCCGTCGTCTCCTTGAGTTTTCCATCCCTCCTCCTTCTTTTCCTTCTCGTGATTCGCCTTCTGGGTCTCGTGAGCGGCTGAATCCGCATCTTCTTTCCGTCTCTCCTTCGCCTGACTTTCCGTTAATCATTGCTTTATTCGTTGCTTCATCGCTTTGATCCTTGATCCCCCGTGTCTTTCCGTTCTCGACGACCACCCCGTTCCGGCCTCCGGTCTCCGTCTCTATCTCCCGCCCGCCGAATCTTGTACTTCGCGAGCATCGGGGAACTCGTCCCCGCGATCGACTCGACACGGTTACACCTCGATTATAATCGTCCTGGCATCGTGCTTTCCTGCGAGACCGCCCGAGACTACATCTGCTTAGACCCCGCCATCATGTCAGGCATGCTGAGCAAGCGCCAGCAGGCGCGGAACGAGAAGGCCCTCCAGGAGCTCGTCCACAATGTTCCGGGCAATAATATGTGCGCTGACTGTCACGCGCGCAATCCAGGTATGCCTCAAATATGCCTCGATGTCTGCCCGGGACACCGTGCTCGAAATGTGGATGGTCTCGCTAACATGATCTGTTGTATTCAGCTTGGGCATCATGGAGTGTAAGATTTCCTAAACGCATAGCGCCGCATGCTATAGCCCCCGCGACGAACACCGAGCTAATGCGAACACCAGTTGGGCGTTTTCCTGTGTATGAGATGCGCTGCGATCCATCGAAAGTTGGGTACACACATCTCAAAGGTCAAGTCTTTGAGCATGGATAGCTGGTCCAACGAACAAGTCGACGTGAGCAGCAGGACCACCCGAGTGTTTAACCAAGAGCCATCGATATACTCACACATACCTACAGAATATGCGAAAGGTCGGAAATACTACATCGAACAATCTTTACAACCCAGAACACCGCAAACCACCCGTCCCTGTCGACGTTGACGAAGCCGACTCGGCTATGGAGCGATTCATCCGCCAGAAGTATATGAATAACACCGCAACTAGGGCCGGAAAGCCTAAATCGCCCAGCCTAGGCGAAGGGGTGCCTCCTCCCCTGCCTCCCAAGAATTCAACCAAGTTTGGCTTTCGATCAGCTTCCTCCATTTTCCCTTTGTCGTCCAAGTCGAAGAAGGAGGCCAGGTCGATCGCGGCCATTCAGGATGTGCGAAGCCCGTCCCCAAGGCCACCCAACAAGCCGTCCAAGGTCTTCGGCGCGACACTGGACCTCGACCAGCCTGATGATATGGAACAGAAGCTGACAAGGCTTCGCGACATGGGCTTCCACGATACTAAGCGGAACGCGCTGGTGTTGAAAGGCGTCAATGGTAACATCGAGAGAGCGATCGAGACGCTTGTGCGCCTGGGCGAGGGCGGCGGCCGACCCTCCCCTCTTCCTACACCCTCGCCGCGAGAACAGACTCTGCGCACGTCGAGGTCTCTAACGCCCCTGACACCAACCTCTGGAGGACTGGGACTTGGTGCTGGGTTGAGTGTTCCGACTCGTTCAGCCACAGACCGACCAACCACGCCTTCGAGTGCTTCGACAAACCCGTTCGACAACCTGGGCCCGGCTCAACCTCAGACAGCACAGTCCACAGGCACTCTCCAGAACAAGAATGTATTCGGCCAGACGAATCCCTTTGGTGCGCCGGCCGCTCAGCCACAGACCGACCCATTCAGCCAGGCCTTCCAGAACATGTCTCTTTCTCCCCAGCAACCTCTCTTCCCTCACCATACAGGAGGGCCCGCGCCACAGCCAACTCAGCAGCCCGCGGTTTATCAGCAGGCAATAGCTCCTTCAGCTCCCGCGACACCGAATGGCTTCGTAGCGGCTGGATTTAATAACATGGCATATCCTCAGACAATACAAGCCCAACCTACTGGGTATAATCCGTTCTTTGCGAATGCCACGAACCCAGTCCAGCAGCAAACGCAGCAAGTTCCCAACTCGATTATATCCGTCAATACAAACCAAGGTCAAGCGGGATACAATCCCTTTACACGCTCCCCGACTCGAATCGCATCACCAAGCCTTGGTCAAATTCCCGAGCAGACGCAAACCTCGTTTCAGAGCCCATCTGTCTTCCAGGGCTCTGCTGTTTATCAGAGTCCGGCGCCTATGAACCCTCCTGAAACCGCGACAAACCCTTTCTTTGCGAACGCTACGCAGCCTACACAGCCGGCTGTGCAGATGGGCCAACAGGCATATGTTCAGCAGAATGCATTTCAGCAAAGCCAGCCACAGCCTCAGATGCAAGCAGGCAATAATCCGTTTGGTCAACCACAGATTGCCCAGCAGATCTATGGCCAGCAACCACAGGTGCCACAGCAACAGCAGCAGCAGCAACAGTTTTATCAACCGCAAAGACCTGATAAGGCCTCGATCATGGCGCTCTTCAACAACTATCCTCAGATGACACCCCAACAGGCAGCTCCCGAGCCTGCGCAGCCATTGAACCCTATGGCACAGCCGATGCAGTCGTCTCAACCACCAACTATTCCCGAGCACCAGCCAATGCCAATGCCAGCGCCTGTGGCACCTGTGCAACAGAACCGCAGTGTTTCTCAGCCGCTCTCACCGAGCACGAATCCCTTTATGAGCGCCGCTCCCGCAGCCACAGTTCACACCAACACGACGACTACGTCAGATCCCTTTGCTGCAAGGAGCCGTGAGAGCATGAACCTGGGGCTGGATCTTGCATGGACAAATGGTCGACACAGCCCTGATGCTTTTGCTAGCCTCAGCGCACGACATGCATGAATGCACGATAAGAAAACATGGATGGATGGATGGATGCGTTGGAATATAAGATGTCTAGGATAGTACATACATGACGTGGGAGATGTGGGATACATTGTATGATAGTAATACTAATGTCGGTCTACGGCTGAGCAATGTGGTTATAGACGTGAAGACAGCATAGAGAAGTTGACTGATGGACCATGTCATGATGGGCATATCATCATGTAAATATTGGGAGGTTCTAGTTGAAGAGAGGGATAAAGATGACGCCTTTTCTTGGCTTGGTCAACGAGTGTAGTTGGGAAGCTCCACGCATGGTGTTCTCACGTGAGACCGGGACAAGCCAGGTTTGGATATTCGGGTTGCTGATCTGCAACTCTGGCTGCATCTTCCGAGAAGGATAAACGCTGCCAAAAACATGGATATGGATGCTTTGGTGATAGTCTGAACCGGAAACCTTCCCTAGCTTCCCCCGGAAGGATGAAGACGCATCAAAACGCGGGGTTGGATGGTGAAGAGTGTGGCATCCCACCAATCAACTTACACGACCGGGGCTAGTCTTGGCGGGCGGACGAGAGGGCCGAGACTGTCATTTTTAGCACCGAGAAAGAAGGAGATTGGGATGGATGAATCATAGTGATCACGAAGTTGTCGTCAATTGCCACTGAAGTTGGAGGGCCAATTTGAAAAAAGAGGGGAGTTTAGATGGGATTGAGTCATATCAGATTTTTTATTCCTCCTTGTGATCATGCAAATTGGAGACCCTTTCCTGGGCGATGATGCCATAATGGTGGAGGTTGTGGAGGGTCGTGATGATTTGTGTGGCACTTTACTTGATTGCGACATGGTCTTGGGTAGGTAAGCGCCCACTTGCAGGATGCGCAATGCAGACTCCCCAATTCTAGACCCTTCGCGAGACAACGGTGGCACAGAACTGTGCGGCTGAGACAAGCGTTGCTTCCCATCATCTGGTGTTTGTGTTTCTAGTGGTTGGCTAATGTTGCGGCTGCATCCGGTCAACGACAGGAATCAACCATGTCGTGTCTTTCCTGTCCGATGTCTCTGTTATCGTGGATGTTGTGCTGACTGTGCTGCGCTGTGCTGTGTTGGACTTTCACAACCGTTAGTCAGGCCATGGATATCCGGAAGGATTGGATTGGTCATTGGTTGCATTGAGCCGTCTGCAGAAAGCGGTGATCGACAGCCGGAGGCCAGTCGAGTTGGACATGTGCTGTGTGGAGGCGTTCGCGTTAGTGTTGCATAGGAGTTGGACAGAAAAAAATAAGATTGCACAGTTGATAGCACTTGTTGCAGAAAAGAAATCGACACCAAAAGGATAAACCACCTCTAACTCCTAAAAGATGATCATATTTTGTGACAGATAATCCTATATGAAGTATCAATAAGCTTATGAGAGTCTTTATTAAATATTATAGGAATTATTTAAGAATTCTATCACACCTATAGGGCTTGTTAGGGTAGACATAACGTGGTGCCTTTGTGCTAATGTCTCAACTCCTCTTGAACTACTTGATAAGCTAAACGAATGTCCAAGTTATTTTTGTCAGCAACCTCCTTAGCCTTGCTGCTACAGTGGCGAGGGCCCCGCCACAAAGGCCAAAATTCCAGCCCAGAGCCTCAGGCGAGGACCCACCCAAAAGCCAGTGCCCGCAGCACACATCCGGGTCCTCTCTCTCTCCTGCCCCGAGCACCCCGAGGTTCAAATTCCCCCCCGTCCCTTCCTTTGTTCCACCGTCACACCCATCCTCCGTCCCGTCCAGAAACTCACCGCTGCCCAAAAACCCAACTCTTCCACCGTCTAGCAACGCCCGAGACATTCTTGTCCCAGTTGACATCCATCGCAAACGTCTCTTCGAGAAACAAACCCACCGAATTCAAATATTTAAACACACTCTGTCCCCCCAGCCACTTCTGAGTTTTTGACAACAAATCTGCACGAGTCACACAACACCACCAAGCTCTCCTCTGCCGATTCATACCCTCAATCCACGTCAACCATCACCACTCAGTCCGACACCCGAGTAACATCATCAACAATGGCGCCAATGAAAACCCAAAATTTGAATTACAGTAGTAATTACGGCGAGGCCGTTGCCCAGAAGGTCAATGTCCTTGCCTCTTGCTACATCGTCGACTCTGTCGCCAACCTCAAGGGCCTCCACTACTGCACTACCGGGGTTGCAGGTACGATCTCTCTTCCCTCCACATCCTTCATCGCACATTACTGACTCATCACAGGGGCCGAGTGGTATTCCTGAGGTCCCTTCCTCAGGCCTACCCTCCCCTCCGACAAGTCCCCCCCTCGCCGCATTAACCTCGTCTAACGAGCTCGCCCTTCTGCCCAAGAGCAAGAAGCGCGAGATCCCAGGCCGGCGCCTGGGCCGACGAGGGGGGGGCAGCACTCTCGATCAGGGAAGAATGTGAGAGATTCTTCTGCGAGTCCATGAAGACGACTTTCCACGGTGAGAGGAATTCGTCGATGAATGGCTCCGGCCTGTCTGGTGCTTATTTACAAACGCCGCCGCCCGATGACCGGCTTCCCGAACACTTCAAGCAGCTCTCCGACGACAAGCTGCCCGGCTACGACATTACTGCCTGGCTGGAGATGTGGGACTATGCCGGCGGTGCGAGCTTCCGTGCCTTTGTCGCTGACGATGGAGAGGAAAAGACCCTCTTCGTCTTCTTTGACATCCAAGGCGTTCTTGGCCGAGATCTGAAAAAGGCGTATGTGTTGCCGTTCCACCTCATTTATGATCTATGCTAACTTGAAACCTAGTCTCATGGCCCTTATCGAACTGGCTGACGGTCCTCTGGACTGCTCCCACATTGTCACTTGCATTGATAGGCGCATCCCTGTGGATGAGGCGCGGTCTCTGTCCAAGAGTCTTCAGTGGGTTGGCTTCGACATGATTACCCTTGATCACTGGGCTCATGACCTCGACGTCACGAGCAAGAGGTGGATGTTGATGGGTATGGAGCTGTAGGTCTCATTTTTACCTCAACGGAGTTGGTGGAGTGGAAGGATGCCTTTTCCTACGTCTCTCTTATGTCGTTCTAGTTCGTTGGTGTTTACCAAAATTTGATCTGGAGGCTCGCTCTCTCGGCGGTTTGTTCTGCTATTCTCGGAGACGTCTGGTAGCATTCGGGCGTTGAGTTGCAGAAAATCACAATATCCCCAGGGCTTTTGGCGCATCTCTCTTTGTTGATGCTATGGATTCCGAGGTGTTGGAGAGTATGGATGTACCTGTACCCAGCCTTTGTTTCTTGCTTTATTGGCTTCCAGTATGACTATTCTATGTAGCACATTCCTATGAGTAGGAACAATACGAAATCAATCTATCGCACTTTGTAGCATGGTCTATAACTTTTATTGCATTTGATCTACCCAATTGCCATCTAGAACTCCTCCTCAAACTGTCTCACCTTAAGTCCCTGCTCTTGTAGATAATCTTTGACCTGCTTGACTGTGTACTCTCCACGGTGAAACATGCCGGCGCCGAGGGCGGCGTCGGTCGTGGTCTTCTCAAACACCTCCTTGAAGTGACCTGGGTTTCCGGCACCGCTTGAGGCGATGACAGGAATCTTGATGGAGGCCTTGACCTGGTTGATGAGCTCAAGGTCGAAGCCGCTGTTGGTGCCGTCCTTGTCGATGCAGTTGAGGAGGATCTCGCCGGCACCCATGGCCTCGACGGCCTGGACAAGCTCAACCACGTCCATGTCGCGAGTCTCACGGCCACCCTTGATGGTGCAGGCGTACCAGCAGTACTCCTCACCCTTGGGGCCAGGGAAGTTCGTCTTGATGATGTTGTGACGAGTGGCATCGGGCTTGGGGACATACACTCGCTTGGGGTCGATGGAGACAACGACAGCCTGGATGCCGTAGGCACGCGAGATCTGCTCAATGGCTGTGTTGCCAAAGAGTTTGCGTCCGAGGGAGTAGTACTCCTCGGCAGCGAGGACAGCATCAGAGCCGATCGAGACCTTGTCGGCACCGGACTTGAAGTACATGGTGGCGATCTCGAGGGCCGACACCTTTGTCCCATCCGTATCCACGGTATCACGAATGCCACCGCCGATGGTCAGGGGCACAAAGACGGTACGAGACGTCTGGCGGAGGATCTCGAGCATGGGAAGGTCGGCAATGGGGCAGTCTCGGAAGGAGGTGATGTTGAGGAAGGTCACCTCGTCGGCACCAGCTTCATAGTAGCGCTTGGCCATCTCAACGGGCTTGCCAAGGTTGCGCACGCTGCGGTCGTCACTCTTCTCGCGAACATCATACTGGTCGCCCTTGGTGACAACAAGATCACCCTGGTCATTTGTGCGAACATCGAGGCAGGCAATGACACGTCGGGTGAGACTGTCCTTGAACTCGACCGGTGCACTAGCAACAGCCTCGTCAACAACAGTGCCAAGATTCTTCAGACCTTCACCAGTGAGAAAGGCGCGAATTGTCTTCAAACCGGCAACTCCAGACTTCTCCGGGTGAAATTGTGTTGCGTAGATATTGCCTTTGGCAATGGCGCCTACGAAAGTCTCGGTGCCATATGTACCAGTTGCTACAGTCCAGCCTTGGGCCTCAAGCTCGCCCGGCTTGTAGGGACACTTGTACGAGTGGACATAGTAGTACTTGGAGTCGGGCTGGAGGTCGTACATGGCCTTTCCACCAGTGAACGCATTGTTCCACCCAATATGCGGGACGGACTTGGTCGAGTCATCGAAACGGTCCAGGGCCGCGGGGATGACTCCCAGGCCGGGCACATCCGGGTTCTCGATAGAGCCCTCGAAGAGAGCCTGAAGACCAACGCAGACACCGAAGAAGGGCTTGCCTTCAGCGATGTGTTTCCGGATGGGCTCGAGGTACCCGGCCTGGGAGAGCTGTGATAGACAGTGGCCGAAGTGGCCGACACCGGGAAGGATGAGTTTCTGAAGATGATACGTCAGTCATGATGAACAAAGAGACGGAAGGAAACTCGCCGAACCTCTGCCTTGGGGACTTCCTCTGGTGATCTGATCCATTCAACTTCGTAACCCGACTTTTCAATGGCATTCACCAGGCTCCTGACGTTGCCGGCGACATAGTCCAACAGGTGAACAGTGGGCATCTTGCCCGAGATATTATGAGCAGGAGGGGAGAGATGAGGGGTGGGGATGATAGAGATCAAGCCGTAGCGGGAGGGAGGAAAGTCAAACAAGAAAGAGCGGAGAGAAGGACAATTAAGTTTTGAGGCTCTAGACGCCCAGTCTGAGTCAAAAAGTAAGAGTCTTGAAAATGTCAAGATGTGACTAAGTCTGAGTCCAATGAGGCTTGTCGAGATGCGACGGGACTCGAAATTCAGACTGCGATAGCGGGGCAGTCGCGCCCTGGTTATGATTGCCCCGCCTAATCCCTGCAACCGCAGCCGCAGTCGCAGCCGGGCATTGACTTTTCTTCCAGTTGCAAGTGCCGCCCGTGACCGACTTCCAGCTTTGCGCGACCTTGAACTGTCAGTTCTCCAATTGGCAAGTAGCTATCCGAAAGTTCCGCGATTCGACAACCTCACACAATCTTTCAACTCTCTACATTCCTCCGTTCTCAGAAAGGCTTTGTTTGTCGAGGCTACCCAAAGGGGGAGCTCCCTCCTTGGCGTCATCCTTGGATGCCCTGAACTCATCTTGAGCTTCTCCAAGCTTTAGCTTCACTCTCTGTTCTTCTGCCGGCAGAATGGCTTCATCGCTGGACGACACCACCCTGGCTGACACGCCGGCTGTTCTCACTGTCCAAGATCAGCTAGAACGAGACGAACAAGAAGAATGGGAATATGAGTATTCCACCACTGAGACCGAGGTGCGCATACACTCTGATCCACCAATATCTGCCTGGTGTTGACGTTCTCTAGACCTACTACTTGACGCTCGAGCTTTCATATCCCGAATTCAAAGATAGGCAATCCAGGGCACCTCACCACAGCCGAGGAGGGTACTACAAGAACTGGCTAGACCACAACCCTAGCCAGATGAAGGGCTTCGGTGGCCGGGATAACCAAGCAGATAATGACGATGATAACGACAACGAGCCACTGCCGGAGCCCGAGGCTGACGACGACGAACCAGAGATCGACCCCGAACTTAACAATAATAACAACGACGACAACGACAAGGGCAAGGGCGTGGATGCGCGAGATGTGAGGGAAGAGGACGGCGACAAGAACCAGGACGATACAGAGGACATCCAAATACTGGAGCTTCACTCCCAAAACCCCATCATAGCCTACAAAGGCCGTGTTTTCGAGGGACAATGGGCCGAAATCATTGGCACGGAAGCCATCTTTGCGCAACGCGACAACGAGAACCCGTTGCCTGCTCTACGCCGCCTGGATGGAAATATCGACTTTCTTGGCGCCTGCGCGTCTAGAATTACTACAACCGAAAACGTGGTGAAGCCAAAGATTTCTAGGGAAGACCCTTTGGCGGCTATTCGAGACGAGTGGAACATTCGAATCCCAGTCGGCAAGGATAGATCAGGAGAACGAGCTCAGCAGACGAGGTTCTTGGAGAATTTGATCGCGCTCAAGAAACAAAAGGGCGAAACAGACCAGGTCACAGTATGGGCAAAGGATGGCGAGGGCAAAGATTTTAAGGACAACCGAGACCCTGACTATAAGCCTCGGCGAAGGAGGAGGATGTTCAACGAAGACGGGGAGGAAGTTATCCCAAAGCGCGAGCGCCGACGCGGAACTGGACGAAAAATTGGGCGACCAAGGGGTCGCGGTCGCGGCCGAAGAGCAACTTCTACCGCAGCAACAACATCAACAAGGGGAGATCCTGGTAACTCTACACAAGAAGGGGCTCTATCGACGCCTACGCCTAGCAGATGGAACGATCTTTTTGAGAGGGAGGACGACGGTATGGACGATGACGAGGATAACCAAAGTGAGACGGACGACGACGACGATGGCGACATGTCAATGGCGGATTAGGCGGTCATGATGCGACCAATACCGAATTCTCGTCAAAGCGATACCCGATCACCGATTTAGAATAACTCTTGATTGAGTTGACGGCTTCTTGAAAGGCCTTGGTTGAGCAGCGGAAGTGGAGAGACGGACATGATTTTCCCTTCTGGCGCATGAGATATGATACCCGTAGCGCAACATGCGCCTACAATGGATATGGATGAATTTGTCACTGTGACTTGTGCGTGCCGACTTGGTTGTGATTTGACTGTTAGATGGTGTATTGGATGTGTACTGGACCACACACAGCAGGGACGATGCAATACGGCGGCGCGAATGGCAATGGGTCATGAGAAAGCACTTGCGGTGAAGCGGTAAGGCTTTCCTTGGAACCCACGCGTCGCGCGACGATGCCACTATTGGCCATAGCCAACATGAAGGAGGGGTTTGAACTGTTGGCTAAAGACTCGGAGCATGTTGGTGTGGGAGTGACAGTGGTTCGTCGGAATAGAGAGTCGCTGGCCGAGACCGGGGTTGATTCTGGAGTCATGGTGGAGGGCGACGCTCAACTCATGACAGTCCGGGGGAAATCATTCGGAAGCCTGTGGTTGGTGCGGTGCTAGACCATGGCTGCCAATGCTGCGATACTGTTGTGAGGCGACATGTCCTTGCCTCTGTTGGTTAATCGATGAGAGGAAACGACTCGCCCGTTTTTGCTCAGGGGATTACTGATTCCAGCTGGCCGACTCGTTTTGACTTTACATCGTGACAGTGTCGAGCCCTGGATACAGTTAGAGAGCGGCGAACTAAAGCCCGGCCCGGCCAGCGCGACGCTATTCCGAGGGACGGGGTCGACTCCAGAACGTGGGAGAATCGTAGGTCGACGCCAGGCTGAAATGCTGTCAGACGAAGGCTGCGCATTACTCGAAGATCTAGGCCGTGTACACATACTTCAGGGTACCTGACCGGACGAGGTACCCTGAGCGAGGTGTTTCGGACGATTGTCAGGGATCGCTTGAACTAAGATATTGTCTCGGATCTATGCGACAAATCTGCATGTTCACACTCTGGAACAACCATTGCTTCTGCCCGTGAGCTAATCTCATGGGCTAAGTGACTTTCTGGTACTGAATGACTTGCTCATCTGTCTTCTGATGCTTCGTGACTCGTGGGTAGAGAGTGACCAGGTCACCCAACCCAACCCACCCACAGCTGGCTGGCTCTTGGGTACGGAACTCCGTCCAGGCCAGGACCCTGACCCTTCCAGGCGGGACCCTACCAACCCCAGGCTCGCTCGATCGGGGAGGTAGATGGCGTCGCTGCCAGAGACGAATCGGGCCAGCCCCCTCTGCCGCGCAGTTTTTGTTGTCCTTGCAGGCGGTTTGGGCAGTGTTTGTTGGGGAGGATGGCGTCTGATGACCGGGCCCATCTCCCTCCAAGGCATGTCACCGTGAAGCCGTTTGTCTGCTGTGCCGTCTTCGTGATGCTTTAAAGGGAGCTTTGTCTTGAGTGTATCTGTTGTCGTAAGCAAGTATACGTTCCCTGGAGAGATCGCCAGGCTCCCGCTTTTTTCGGTGAAGCCTCGGAGGGCAGATGTAGGCAGCGGCAAAACAGCCTGTAGGAGGTGGCTGTGGTTTGCTTAGTGGCGGTCGAGTACCCAATACATGTACGGTAGCGGTCTCGGCCTTGGAAGAGGCTGGTACTCTTGACGGACCCTTAGCGGTCTAGCCCACCGGGTCCATTGTGCGTGATTGACAAAGCCTCGCTGAGTTCAGGAGGGGAAGCCTGTCTGGAAGAGGGGTCCAGCGGCCTTTGTCCATCCCTGGCGAGGCGCTAAAACACTGGAGGGCCCTGCCCCTTCGGCGGAGGATCCGGTTTGACAGACCGTAGCGCAGCCAGCCTTTTGTTTTTTTTTCTTTCTTCTTCTTCGCCTCGGTGGAATACAGAGATCAACGCTGGATGCCAGGTACCCGAGGTATGAGACAAAGCGGGCGGATACGGGGGATGTAACTCGAGGGGCGTATAATGGCTGACGAGGCGTCAATAAACTCCAACACAGAGTTGTGAGAGAAAGGTACAGTGAGAAGTGCCGCTTGGTACCTGGCCGGGCCTGATCTTTTGCCCATGATAGCCAGGCACTATCTGACTAGAGGATGTTTCGCCATAGAGCGTGCTACGGCACTTAAAGAGAGTGCTAACAAGCCCATTGATGGACTCCGTATGAACGTTTCCGGGAACATTAATCCATCGCTCATTCAAGTACGGTGTAGACTCTTCTCGCTTATAAGGCAACGCTTTTGGATTGTACCTGCCTATGTAAACAACGTATGCGTATTCGTACCTGCGCAGCTTACCCAGAAACAACGGCAAGGCAGGCCCCTCGATTCGTGCCTTCCTCCCCTGCGCGACAGAGGAGTCCTGGAAAGGTACCCGTACCTCTCCTTCTAGTGGAGCACTACCCAAGTGGGCTGCAGTTCTAGCGCCTCCACCTCTTCCGTATCACCTTCACCCGCCAATCCATGCCTTTAGCATCCATCCCCCATTGCATGGCCACGGCGTTGAGCGCCGTCTTTTCCTTCTTGAAGGGGATGCATCCTTCGTCATTCTCTGGACCCTTCTTATTTTCTCGTGCAGCAACTTCTTTCCTCCTCATCCCTCCGCCCCAACACTCGGTCCAGCCCACTCCCCCCGAACGACTTGCCGCCAGCGGCGTCGTGAATACCCTCGTTCCTTCGTGATGCTCATATAGCTGGCCTATCTTCTCCCCTCCTCACCTCTTCTTTAGCCTCGCTCGACGCTGAGACCGTCCTGGTGATAGACCTACCTATCCAGGAGACATTATTCCTTCCGACCCCTACATACATACACTTCTGAGCCCACACCGGCTCGTCCGCCAAAGCCATGTGGTTGCGCCGTTTCACCATCTTACTGGCGTTCCTGCTCCTGATATCGTTTGGCGCATGGTTGGCCCCCCATGTACTTGATCCGACCGACAAGGGCCCCGAGAAGCGTTTAAGGGACCGTCGCTGGGTTGACAGCAGTCCCTACTTTTGGGATCGACAGGCCTGCCGCTGGGTTGGCGTCTGTGGCCTACACCACCTCCGAAGCGATCCTGCCTCGCGCAAAAACCACGAAGATGAGGAACCCGAATGGGGTGAGCTGAAGCGTCGGTCTCTGTCTTGGGAGCCCGAGAACATTCCCCGTCAAGACCCCAAGAGGAACCTCCACCACCGCCGAAGGATCCTCCGCGACATTCCCGACTATGTTATGAAGCATGCACCTTTGGTTCACCTTTACTCTGGCGAAGAATTCTGGCCTTCGGACATCCGCGAGCATGTCGAGCACATGACTGTCCAGGTCGACGACAAACCTCTCAACTCGACCGAGGAGTGGACTCTGCATAACCTGCACAAGTTGAACAAGGTTACTGGCAGGGTTATTCTTCAGAGCAACGACGACGTCGAAGACCGCCCGAACTGGCTACACAGCCATCACAACATTCCCAAGCCATTCCCTGATGAGGAAGAGGGCAACCGCGATGACAACAACAACAACAACAAGCCCTCGGGCAACCCTGAGCAGAATCCCGAACTCCGAGAGCCTACAACCTGGTACGACATCGACAAGTCTCACCCTCTTCACCGGATCAATGACCCCCGGAACCGCAAGTTTCAGAAGGACCGCCGTTCTGAGCAAGAGCCTATCCGAACCAATGGACACAAGCCCGACAAGAATGGTTACTCGAATGCGCCAGCTGTGCTCATCGTTGTTGACAAGGGCTCTGGCATTGTCGATGCCTTCTGGTTCTTCTTCTACTCTTACAATCTGGGACAAACAGTCCTAAACATTCGCTTTGGCAACCATGTGGGCGACTGGGAGCACTGCATGGTCCGGTTCGAGCACGGCCAACCCCGGGGAGTCTTCTTCTCGGAACACGAAGGTGGACAAGCGTACGCCTTTGAGGCTGTCGAGAAGCGCGGCGACCGACCCGTCATTTACTCGGCAGTTGGCTCGCATGCCATGTACGCACTTCCCGGAGTCCACGCCTACATCTTGCCTTTCAAGCTCCTGAAGGATGTGACAGATAAGGGACCTCTTTGGGATCCCGCTCTCAACAACTACGCATACCATTACGACTATACGAGGGAGGTTGACGAGGATGACGACGACCCGCGAGAGCCTCAGAGCCTCATTCCCGCCGCGTCGAACCCGCACGCACCCACCTCTTGGTTCCATTTCGGCGGCCGCTGGGGTGATGAGGTTTACTCGCTGGCCGACCCCCGTCAGTGGCGCTTCTTTGGCCAATATCACTACGTCACAGGACCGGATGGGCCTAGGTTCAAGGGATTGGATCGCGCAAAGATGTGCCAGACGCGCAAGTGCAAGATTCTCTACAAACTGGACCCCAAGGGGACTTGGTATTAGACACGGGGTGCATAGCACCAATTTGCTTTCTACTGGCGTTTACACAGAGTGCTGGTTGTTTCACGAATCTCACACACGCGGCACGGATCGAACTTGGAAAGACAAAAGCGATCCACCCCGGGATGGCCGGAGTAACGGCGCAACCGGGGGTAGAGGGACGAACGATCTTATTTGGATGGGCCGGAAAATCGGCTGGTTGGCATCTAGAAAGGGCATGGCCTTGCGGTGTTTCTTTTTCCGTTTCTTGTTTTCTTTGGTTGGGGTGTCTTGGCTTTCTTGTTTATGATGGCTGGGGTTACTGGAGAGATTCAACAGGGCGCGCTACGTGGGATAGAGGCCATGGATGGCTTTGTTTTGCTTTACTTTGCTTTACTGCCTGGATGATGGATTGCGCTTATGATGGGGCTTCTGATACCCGGATACCAACTGTTTTGTTAGCCCACGAATAGATCAAGACTTGACTTGTATGAATTCATGTTTCCGGAACGGGAAGAAGGATATGTGAGACTTGATGAGCTGAATAAGACCTTGCCTTCCACCGTCGTCACCTGTTGCACCTGCGCCTGTGGACCCTTGAAGCCATGATGGAGCAACTCACCGCTCCAGGCAACTCAGCACGTGTTGTCGTGTCTTTCGTATTCGGGGTTTATAGGCGGGACAGCAGATGCCAAGGGAAGAGTGGGCTTGCCTGTTTTAAGCTATGTATGTATTCTTTGTTTGAACATCTATAGTAATGTTGGACAAGAGAGCAAGTCCAAAAGTAGAAGAGCAGCGGGCTTGGGCGTGTTGTACCACCCTTTTGTATTGAGGATACAATCTCAGCAGCTGAGAAAACAAAGGGGAGGAGGTGCAAATATTGTGATACAAGAAAAGCGAGACTCCAGGTCTTTAGAGAGTGCCTCTGCGCCATCGACAACATAACAGTTCCAAAAAAGGGCGAGACGAGTACCGGCCCGGGTTTTGTCCTGGTGTAGCTCAACTCATCGTACACCTCTAAACCTTTGGTTTCCTTTCCCGTCAACTCGCCCTGGAGAAATCACAACAGCAACGCCTTGCGAAAAAACAACAACAAAAAAGACATGTCCCGTTGTAACGCCGGGCTGTACAAGTATCAAAGAGATGGAGGAGGAAGATGATGATAGGTAGTGGTGGCGGTATGTGAGAGAATAGGTAGATATCTGTATAAGAGTAAAAGGAACCATATCGTGTAGCATCAAGCGTCTCGGACATGAGTAGATAGATAGGTAGATGGATATTTCATGACGCGTTTTCTTCATCTTCGTGAATATGAAAGCCAGTTGTGTCGCCGTTGGGCCATGCACTCTGTGTGCTGGGGTATTCCGATGGTTGACTGCTGGCGTTGCTATGATGGTCCGCTTGGAGAGGATCGATGTTCTCTCCATCCGAGACATTGTTTGGGTCCTCGATGCCAGGCCATGGCTCATCTTCTGGGAGCTGCCAGCCCTGAGAGTCCCGGTTGGTATTTTGGTCTTGAACAACCATCTCGAGGGCACTGGCACTCTCGTCGTCATCGTCGTACATGTCATCCGAGCCACTCTCACAGATCTGAAAGTCAAAATCCGAGCCGTCGTCAAACCCATCTTGGACTGCGGCCGGTGCAGAGCTACCCGCCCGGATGGGACGTTCCTGGAGAGGAGCGTTGCTGAACGGTGTGGCATAAGCAAATGGTGTAGTGCCACGAGCTGGCTGACGATCTGAGAGGCCGAGGGGCATGGGACTTGGCGAGTGCGTCCGTCTCGGCGTGAACCGGAAATGACTTGGCGATCTCGTGCTGCGACGGCGCTTCATGATGGCTGACTGGGGGTTGGCAGCTTGGATGGCAGGGGATGAACGACGGCTCTGTCCATACGAGGCGACACGACGCTTGCTGAGTGCAGGTGAGACTTGAATAGGAGCGGACATGGGCATGGAAGAGGTTCGAATATGAGGAGGACGAGACCCTCTCCGGCTGGAGAGCATCGGAGACTGGCCTCGTGTAACCGAAGGACTCGAGGATCGCATCGTCTGCAGAGCAGGGAAGAATTGCTGTGACGGCGATGATGATGTTGGCTGCCTCTCGTTGCGCACACTCATAGATGTGTGTGCGCTCGGTGGCTCATCAAGCTGCTCAACCCAAGACCAGCACTCCTCACCAACGTTGGCATCCGCCTGTGACGCCGACGCATCGATGACGACAGGGCTCATCTCCTTGAGGTTCTGCCACGTCCAGCCCATGTCGTAGGCTTGGAAGTCCTGGAGGTAGGCATCAGGATGAGTGATGAACAACCTAGGTTCAGACGCCCTCATCATGACCGAATTCAGGAACGACACGTCCCAGATGGCGGGAGTCATCATCTCGGCAGGGCTCAGGAAGCGCAGACGCGAGTCCTTGTGAATCTTTCGCAGGGGAACCCAGGTCGACTGAAGTCCCAGAAATGTTGATGACCGAGGATCTGTAGTCTGCGGACGGGCAAAGATGTTCATCTCGCGAAAGACATGTCCAAAAGCCGTGTTCATAGCCATTGTCACGCTGCGTGCGTCTGAGCCCATGACCGTGATGGTCTTGATAAGGCCACGGCTTCGCAACCGTTGGTCAATAACACTCTTGTCCCGGAAAGCCTTGGGAAGCAGCCATCTCAAGTCCTGATCTGCGGCTGTCCAGTCGGGATACAGTGACGTCTCAGACCGCATAGTGGCCGTACTGTGTGTCATGGGGAGTTGAGTCCAATCCTCGTTGGAAATCTGTGGCTCAGTCTTGAACTGCTGTGCGTCCTGCCACACCTTCTTGAGAGGAAATGGTAAAAACACAACCTCAACCTCGAACGGATGGCTGGGCGAGGGCATTAATGACTGAAGATGGGTGACCTGCGCCTGCAGCTCCTGGACTTGGCTCATAAGCTCTTGTGAATGAGTTGGTCGGCTTGTGGCATTTGTTGAAACCGACACAATGCTGGCATCATCGGCACGACGAGAGGCAACACTGTTGTTGTCATTGACGAGCTTCTCAACCTCATCCACTCTGCTTTCCAGATCTGTCATGCGGATATCAGCATGGTCATGCTTCTCATGACAATCCTCATGCCCAGGAACGGTGAACGAAACTGTCTCCAACCGATCCAATCGTTGGTCATGGCTGCTGACGGTGTCTGAGAGGTTCTTGAAAGCGCGCCGCGAGACGGCCGCATTGAACACGGCCGCCCGCGGCTCGGACTGTGTCGGTGTGCCCGCGCGAGGAGTGTCGGGCACTCTATAATCCTGAGAAACGTATGTGAACGAGTCAGCATGCGGCGCCTGTCCCTGGGGCACCGCAGCTGGCCTGGAGCCGGGAGTCCTGTCCAGGAGTGGAGATAGGGGCTTGTTGTTGCTCGCCGCACCGCTGAGCGTCTGGAGGCCTTTTCCGGCAAAGGGGCGTAGGTATTTGGCCTGGACGGATGAGGTTGTGGAAGCTGTTTGAGACGCAATCAAGCATTGGGCCGGGATGGGAGGTATGGCAGAGGGGTGCGGTTGTGACTGGAGAAGGCCGGTCCAGCTGAGAGTATCCGGGAGTGAGGCAGAAGCACCAGGGTTTGAACAGACGGGAGGCCTTGGGTAAGATCCGGGATCCTCTGGCGCCCTTGGGATAAGAGATAAGGCGTTTCCTCCATTGAAGCTTGGGAAGTCCATTCCAGTAAGGGCCGATGGTGTCTTGATGGTTAGGTCCATGACGGGGCTCAAGGGGTCTCGACCAGACCTGGGCCTCTCATTCTCCTGACCCGGTTGGGTAGCTTCAGGTTGCTGGACATTGTGGTCTCCCTCCTCGTGGAAGCAGGCATGGTGGTTACACATGCACCATTGGGACTGGTCCGGGACAAGGCTGTTGCCGGCGGGACTTCGACTCCAGAACCTCCTGCATCCGCATCGAGCTCCATTGGCGCCAGGGCTCAGGTCCGCAAAATTGCAAGATCCCCCGGGCAGGTTTGGAACCGGCGCCTTAACCGTGGCCGCATCAGTGTAGATATCAAACGCATTGGCGGCGAAGTGGGACGGGTCGAACGGAGTCGCTGCCATTGGGAAGTCGTTGCGCGCGCGCGCTCATGTCGCGGGGCCTTTATCGGGAGCGAACGGGCAGGCAGGCTCGAGTGCCGTCGATGTAGATGGAAAGTCCGGACTGGCGATGGAGGATCTGGGAGAGGTTGCGTAGATATCGCAGCTTGGTTCGAGAGATGGGTGCCGTGATGAGGTGTCACGGGCCCTCAACCAGGCCCAGACGGGTCGCAGGCAGAGCGGCCGCCTAATTTCAGTTCATCGCACTACAGGATCGTCAGTGGGAGTCGTTGAGGGATAATCCAGACGGGCGCGGAGTCCATGGGAAGCCAGGCGAAGGAAACAAGGAAATGGAAGAGCCGTGGGATCCTGAGGCAGACAGATGGAAGTACTAACCACGGCGCGAACAAGGGGAGAACGACGAAGGCGACAGGAGGAGGGATGGCGTTATATATATAAACTAGGATCGGATGGTTCGTCGCTGAACACAGCGATGGAATCGCAGGCGGACGAAATGGAGTGGACGACAAGAAAAGTCGCGAGGGAGCAAGATGCCCATTGCCTGTAGGCGTGGGAACAGGGCGGACAAGGCGTCGACTTTCTCGAGGTGGGATGGTATGGATGGCTCGCGAGAGATGGCGGACGGCCCTCTTTCCTCCCCACAACACGCCTTGGAGGAGTTGACGCGCCCACCCTGTCGAGGCACTATTGCCTGATACGGTAGGACAACATGGCTGCCTTTAGAGAGAGGTGGTGATAAGTGGGAATGTGAGTCGTGAGGTTGGACATATGGCTGGTGATCAATGTGAAAAAGTGCAAGCGTGATTTTCGTCATAGATAATTGCCCTGCATTGTTAACGCTCTACTAACCCCAACTCGAAATCTGCAAAGAAGGAGAAAAAAAACCGTTAAACAATGAAGCCCCGAATCTTGTCCAACACACAATCGATTCACAGCACACCATGCAAGGAGTAGGGGGAAACCAAACCGTTAAAGCAGCGCTCCTCGTGTCTCAAGACGCGCTCCATCCAAAGTCCCTTTTAGAGCTGCCTCTCCTCCTCACCCCGCCAAATTCAGTGCTTAACGCGGTGCACGCCCACTAAAAGGTACAAGACGACAGCACAGCGCAATGGCTCCCCCTCATACCAGGGGCATGCGGCCAATGGGATGCTTCCGCCGTGGGGCGGCCGCTGAAACTGGACGGCAGACACGGCGCCTCCCCGTTGAGAGGTTCTGAGCGTTCTGCCTATCTTTCGCCGTCTAGCTTCATCGGCGTTGGGCATCATTCACAGAGGAATCGTGCGTGAAGAGGAAAAGAACTTGTGATAGATAGCTCGAGATGCAAGGCGGATTGACTCATTGGCCATCAGTTCTTGTCCTTGTCTAGGGATTGACGTGATTGTCCCCCCCGTGGTTACGTTCCAGACTCGACTCGTTGAGTGAGGCGACAACTGGGTCTATCGCCTCGACACAATGGCTGGCTCTGTGAACCCGACAACTCGCGTGAGCCATATGCAGTATAAGATTAACAGGAGCATTCACTGCCTATCTGGATTCATCAGGACAGATTTCCTTTTCGTTCGGGGGACTTCCAGGTTCAACTAGGTATTCAATTGATGCTTGCCCTAACCAAGGACAAGATGTGGATATCTTGACCAAAAAAAAAAAAGCACACCTCTATAACTTGCTCCAAAACAACCCAAAAAATCCTGTATTTGCAAAACTTTCAAAGTGGTGATGTCCAATGTTTACATGAAAAGAAAGGAAAGAAATCATGGACCCATTATCCATTAGGCATGCAGCACCCAGTGCTCCTCGTGGCGCCGTCAAGATGCAACCGTCATGGCACAGCCTCTGAGCAAGCAAGCATCCGTTCCCATCTCTCGTGGCACTTTACACACATCGCACATCAGACCTCGCCCCAGCTACCCATCGGCCCGTTGGACGCAATCACAGAACCCGTACCCAGCGAGCCCCCAATGTCCCAGTAGTGACGTGATGACACGCTACTCCGTCGAGCCGACCGTCTTGTGCTCTGACTCGCGCAGCTGCTCGGGTGCCGTAGCGCTACGGGACTAGCGGGCGTTGTCGCCTTGAACGTCCGCCGCTCCGTCGGGGGCCGCATTCGCGACACAAGGGGGTGGTGTTGCCGGACGCGGGCCAGTTTGGCCGCAATGTCCTGTGTACTTGACGTCGCCAGGTGAGTTGTTGTTGAGGGAGGTGGGTTGTTGCTACGCGGCATGAATCGGGACCGCAGGTATCGGAACACAAGCTTCATGTCCAGGTCTCTCTCCCATTCCTCTTGCGTAAACACGTTGCTCATATGGGTATCTTGCCGTGGTGCCTGCACCGGCTCGGCTGGTGACTCCGCGGACCTGCCGCGAATGTCGATGGGCTGAGCTGCTGTCTGCATCGTGGGCTGGAATTGAGGGAATGATGCCTGCTCTGGTTGGGTGGGATGGATGTTATCCGCCGCTGAGTGTGACGTGTTGGATTCCGGGATGATGGGGAGGCCAGCATAGGGCAGAGGCATTTGCTGGACCCGCGAGTATGTGGAAAATGCGCCAGGGTGGTGAGATATCTGGCTCACGAGCATTCCCAGCTCCTTTGACATCTTCTCCAAAACATCCAGCTGCCAAGCTTCTCTATCAGTGGGTGGCGGGGGTTGGACCCCGAGCTGCTGCGAGGCGCGGGGTGTTGATGATAGATCCTCGTCGTCCTCAGGTACAGCCTCTCCAAGCAGGATGGAAATCATTCGTTCATCCATTCCGATCACATCTCGCATGAATTTCCTCGTCATCTTCGTCAGAATGCCTTCCGAGTGGGTCGGAGATCCGATAGCATCTTCATCGTGCCATGTCATGTTATCAGATTCAGCATCATGAGCAGGTTGTGAAGGTAGCGGGATAGGGTTAGATGATGAGCGTTTGTGAGATGCCTGTGAGAGTCGTCTTCGTCTTGTCTCGCGCTGAATCTCGCCCAAGAGCACACGGCTGTGTTCCAATCGCCACGCCTCGATTCTTTGGCGCTTTTCCGACTCTTCAACATGGTCATTCTCCACGTCGAGCTGCCTCAGGTCAAAACTCTCCTTTCTCCGATATTGCCGCTTGGGGTTGAAACGTTCAAATTGGTATATTTGCTCTTGGGCGTCAGCACCCAAGGTCGGCTGGTCCAGATGGAAAGATCCAAGTCCATCGTGAGCGGGGAAAACGGGCATAGATCCCTGGTTGTCTTCCTGCTGGGCGTTGGGTCCGGGAAGCGATCGGAACTCGGGCAAGTGGCTATCGAGGCTATCAAGCTCTGCATCGTCCTCTTCTTCAACAACAGCGGATGCAGAGGCAGATGGTCGCAACTCAGCCTCGACCTCCGATCTCACGACCGAGTTCAAGCTTCCCAGATCACCCACTCTCGACCGGCCGGGCGTCACCAGAGACCGGTCCGTCTCAGTGAGGTACGACGTGGTCGTCACATCGGTGGGCGCGAAGAGGACCCATGTCTGCGACTCGTCCTGCTGGCGCTCCTGGGTTATCGGCGCCTCTCTTCTGGGGAGCTCCTGCTCGTCGACCGAGGGCCGGACGACGCGCTGGATGGATTGGCGTGTCGGTTGGTGGAAAGCCATGAGTAATTACGGCTCCCGGTGGAATTCGTCGTGATTTGTGTCGTGTCGTGATGTTTGAGTGCTGATAAGGACCAAGTAGACAGCCCGCTCAGGATAAGATGGATCGGTGTAGGTGAGGGAAGTGGACCCCCCTATGTCGGCCTATGTCGGGGGCTTGCAGCGGCTGTCTGCAAACGGGGTGGAACTGCGGTGGTTGGGGCTCGCAGCAAGAACCTTGAACAGGCCAAGCTTGACGAGAAGACGATGGGGAACAAAGAATGTAGGTTCCAAGAACCGCGAAGTGAAGAGAAGAAAGACAGACACTCTGTAGATAACCAGAGGGAAGAGGGTGAATGACTGAGGGAACGTCTGGAGGGGACCAGTGGCCAGAAGAGGGCACTACGCTCATGGGCGTCATCCACATCTAGACGCTGGCAGTTAGGTACAGTAGTCGGGGCTTGATCGGCGAGTGTGGGGGGGCGCTGCGCTCGCGTGTCCCGTCTGGTGGACATTCGATCCATCCACCCGCCATAACCAGCCCAGCTCAGCTGGTAGGCCAGACCCCCAACAACAATGCAGTGAGGGCTGTAAACAATGCCCATCTGTTAAGGTGCTTAAGCTGTCTTGGAATTGTCCGGGGCTTGCATGAGCAGTGCCAACACGCTCAGGGCAAAACTGCAACGTGCAAACGCTATGCTCTGACGTGGACGCAATGCCATGGATGGCATAGCCTGATGGAATGGGAATTCCCAGCCCTGCCGCCTCGACATGTACGTACAAGTCCCTTGACCGTGCTCACCGGCATTTCGTCTGCACCCATGAGTTGATTCCAGCATCCATGTCATACGGTCCGAATCGACGCAGCCTTCGAGAAAAAAAAAGGGGACCATGTTCGTGAGCATTCCATGGGTCATGTCCCGTCAGATAGGTGTCTTATCAGATCAGTGGGCCCTGAGACTGCGAGACGATAAGAGATCTAGCCCGCCACTCTGCAGTAAAGTGACACAACCGCAGCCAGACGAGACCGAGACGGGTGCTCCCAGCTAGAGCGCTCCACTGCTAGCCACTCTATCCGCATCAATGGATAGGTTGGATGCTACACTGAGGGTAGACTACGGGAGCCCGTTCAGGTACATCGCCGCATGACAGAACGAGATTTTTTTTTTTCTCTCTCCTTCCAGCGGATCCGATGTCTGCCCAACATAGATATTCCAAATCTCACTCAGCGGGTTGCATAAGAAAAACTCATCGCCTCATCTCTACCCATGCTCGTACAACAATAATGCACCCCTGATGTCTGTCTCGCCCGTCAAAGGACGACGCGCGCTACTTGTGACCTTGCTCAAATGGCGTCACAAACCGTCCAAGTGAAGTCATGTGGCCCGGATGAGGCGCCGACTTGACCCTGGAGTGCCCCAACAAGACATTCTTGTCTCCGCGAATCGTCTGCCGAGACACACTCACTCTCTGCTCTGTTGGCGTTTGCTGGCGTTCGCAATGCTATAATGCTTAACCATCATGCTAAGTCCCAAAGACAACAAGACAGACAACAAAGGACTCTTCAACTCTGATGGTCATGTGGGTTGTCCAAGTGAGTTCAGGTCGAGTCATGATTGTGATGGATGGATGCTGGAACACTGACTAATCGGCCTTTCCCCTTCGAAAAAAGATCTGACTGACGCAAAGGGTTGAAATGTGATGACATTCCTTCTCCCTGCGCTATTCTTGCTGTGGCTTCGTCACGTGGATGAGCGCATTTGAGGGACATTGCCATTGCGAGTGGTCAACCATAACGACTGTGTGTAACTGCTATCCACTCAAGAACGGGGAAGCATGCATAAGTGATCGTCCATCCCCGTACATATCAGGCAAACAACGCTGCAATACATACAGCCAGCAACAGGTACGAGATGGTCACCGCATACGATACGGCAGGCCTGGGCAAGCCAGTTCGGATCCTCGGACAAACATAGCACTCAACGTTACACATGCAGCACAGTCAGCACTTCAGTATTTTAAAGGCCGAAAACAATGGTATTCCACGATATCAATTCTCAGGTACCCAGATGTTACACGAGACAGGGAACGGGGCGAGTCTGTTTGCAAGATTTCAATTTGCCGATTCGACACCCTCAACTCAAGACTTCTCTAGAGGTCCTTATTTGACATGCCATTTTGACGCCAGTAAACCCAGATGCCAGCCCAACCATCATTTCTTTAAGCCTCAGACTTGAAAGCGTCGGGGAAGCGGCGCATGTTGTTGGCGAGGTTGCCGTGGTTGGAGAGGAACTGGACGTAAGCACCGTCGACCTTGACGCGGCCGGCAGCCTTCTTCTCGAGGTACTCCTCACGTCGGAGAGGGGTGAAACCCCAGTTCTTGGAGACAATGATCTTTTGTCGGCCAGGGAACTTGTACTGGGATCGTCGGAGAGCCTCAAGGGCAATGGCGCGGTCTGGTAATGGATTAGTAACATGACCCAGGAGTGGCAAATGGATTTGTCAGTTCAACTTACTGGCATCACGAGTGCGGACGCTCATGAGAATCTGGCCAATGTTGACACGGGCGACAGTGCCGTTGGGCTTGCCCCAGGCACCACGCATACCGGTCTGCAGTCTATCGGCACCGGCGCAAGACAACATCTTGTTGATACGGACGACGTGGAAGGGGTGAGCACGGACTCGGAGGTGGAAACCCTCCTTACCGGTGTTCTTGACGAGGTACTTGTTGGCGCAAATACGGGCGGCCTCGAGGGCCTCGGAGCTCAGCTGCTCATACTCGTTGGAGACGAGGTGGATGCAGAGAGGGAAGTCATCGACGTTGGCGCGCTTTCGGCCAAGATCGAAGATTCGGATCTTGGGGTCGGGGACACCACGGTTGAACCGAGACTTGGGATACGGCTGTGAGGAGGAAGAGTCAGTAGATGTTCCAACATTATCGCGAGCTTGGTCGATGGGAGTCGAGGACAACCCGCGGGAGATCCGGTCATGAACATTTCGTCATAAGATTCTCCCAAGCAAAAAGGTCCCCCAAATTCCCATCAACGTCGAGCGCATCAAAACGCACCTTGTTCTTGCAGTATCGGTAGCAACGAGCGGGACGGCGCGCCATTTTGTCGGATTGATAGTGATCTGTCCGTAGTTGGGTGATGTGGTGTTGGAGGGAAGATGAACCCGACAAAAGTGATACCGACTGCCTCTTCCTGATTAATCCACCAGGTTGATTTCAAAGCAGAGGTGCGATCCGTGGCTCCACCCGTGTAAACCTCGGCTTAGGGCTCAGGCGAGGGCACCCTAACGCTCATTGGCCGGTCGCCCGCCCCGCAGAGCACCCACCTACAGGTTGCCAAAACTCCAAATTCTTGGAACTTTTTGATATTCAACCTCAGCACTCCATCACCCAACGTCCAGTCGCCGTCACCGAGTCGCCAATCCGTCAAAATGGCCCCCCAGAAGAAGAGCAAGAAGGATGCCAACAGCATCAACTCCAAGTTGGCGCTTGTTATGAAGTCCGGAAAGGGTACGAAGACGAATTCCTACCTCCGCGACGAGAAAACCAATGGCTAACGAAATTTCTCAGTCACTCTTGGATACAAGTCTACCCTCAAGAGCCTCCGATCCGGCAAGGCCAAGCTCATCATCATTGCTGGCAACACTCCTCCTCTCCGCAAGAGTGAGCTCGAGTACTACAGCATGCTGTCCAAGGCCCCCATCCACCACTTCTCCGGCAACAACGTAAGTTGAACTACGCTACGTTTCCTTCATGTCTATCATCTTGCAGCTTCATGCAAGATGGTTCCTTTTTCACTTCTCAGGAATGCTTGCTCGCCAAGCATTTCTCTGGCCTCAAGAATGCCTTCTTGAGGCCTGCCCAGAGAAGAAGTCGTTACGACTTTGGAGGGTTCATAGGCTTACTCGTCTCCCTACAGATTGAGCTCGGTACCGCTTGCGGTAAGCTCTTCCGTTGCTCCACCATGGCCATCCTCGACGCTGGTGACTCCGATATCCTCAGCGACCAGCAGGCTTAAACAGCCAGCTAAAGGAGAGTGCATTTCATGGCGTTTCGGGTAAAAAGGGTCCAGGGCATTTGAGGATATACCAATCAATGTGATGAAAAAGCGACGACTTTCAGCGAGAGCATGCCCGCCGCGAAGGCGTGGAGGTTCTCCCCTCGACCTATGTGTCTTGGGCTTCAGCTGGGCTTGGCATCGATTGCCAGTCCAAGTCAAATGAAAAAATAAAGCTCATGACCGTTGTTCCCCGCCATTAGTTGTCTCTGTGTCTATCTGTGTCTTGTCTTGAATGTGCTGAGTGCCAAGCCAAGTGCTGTGCGGCCGTTCGGTTGTACCTATGGCCCCCAGGGACTCAGCACGGGCACTTATTGTAGACAGGGTTGGCGGCATGTTTCCGATCTGTTCGTTCATCTCTCTAAACTGCATGTCATTGCTCGTCACGAGCTGCGGTAGGTATTATGTCTGCCTGGACATTATGATACAAGCTGGTCAGTTTCTGTGATACAACCATGGCATGGATATCCTTGACGGTTGGTTGGTGCAAGGGATTTTGGCAAATTAGACATTGCCGGCGTCCGGTAGTAATGGCCATCTTCTCACAACGCTCACCATGGCATGAACAAATTGCTCCAAGCTCTTGTGCATTAAACTTTTAGCTGAAGCGCGACGAGCAGGGTTTCGAGTACAGTTACGAATGGTTGATAATCTGGCCATATTCAAGTTACAGCACTGTATCATCAACAAGAAACACTTTGTACGGTCAGCCGCGAAGGCCAGACTCCCTGCCCCCTCAGAACATATAATCGATTCGTCATTAATCCCGGAGTGGCTGCTTCTAACGGGTAGAAGCTCCTTGCGAAATGAAGTCGATGAAGCAGCTTCCAAACACAGGCATCAACATCCCCGTCCAGCATCAACATCCCCGTCCAGCATCAACATCCCCGTCCAGCATCAACATCCTTTCATGGGTAATTTCCAATCTCTTGATTAGAGGCACCAAAACAGAGGTCATGCACGCGACGCATGGATCAGGCCTTGACCATGTCAATTTGCGGGAGAAACACAGACAGAGCTTCTTGTTCCCCTGGCCAATGAATCCAAGGGTTGGACGATCAAAGGGGGAAGCTAGGAACGGTGCTACGTCTGGGCGGGAACCTCCGCAGTCGTGGAAGACCAAGAGCAAATGGCACGTTTCACCACGGAGTATTGGACGTGTTGCAGGCCGCGCAAGAGTGATTAGCTGCTACAGTATGAGTTGCAGCGGAAATACCGTGACAGACGGACCCTGCAGCGTCCATCACAGAGGATGCCATCCATGTTGAAGGCAAGTAATAAACACAGCCATGCCTTGTGTAGCCTCCCTACAGAGATTACATCAACTCGACTCGACAGCAACGCCTTGTTCGTCAGCAATCACTCACTGCCGTGGCAACTGCGCAGCTGCATTCCGAGGACACGCACGTACTGTACTCACCTCCATCTTCGGCATCACCTCGACGCATCCATTTCCTTTTGGCTCTGGTTAGTGGAGCTTGTTTCAATAATAAACTGAGGCTTGACTGCCCCAGAATAATTATAACTCGGCTTCTGGACGCTCCAGCGCCACACGCTACGCTGCCACTCTGCCACTACCCCTACCCCGGGCTACCCAATTTGAGGCGCAGCTAGAGGCTCCCACCTTCGGGCACTCCTATTTCGCCCTCCGCTCTGTTGAGTATTTGTGTTCCAGGTCACTTGGGCGACGTGCAGCAAGCCGCAAGCCGCACAGTCTCGAACATCCATCATAATCAGCATATTTACTTACCTTTTCACTTGGTTGCCCGCGCACCATTTGCTTCTGGGCATAGCACCTGCTCTTGTCTTTATTCCACGTCCAGAACGTTTGTCACATTGACGCTCGTCATCGCGACATGTCTGCTGTTACCAAGAAGCCCCCGGCTGGCGGTGTCGGTCGGGTGTCCCACGCCGACTCGAGCCCTTCCCCATCTCTATCTCGCTCCAACTCCAGGGCATCGACCCCTACTAGTGGCCATGCGCGGACTCGATCGCTACGAAACGGAACACCTGTCTCTGCCCGTGCCGCTGCCGCTCGGAGGGACACAGGGCTCAGCAACGCCGAAGCTGATGCCCGAGCCGAAGCCGCTGCTGCTCTAGAGGATCTGCAGAAGCGTCTAGAGAAGGAGGAGAAGCAGTCACTTCAATATCATCGTCAGGCTGAGGTCCTGCAGTCGAAGCTGGATGAGTCGGTCAAAGAGTCGGCCAAGTTGGAGGAGAAGGCCCACGAGTTTGAAGAGCAGATCGAGACCTTGAAGAATGAGAAGCGAGAAATGACACGCCAGATGAGAGAGATGGAATCTATCTACGAGGCGGAGCGCAGTTCCATTCTTAAGGAGAAGGAAGACATGTCGAATCGAGAGGAGGAGATGCAAGCCATGATACAAAGGCTTAAAGACAGCCTAGCCCAACGGAACAGTACGCCCGAAGAGAACCGCCCGTCGAGACAACGTACGCATACGAGACTTGCCTCGTTTGATATCACGATGCTAACATATTTCAGATACAGCCAGTTCATCCCCCTCCTCGATAGCGGCAGCTTTGCCCCACCATCTTCCATACAACGAAGTGACTCACGGAGCAGCTCGAAGCTCATTCTCCAGAAGGATAAGCTGATCGAGTCTCTACGTCTGGAACTTGCAGAGGCCCAAATTAAGCTTGTCGAGTCAGAGAACCAGGGCGGCGGCAGATTGCACGAGGTTGAGCGTCTGCTCATGGAAGCTCGCATGGCCAATGCTCGACTTATGGAAGACAACGAGAGTTACCAGCTTCTTCTTCAGGAGCGGACTCTCAAGGGCGACTTTGGTCAGAACGACTTCAGTTATATGGGCTCCAATTCCAACCAGGATGCTCTGAATGCTCTCGAGGGCAAGACCGGAGGATCCAGCCTTGCCGATGAGCTTTCGTCAGCTAGCGAGGCCGAAGCCCATGAACGACACGAGACCGATCGACGCCTAGAGAACGAACTCAAGTCTATGAAGGAGCAGAACAAGGCCCTTACACTATATATTAACAAGATTATTGAGCGCCTTCTTCAGCATCAGGACTTTGAGTCTATTCTGGATCAGTCGAGCGATCTCAAAATCCTCCCAGATACCAACAAAGACCTACCTCTACCCCCCACCCCGACGGACAGACAGCAGTTTCCGCCCAATCTGCTTCAACGGGCCAAGTCCATGGCTGTTGGCCCTACGAAGCCGAGACCTAGACCGATCTCTGTCATGTCCCCTTCAACCACCTCGAATCACACCGACCCGGACAAGGCTCCTAGCATCCCTATCGGATTGACGCGGTCAACGAGCACGAGGAGATCGCGACCTCAGAGCGACCAGTTTACAGGGGCGGCCAGTCTCGTCAGCCAGATGTATAGAGGACCAGACGGCCCCGTCTCTCCACCCCTGGGCACACCGAGACACTCGCAGACCTTCTTCTCGCCGCCCAACATGTCAGGCAACCCTAATGCGGCCGCCCGTATACCTAGCGGAACCTCTGTGGCCACTTCTGGAAACTTCCCTGGTATGAGGAGTGAGACGTCTAGCTTGAGCGGAGAATCTGGCGACATGTCCACTGCTTCTTCGCAGTCGCCTCCCCGATCCCACTCTGATAGGCACACGACGTCTTTTGCGGGAGGCAAGCCACGACCACTGCGACTCGTCCAGGAGAACCAGGACGCCGTTAAGGAGAACAAGAGGTCGAGCTGGTACTCTCCGTTCACCTGGGGCGCCAAGAAGGAGGAGCCCCAGGTTCCATCCAGCGGCCCAATTCCAGAATAGGGGATGAGTCGGATCCGGGGGTAATGATGATGAGCGAGTTGCTGGCTTGAATGATCGTGACGGGTTGGATATATACATTCACGGGGCATCCATAGGGACTGATGACTGGACATGTACGATTTACGTCATTAGATATAGCGGCGTTGGGTTCATGGATTATCGCAGGCTCTATCGACACTGTCTCGTTATGCACTTTTTTTTTTGAGATGGGCGGTGTTTGTTTTTTTGGGTAACGTCTTTGGTTGTCCTTGGGATAGAGAGAGATAGCATTGATGATGCCCTGTAGAGATATATGGTTTGCTGGCTGGCTGGTTGTGATGAGGCGTGATGGTTGGGGAATGACACTCACGCTCCGTAGTTTTAGTTGAATATTGAATGATGCCTCTCTACAGTTTTTCTCGTCCAGTCTATGCAAGTTATGTCTAGTGTTTGGTGAGATAGAACCAAGTTGTTACAGTTACGCAACTCGTGCGTGACAGTTGCTCGACAAAGTAAGTTGTCGACATCAATTCTACAGTGACAAGAGGTTACGAGGTTATCACGAGTTGATGAGACTTATTTTGAGTCCAGCAACTCACAATCAACTGAAACTCCTCTTCCGTATGATATCACTAAGGGACGTGATAGAAATCCCGTGGCCGATGACGATTTTCTGCACATGAGACTTTGTGCTACACTACCTGAGCCCTAGCAGCCGATATCGTCCTCCTGGCCATGATGACCCCCAAAACAAGGGACCAACAAGAGTCACGCATTATCTCTCATCCCACTGAAAGGGACCCTATGTGCATGCTGTACAAAATCAATAGCCTACGAGAAAATGGGTGCTACGATGCTAGGCAGAGTCCACGTCAATACCCTAGCAGGAAAAAATCACTCCATGGACTGTGATGTGTAAGGCGCCTATTCGCAAACAACCACCACCCGCGTTGCCCGCATAAGTTAGACACCCCCTCCCCAAGCAACGACGGACAAGTGGCCGGGCAGGGGAGGGAAGGAAAACAGAGACTTGGGCGTGACGGGCTTTTTTCCTTTTCACGTCTGACAGCTCAGCCCGGCCTGATGATCCGCGCAGGAACCCGAGGAGGCGATAGGTCCGGCGTGTCAGAAGCCTCTTTTTTAGGGGATGGATGGATGATGGGCGCGTGGGGTTTTGGGCGTTTTTTTTTTTCCTTTGGGGGTTTGAAAGAGTGGGATGGTTGAATGAGAGGGGAGAGTCGCTATCGTCATACAATAAGATCCAAGACAATATGTGTTTCTCATGCGCAAAAAAGGTGTTGCTGATTACTGGGACGCATGCTCGAGGTTGCGTCATGAAGGGTTTCCTAAGCACCCCAGGCTAAGTACTCGCAGAATCAGCATGCACGTGTCATGCGATTCGTCCTTGATCCGATCCTCTGCCTGGTCCATCTCGTTGGTTGGTGTATATGATGGGTAGTATAAAGTTGCTATTCGCTGTCAGTCAGAGCTGACTAGGTAAAGCACAACAACAACACCTACGTGTACAGGCGAGACAAACCAGAAGTGACTGAATGAATGCCTTGACTTGGAAACTAAGTAGCGAGAGACTGCAGTGACGGCGGTAGTGCTAGAATAGTTTTGCTCTCTAGAGATGAGATTGGTTCAAGCTGACGCCGTCACTTAAAAGCCCAGATTGACTGACGCCGTTGTGGCTGTGAGGCATGCGCTGCAGATGTGGATTCAAACGGCTGTAATCGAGATTATGTCATTCCTCAAATCACATCCTCCAGTCGTCTCACATGAACCCTGCCATGTCTTGTGTTACACAGCCTACTACGAAGTGGAAAAGTCCGAGGCGAGGGAGGGGGGTTGCTCATGTCGAGGTATTCCAAGTCTGCCTCTCCTCACGTAAATTGATCACCTACCCCGTAATCTTATCTATTGTCTGCCTCTGATCACGTCCGCCAGCAGTGGCTTTGGGGGGGTGCTACCTCATATGCTGTTGAACGGGTGCCACACACGCGGCCGATGGTGGGGAGGGAACATTCGTGTCGGGCTGTGAGAGGCCGAGCACAGCGTGAAGGGCTGTGACCTCGAGAGGGCTGAGGCCTTCTCACCCATGGATGGCAGTTGCACTTTGTCACTGCTGTGCTGTGCTGTGCGCAGGCCCCTGGCCCATCGTCACGTCTACTGATACGTCGAGGTACGTGACAGCCTGGTGAATCCAGGGTTGACGGAGGCCGAATCTGGCATCCGAATCAGGTCACGCCCAGTCTCGGACGGGAGAGCGGGAGTTCATGGAGGGGCGGGAACCCCCTCCCTTTTCGAGAACAAGACGGATAGAAGAGAACGACGACATGGTTCGGAGCGCGGAATAAGGCATGGCATGATACTGCATCACAATCTGTGATGGCCAGGGGGTGGGATGAGAAGCAGATGAGACCGAGGTTCATTTATGAGAACAGAGCAGCCATACAGGGTAGTTCCAGGTGAACCGTGCTTGGATCTGAGAGATGAGAGTTGGATGAAGGGGTATGACTGACAGACGCAACACAGGAGACAAGGCCCCGCCCGGTCCCCGGCAAGTCCTCGAGGTGTTTGTCCAAGATTCGTTTTCGGTTCTCTGGCTAGGAGCGAGTCTATGGGTGAGCCTTGTCCCCGAGTCAACAGGGCTTAGACTTCAAGGCAGGACATGACAAGAACGCCCAGTTAGACCGGCACAAGAGCGCTATCGTCTCGTCGAAGACCAGCGCCCAGCCTCGTGGCATCGGGAGCGGCAGCACTATATCTTGCATAGAACATCTCACTGGGGAAACATGGTCGGCCCCAGGCTCTCTGGGTGGGAAAAGTCGGCCGGAGTGTATCAGCCAGGGTCGTCAGCGTCTCGCTCACTCAGGTGCCTGTGCCTGTGGACCCGGGCAAGGCGCTCAGTTCCCCGGGCCCTAGAGAAGAGGAGAGCCAGAAGAATCGCAATGTGCGGTCAGAAGGGTGGTCACGGGGCCATGGTGAGAATACCCAAGGTGTACCTGTGGTGCCGTTGCCATGGAGCCGGGTGAGGCTGTAGCCCGCATGTACTGCTGCTGCTTGTCTTGTCCCTGACCTGAGGCGGACAAGTGCCATGTAGGAGCGTTTTCCGGACCATTCGTTCTTGTTTCCGGGTAGCCTGTCAATGACGGCCTTGGTGCTAGAGGGGAACGGACTGTTGGGACGGCGCCAGGGGAGCGTTGCCGCGGGAGGGCCGGCTCTCGGGGACATTGCCATGGGATCTTCGCTGGGTGCATCATCCACCTACGTAGTGATTCCAAGGCTCCCACGAGTCCATGACGCGCAAGTTGCTGGGCTCCTCCAGCTCCAGCTGTCGATCCGGCTGGCAGTTTCTTTTTTCTGGGGGATGGACATGATCAAAGCAAGCAAGGCTCGGGGAGCATAGACGAGAGAGATGATGCAGATTTCAATGCCCACATGATCCAGCCTTGAGCCATTGAGAGCCATGCCGGGCCACTCAAGGTCGTTGCCAACGTGGCGCTGGATACCTTTCTTTACCAAGCAAGTCTCTTCACCTGGGACATCCCTCTTGAGCCCGGTGCGCGTCTTCGGGTGCCGATTACTAAAGCCGACAAGAAGCATGACAGCGTGCCATTCCGTTCCAGAAGAGGCCTGATGGATCCAGCAGAGACAGCCAGACGAGAGGAAAAAAAGCAATCTCCTCCACCGCCTGACTGCCGGCCAAGTCAAGTGGTTGCGAAGCCCCTGCTGCCGTGAAGAGAGAAGACTTCTCTCTCTCTCGCCTGGCCATGAACCCGGGACTTGGCGCACCAAACAAACTGGTGCGACCGGGAACTGACGGGACGGACGTTGACGGGCGAGAATGAGTGAGGGGATATTGGGATTATCGGACAAACGAGGAGTCTCATGACCCGCGTGTCCTGAATGATATGAGTTCCTGGACAAAGAAGCGAGAGATGATTGATCTGGTAGCTATTTTTTTTTGGTGTGGGAGCAATCAGGTACCGGTTACAGGGGGGTCTTTCCGCCAAACAAGGGCCTGGGCTCTGAAGATGGATGGTGGTCTTTCCTCCGTCACCGGGTGCCAGGAACCGGCTCCAGGGGCCAGTGGAAGTACGGATTTTGAGCTCAAAACCAAGCCAAGTTGATGGCGGATGCTTTGCTTTGCTGTTGGGCCAAGCACGGGGAAGTCCCCGACATAGATGTTAAAACAATCTGGGCATCAGAGTCTCGAAGGAAGTGTATCCTTAATCTTAGACTCCTATGTCCTTCTCATATTGCTAATAAAGAGTAAGATGTATCTAGTCCTCCCATCTCGGTGACCCGGCTAGGCTTACAAGCCTACCTCGGTGCCTCAACCAAGCGAGCGAGAGTTGCCAATCTCGCCCGCCTCGTTCTCCAACATATTGTCTCGGTCTTCATCTGCGTACCTACGGTAGCTAGCTTGGAATGTCTCTCGGCTGTCGGTTCCATGCCCGTTTCTCTCTCCAAGAAAAAGCACGGGCTGTTTGGCGGTATGGCTGCTCTAGCGACCACGCGCAATGGCTCAACGGGCTTCTTTAGCACCTGAGCAACGTCGAGCCCAGCTTCTTGTTCAGGCACAAAAAGCACAGACGAGGCTTTTCCATCAGCCCATCCCAACCAATTCCGCAAGCTATCCTCATCATTGAGCAAACAATAAAGAGTAGGGGAGAATGAGACCAGACCGAAATAGAAGAGAGTGTGAGAAAATGCCCTTTCACCAACATGGGGCTGGGCTGTTGAGAGTCTAGCCCACACCCACAAGGCCAAGGATGAAAAAGAAGTTTAGACAGTGCCAGTCAGTGCATCAGCGTGAACATGATTACGACATTATTGTAGTATCGTCCCCTCACTGGCCCTCACCGTGTAGCCTGTGGCTTTCCGACTTTCTTTTCCCTCTTTCTTTTTCTTCCTCTTCCTCTCTTGTCATCGAGGGCTTGACTTCCAGCCAGCCGCGTCCTTGCATCAAGAGAGAGAGAAAAAAAATCTGACAGCCCCAGCAACAAATCCACACACACCAACTCACACACTCACACACACGCACCCACGCGGTCAAGTCACCCAACAAGCAATTATCACAACTAGAGCCAAGGGCTGGGCTCGTTTTTGTGTGCGTGTGGCATGCCAGCTCCGTACCAAGGCGACCCGACAGATTGTGTCATGCTCTCGCGCTAAGTTGGGCTGGCCAATCCCCTTGCTCTACCCCAGCCAAATCTGCCCCTTCCTGGTTCCTTTTCAGGTTCCTTTTTCCAGGCCCGGTCCAGGGAGTGCCAGGTTTCTCTTTTTTGGGGGCGCCTCTCAACCGACGCCCTCTGCCCGCGCTGCCCTGCACACTGCGCTGCACGTCCGCTTGTTTCTTACAGCCTGCAAGACAGTACGTACCGGCTGCGTCAGTGCTTGCTTGCTTGCCATCGAGTCGAGTTTTTTTTTCTTCCCTCCTGTTGGCGCCGACGCCTCGAGTAGGGCGGATATAGGTACGGCCGGGTACATCAAGATCGTCACCTCTCCCACTTCTTCCAGCACTACGCCCACCTCCACCCATCGTTTACACCCACCGTCACTCCCGCCGACCACCACCACCACCACCACCTCTACTTGACCTAAACACCACTTCTACATTCGACAATAAACCACTTCGCTGCATCATCAACGTTTTTTCTCTCGCCTTTGGTGCACCATTACCACTGGGCTGCTTCTTCCTGCATACCGTTGAACCTTGCCCTGCTTCCGTTTTACTGCCAACTTCTCTCACCCCCCTGTCTTCACCTTCTGTCGACCCAACCATCCCGCCCGTCTGCTCGTGTCGTCTGCCACCTTCATCGACAGACTTGCGCAAGCTGCCGCCCGGAATAGGTTGGGTTTAGGTGTTTGGATCTCTACCTTGCGCCCTTCTCACCACATACCCGCGCTCTCGAGGCCCTCGATCTCGCCCACGCCTCCCAATGACGACGAGCCAACCACGATGATCCATCTTGAAGCCTGCATCGCCATTCATCGTCCCTGCTAAGGCCCGTCCCGGTGGCATGCTCCCTCGACTCTCACTCCACCACTCTTGCAGGCTACCGTAATCATGGACAAGTCATCTGCCGTCTCTGACGGCCCCTCCGGCCTCGGCCGTACTGCATCCAACTTGTCCGATAGACTACGCTCCAATACCAATACTCCCGATCCTTCTGCTACCTCATCAACAACCACAACAGGTAGCCAGAACTCGAGACATTCTTCTACAAACAACTCTGTTGGCCCTTCGCCTCTCGCCTCCAGGGATTCTTCGCCCACACGACGTCCACGAAGGACACCCTCAGCAAATCGACTCCCCGGCACTCGATCCCGCAAGAACAGCCAGACCGACCAGAGTCCTTCGCGCCCAACACGACCAAGCTACATATCCGCTGCTCCAGCGCGCTCCTTGTCGTCAACAACAACCCCCACACTCCTCCCCTCGCAAGAACAGCAACACATTCAAGCGCCGACTCCACAAAAACCAGGTTTCAATACGGATTTGAGGGATAGCCATAGCCCGCGATGGCCCGTCTCGCCCCGCTTGCGATCGCCTCCTCCCCAGTTTAGCAGGCCTGGGATGCCTGCTCGCCGCAGTGAACACGACCTGCCCTCTATCAACGTCCAACGACCCAGCCCTTCACCACAGCCGGTGGACCAGACCACGTCAGAGAGTGAGATGGAGGAATCACAATTCCCTTCTGGAATCAGGACCCCGGCCCGAGGGGCTCTGGAAACGGTTCAGGAAGTCAGCCTACCAAACTCTCCAAACCCTCCCAGCAACCCAGCTCTGGTAGAAAAGTTGAAGGAGAAGCTCTCTGGTGCTGAGAGTCACTCCGATGCTGCGCTTGCCGACGCCCGGACATTGCGAGCTCGAGCCAATCTGACCGGCCAAGAAAGCGGGAGCGACACCAGTAATAACAAGACTGAGCCAAGAAGAACGACATCAGTCCCTCCGCCTATGATCACGCGACAGTCTAGTGCCATGTCGACGAAGCAGATGAAGGCGAAGCAAGACGGTTCTACACAAAGCATGACGGTTGAGACCGAAACCGTTCCGAGTGTTCCTCAAGTTGCTCTCGCAACTGGCCCGAAAAGCGAGGGTCCCAACGGCACTCTCAAGACGAAGCAAAGTACCGAGACCATTAAGCCCAAGAAGGAGAAGAGGAAGACGTCGCGCAAGCAGCCTGCTGTGAATGCGGGAAATGGTGAGCTATCGCCTCGCCGTGTGATAGGATGTGACTGCTAACAAACTCTAGCTTCATCGAAAGCAGATATCTTTGAGGCATCCATTGCGAGCGCTGTCGATGAGGCTAATACCTCGGACTCGGAGGAAACCTTTGTCTATGATTCTAACCCTCCAGATGGAAATGACCGAGCTGGACGGCGATTTCATTCTCGGACTCCCAGCGCGACCTCCATGGCCAGCCAGGCTGACCGTCAAAACCTACGCTCCATCTACGGCATCATGGAGGGTCCTGGGCCTGTTCATGGACCTAAAAAGACGATGAAGTTCGTCAATACTTTTACTAGCAACGGAAACGACAACTTGACAGTTGGAGACGAAGACAAAACCTCCAACCGTGGAGGCGGCAGCGGATCGACTCGAGGCACGACAAGGCACCATCATCACATTGGTCGCTGGGGCCGTCAACCTGGCAATAGCCATCCTTCACTATTTGACAATGAGTCTCCGTTCCCGAACGCGGCGAGAACCAAGCTTGCGGGCGCCAATTCTCGCAACTCATCTGGACCCCCAAGCCCGCGAAATGCCCATCCGAATCGACAATTTGGTCATAAGCGTTCGGCGATGCAAATGTCATCGAACTATGACATGGATGATACGACTGGAGCGGACGACGAGCGGACGCCGCTCATGGGCTCAATGCGATCCGGACGCTCACAGCGGAACCGACGGGGACCACACAATCTGCGACAGGCCGAGTCGCAGACATTTACGAGACGGTCGTCATACCTGAACCGGTTCGCGGCATGTCTGGTCCTCACCATGATGTTCATGCTGGTGATTACCGGTGCCATCGGTTTCATGTTTGCCACTTCACAGCCAATGACCGGAATCGAAATCACTGCCATTCACAACGTGGTGACCAGTGAACAAGTCTTGATGTTCGACTTGACCGTCAAGGCGCACAACCCTAATATCGTTGTCGTCACAATCGACCACGCAAACCTGGAAATATTTGCGAAGTCCGAGTACACGGGGACAGATTCAGATTGGTGGACACGTCCGCATAACCCAGGAGATATCCTCCCTCGGGATGATCCTGTGAACGATCCACCACTGGACGACCCTGACCCCGACGACGACCTCAAACCCAATGTTCTGCTGGGACGGATCACAGAGTTCGACAGCCCTCTAACATTCGAGGGCTCTCTCTTTCATCAAGGCACCTCGTCATCAACCGGCGAGATGCAGCTCGGATATCCACTGAACGGAACAGCAGGCGGCTCGAGACGATGGGAACGAATCTATCAGAACGAGTTTGACCTCATCGTCAAGGGTGTCGTTAAGTACACCCTTCCGATGAGTGCCCGCATCCGTAGCGCGACAGTATCCGGAAGAAAGACAGTGAAGCCGAACTCGGCCAACGATCCATCCCACAAACCGAACAGCACCACACTGGATCTTTCTAACTAGATGGGGGCCTGCCTGAAGAAAGGCGGAAACCCTTCTGGCCTTTCCTTTGTCACAACAACGAACGTTTGTCTTGTGTATTTTGAGCGCGCATGGCATGCATGACATCTTGGGGATCGGCGGGCGTTGGATGTCAATTTCCAACCACATGATGGCTGATCATTAAAGGAACATGGAGATGCAAGATTTTGACTCATTGGTTTATAGATAGGGATAACGCCCATGCTTCCTGTCAGGTGTTTCTTGGGTGGTTTTTAACGCGTGCTGGTTTCATTACTCCGGACGGCCAGCCTACTGAACACATTGTGTGCCGTGGTGCAAGTATGCCTTGCCACGGAGGTTTGGCCTCGGAGAAGGGTTATGGATGGAGTTATTGCTTTTGTTTTTCGTTCTACAAAACCTTATAGATGGAAAAGCGGCAACAATATGTTGTAATTGTAACGGCTTATGACAACACCAACAAACAAGAAAATTATGAGTCGCTGAGACTCGGGGGAGATGGAGGCTTGGAGCACATGAGATACATAGGGTGGAAATGAGAAAGGCATATCTTGCTGAACCCATAATTGAGCATGCTATATCGTGAAGACAAAAGGTATTGGTTGATTCATTGGATCTTGTAATATCTACTCTGAGAGCACGCTGTTCAATGTGAAGACGCCCCAACGCCATCTCTTTTATACGCCGACCTTGGCCCATTCAAATCCGCCCACCCAGTACTCATTCAGACTTTTCAGATCATAGAGCGTATCAAGAGAAGTGGATGCCCTCCTCGTTGAAAGCAAACAGGAGGCGGAGGAAATCGTTCTCGTCACACTTTCCAGATCGCTTGTCAGCCAGCTCGGTCACATCCTCCAGTACCTTGCGGATCTTCTCTCGGACGAGCTCAGCCACCTTTGTCTTCTTTCTCTTGCTCTTTGTCTTGGCGGTTGCTGAGTTTTGCATCTCCTTGAAGAAATCAGGGGCGTCTTCATCCTCATCGACGTCCATGCCACCCTCCTCGGCGTCACCCTCCTCCATGTCCATATCGTTGTCCTGACCATCCTCCACTAGGGTGTCATCAACGGGAACGCCATTCATGGCGCACCAAGTACGGTAATTTCGCTCAACCATGGCCAACACCTCCTTGGTGCCTAGCCAACTCGCGCGCAGAGTCTTGTTCTTGCGGACGAAGCACACTCGCAGCAGTCCATCCCACTCATCCCAGCTGACGTTAGGACGGTCCTTGCCCGTCTTAGGCTCAATACGAACAACGGAGGACTCGACTTGCGGCGGGGGTCGGAAGTTGTTCTTGCCGACTTTCATGATGTGGGTGATCTTGGCCCAGAACTGGGCGTTGACTGAGAGGCGGCAGTAGAGGGCGTCACCGGGACGGGCTGTCAGGCGCAGGGCAAATTCGCGCTGGAACATGAGAACTGAGGTACGGGGAGGGTTTGGGAGGGAGAGGAGCTTGAAGACGAGAGGACTGGAAATCTACGCAAGAGTTGTTAGTTCTTGTTCATGGTACCTTGACAAGCTTGGTGTAGCATACTTGATAGGGGGTGTTGGATATGCAGACGTCAAACTGCGGGAGCTCAGTCTTGATAACATCGCCCAGCAAGACCTCGAGTTTCCTCTGCTCAGGCGTTCCCTGCACACGCTTGGTGACTTCGGCCGCCATTCGAGGATCAACCTCGACACAGATGCACTTCTTTGCGCGTTCCAGGATGCGAACCGTCAGGTTACCGGTACCGGGACCGACTTCTAGAACGGTATCCGTAGGCTTGAGGAAGGCCTTCTCGACAATGGCATCCGAGACACCGGGGTTCTTGAGAATATGTTGGCCAAAGTTGGTGTTGAACTTGAAGACGTTGTTCTTGTTGGAGTTGGAGTTGGAACCGCTTCCTCCACCACCGTTCGGTCTATCGTAAGGTGTGCTCGATGCGCTGCCGCGCTTGGCGTGCTTTATCTTGGCCATGGTGTAGTCAATTTGGCCTCGTCGTCGCTGGCTTTGCGATTCAAAATCACTAGAAATCAAATCGTGGGGTTCCTTGTGGAGGGGCGTTGGTGAACTTTTTTTCGGCGTTATCTTATCACTTAATAGATAGGGTGTGTCAATGTGGTTCAGGCCGGGTGTCAAAGTACCCGAGAAAACAGTGGGGTTTATGCCCTGCTACGTTGAAATTTCCACCCGTATTATTTCTGTTTTGGACCTCAACATCAGCCTCAGTTTACTGCCTAGACCTGGGCTTGTGGCTAAATTGGAGCTTTGTCGCAACATCCTTCTTTCTTAAGACCCAACTCATCACCTTTAATCAACACAATCGCTCATTTCAACCTCTAATATCGGAAGCGCCAACAGGTCCCGTCGCGAAAATGTCGGGACGACGCGACTTTCTCAACCAGCCAGCGCCTGAGAACTATGTTGCTGGTCTTGGACGAGGCGCAACAGGTTTCACGACACGATCCGATCTTGGTCCGGCTAGGGACGGTCCCAGCGAGGATCAGATCAAGGAGGCCCTTGCGAAGCGCGCCGCTCAGCTTGGCCTCGCGCCGGATAAGAAGGGAAAAGAGAAGGAAAAGGAGGATGAGGGCGACGACAATGACGATCGATACCAAGACCCTGACAACGAGGTTGGACTCTTCGCCGGCGGCGTGTACGACAAAGATGACGAGGAGGCCGATCGGATATGGGAGTGGGTAGATGAGAGGATGGATCGAAGAAAGAAGCAGCGAGAGGCGCGAGAGCAGGCCGAGAAGGACGAGTACGAACGTAACAACCCCAAGATTCAGCAACAGTTTTCCGACTTGAAGCGCGCCCTAGCGAGTGTCACGGACGACGAATGGGCGAACCTACCCGAGGTTGGCGATTTGACTGGAAAGAACCGACGCAGCAAGCAGGCGCTACGACAGCGATTCTATGCTGTACCCGACAGCGTCCTTGCGGCGGCACGCGACTCGACCGAGATGGGCACAACAGTCATGGACGAGGGTACGGCAACCAGCTCGGGTGACGCTTCAGACGGTACCATGACAAACTTTGCCAAGATCGGAGCGGCTCGAGACAAGGTGCTCAAGTCCAGGCTAGAGCAGGCTGGAACAGACTCGGTTGCAGGAGGCACTTCAACGAGCATCGATCCTCAGGGCTACCTGACGAGCCTCAACAAGATGCAGATGAGCGAGGCTCAGGCCCAAGTCGGAGACATCAACCGTGTGCGCGAGCTGCTACAGTCGGTTGTCAAGACAAACCCTACGAATGCGCTTGGTTGGATCGCTGCGGCACGACTGGAAGAGTTGGCAGGCAAGATTGTTACAGCTCGAAAGACGATCGATAAAGGCTGTACGCAATGTCCCAAGAGTGAGGATGCGTGGCTGGAAAACATTCGTCTCAACAACGACTCCCCCAACGCCAAGATTATTGCTCGCAGAGCTATCGAGGCAAACAACACTTCAGTGAGGTTATGGGTGGAGGCTATGAGGTTGGAGACGCTTCCTAGCAACAAGAAGCGAGTTATTCGGCAAGCTCTGGACCACATCCCAGAGTCAGAGGCTCTGTGGAAGGAGGCTGTCAACTTGGAGGAGAACCCAGACGATGCCAAGTTGCTTCTGGCCAAGGCAACAGAACTCATTCCTCTATCAGTTGACCTGTGGCTGGCTTTGGCCCGTCTGGAAACACCTGAGAACGCCCAAAAGGTCCTGAACAGAGCTCGAAAGGCTTGCCCGACATCACACGAAATCTGGATTGCGGCCGCGCGACTACAGGAGCAACTCGGCCAAGGAAACAAGGTCAATGTTATCAAGCGTGCCGTCCAGGTTCTGGCGAAGGAGTCCGCCATGCCCAAGCGTGAGGAGTGGATCGCCGAGGCTGAGCGGTGCGAGGATGAAGGTGCCATTATTACCTGTGAGAATATCATCCGAGAGACACTTGGTTGGAGTCTGGATGAAGACGACGATCGCAAGGATACATGGATGGAGGACGCAAGGTCAAGCATCAACCGAGGCAAATATGAGACGGCTAGGGCGATCTATGCCTACGCGTTGCGAGTGTTTGTCAACAGCAAGACGATGTGGATGGCTGCAGCCGACCTGGAGAGGAACCACGGCTCTCGAGAGTCTCTCTGGCAGGTTCTGGAGAAGGCCGTCGAAGCATGCCCCAAGAGCGAGGACCTGTGGATGATGCTGGCCAAGGAGAAGTGGCAAGCGGGAGAGGTGGATAATGCACGACTTGTGCTCAAGCGAGCCTTCAACCAGAACCCCAACAACGAGGATATCTGGCTGGCTGCCGTTAAGCTCGAGTCGGAGAATGGCAATGCAGAGCAGGCGCGGAAGCTGTTGGAGATTGCTCGTGAGCAGGCCCCGACAGATCGTGTATGGATGAAGAGCGTCGTGTTTGAACGGGTGTTGGGCAACGTCGAGGCAGCACTTGACCTTGTGCTACGGGCTCTTCAGCTCTTCCCAGCGGCAGCGAAGCTATGGATGCTTAAGGGCCAGATCTACAGCGACCTGGGCAAACTGGGTCAGGCGAGAGAAGCTTACGCGACCGGAGTCAAGGCAGTGCCCAAGTCTGTGCCTCTGTGGCTTCTATATGCTCGTCTCGAGGAGAATGCCGGCCTTACGGTCAAGGCTCGATCGGTGCTTGATCGTGCTCGACTAGCAGTGCCAAAGAACGCTCAGCTGTGGTGCGAGTCGGTTCGACTGGAACGACGAGCGGGCAACCTGGCCCAGGCCAAGTCAATGATGGCCAAGGCGCAACAAGAGGTGCCCAAGAGCGGACTACTCTGGGAAGAGCAGATCTGGCACCTCGAGCCGCGGACACAGCGCAAGCCTCGCAGTCTCGAGGCCATCAAGAAGGTGGACAGCGACCCGATCTTGTTTGTGGCGGTGGCCCGCATCTTCTGGGGTGACCGCAAGCTGGACAAGGCTCAGAACTGGTTCGAAAAGGCTCTGGTGCTGGACAGCGACTGCGGCGACTCATGGGCGTGGTACTACAAGTTCCTGTGCCAACATGGCACCGAGGAGAAGCGGGCGGATGTGGTGACCAAGTGCGTGCTCAACGAACCCCGGCACGGCGAGGTGTGGCAAGCAGTGGCCAAGAAGCCTGAGAATACCAGGAAGAGCTGTGAGGAGATTCTCAAGATGGTTGCTGCGGAGCTCGAGTAGTGGTTTAAAGGAGGCCAAGGGAGGTTAGCTTGCAGCATTTTTAGAGCTTGAATATCAAAATAGCTTGAGGGTATTGGAGTTTGGAAGCTGGGTTGCTTTATCGATACTAGGGAGGTTAGAAAGGTAGACATCATCCATGATGGACATGTCATGATGCACGCACGAATAATATTCTTCCCTGTAGAGTCTTGATCTGAATGAGAGGTTTGTTGTGATGTTTGATCATCATTCATTGTTTAACTGATTATTAAAAAAAAGACACATGGTCAGTCTCTCCTGGGTCAGAATTTCCTTCCCATCCGCTCAACCCCATGCCGTATTACGAGCTCCGATGTCGACGAAAATATTACACTTTGCTTTCCGATATTTGCAGGGCTCGTTTATTTGCTACCGCCGCCGAACCAGCTCGAGATGCCGCTCTTGGCCTTGGCGGCTTCCTCCTCGACCTTGTTGTCGAACTTGTTGACGGCCTTCATGGCCTCTGCCTTGGCGTCTTTGGCGTAGGATTCAACGTTGCTCTTGGCTACTGATGCCTGGCGGTCGGCCTCGGCGAGCTAACATTCACCAGTTAGTATTAGGAGCTCTGATGAGTTGTAAGATAAAACGTACAGCCTTGTCAACTTGGGCACCAGCTTGTTGGCCGTAACCCTTGAGGTCCTTCTCGGCGTCAACGGGGGAGCGACCGGGGAGGTGGCTCTTGACCTCTGCAGCGGCACGGTGGGCGTCGCCTGTGAATATTGTGTGAGTTTACGGTCGCATTGTGCAATTGGGGTGAATTAAAAGAAATGCATACTCTGAGCCTCCTCCTTGGCAACCTTGGGGCTTCCACCAGCGCTGTAGAGGTAGTAGCCGACACCTGCAGCGGCACCACCGCCGAGAATGATGGGAAGGCGAGACTTGGACATGATGAATAGTTGTGAGATGTGTGGGTTCGAGGAAAATGTCCTTGTGCGAAATGTAGCAACAGCGTGTGTTGAGTTAATGTCGAATAATTGTGAGATGGCGAGAATGATATGGGATCGTGAATGAATGACGGAAGGGGAGACGGGACGGTATTTATTAAGCAAACGAGGTCCGAGAGTTTCCTCATCTACCTTCTACAGTACCTGCCTGCCTTGCTTTCCTTGGGCCGAGATTTCCCATGTGCTCATGACGGTTGCGGGTGGTTGCAAATACATGACGTAGTTGCTGCGTTGACGGCGGGGTTGGAACCAATTCGATCTGGATCGTGATGGTGATGGCTTGATGTAATATAATTCGATTAGGCGGCTTGTTTTTTTTAATCATTGGTGAGTTAAAGACGTTGAAGGGCAGTTGTCGCTGAATTGAAGCTGCATATTTATAAACGGCTTCGAATCATGGTAGATCTGCCGCGTGTAGTTGTAGAGACGGGCTGTTGAACATCAATTGGGAGCTACACTACTTTGTTAGGTACTCAACTAACATGTCTACCCCCTGCAGCAGTCGGGTTCCAGCATAAGGGAATTAAATCAATGTTGAATTGTTCAATGACAATCTCAAAAACATTTCCTTGCTGCCCATGATTCTCAGCCGACTTGAACGTTTCAACTGCCGGATGCGTTCAAGCTCTGTTCTCCAACAGGGCTCTTTCAGCATCCTACCCACAACAGCTGAATAACACCGAGCTCAATCACTTGTCACATCTTTGTCGTTGAATTATCATACCGAGTCCATCAAGACTTGATGTCGATCACCACCAGCTTGCCCCACTGTTCATCGCCCTCGATGGACCCGCCGACAGCGGCATTACATCATTGAACTTGTCGCTCCCTGGTCTTTGCCCACATGAGCTTCCTACCCTATTGACGAGTCCTAGTGAAGATCACAAAGCGATACAACGCGATTAATTCAATTGGAGAAGCAATTTTGTAGTTTAATTAAGGGCTTCATCCTTTTTAAAGAAGCCTTCCACTTCCTTCATTCCTCAATGCTAGAAAGTTGCCGTAGTCCTAGCTTCAACGGAGGATGCCTCCTGGCCGTTCCCCTTCCATCTTAGCTGGGCGCCCCGCCGCAAGATCGTCTTGCTAAAATCAGGTTGGAGCGCCCTAGTAGCGCCTCCCCCCCAAGCTCACGACGACATCTTTTCTCCTTAACCTTGGTTTTGACTTTTTTTCCCCTTCTGCTTCAACTTTCAACATCTTCCTGGAGCGATTTGTTTCTGCTTTAACCGTCTTGATATCTCATCACGCCTCTTGCTTGCCAAATTTCGGCTCTGGGGCCTTCGATTCGCCTCTCGCTCGCCCAGAGCTGCTTCCGTCACTTTGACGCCTTGCGCCTCCTGACGATGCCCCCTGCGACGAACCCCGACCGAACAGTCTCTTGCTTGTGAACGGGCGTCTAGCCCGCGGCCATCCAAGGCCCAGGTGCTACAAAGCACATCTGCCATGCTGAGGGTCAAAAGTTCTCGTCGTCCTCAGGGACTGAAACCTGGTGACTATGATCACGAAATCGATCTCGTCGACCACGATGCCGTTCGGACGCCAGCCGAGTCCATCACCCCTGAGCCCGCCAGTATGGCGAGGTGCTCGACTACATCGCGACTGTTAGCCCTAGATGACGACGAGGAAACGGAACAGCGACAGAATGGAGAAAACGGACACCAGCAGAATGGGCGGAACGGACAAAACAAGAAGGACGATGGTGAACAGCACAGGCAGGACGATTCGCAGACTGAAGATGGTAATGGCCCTGGATCATCCTCATCTCGTGTTCCGAATGGCGATGACCTGCCGCACCCCATGATGAGGCCGTCGATTGAGGTCCAAGGTTAGTGCCCTCTTAATACCAGGCGTCGCCGCTCCCCTAACTCGTTGATAGAGCCCACACCCCAGGCCTTCCATGGAGATCATCCACAAGTCATGACCAAGAAACCACACGTCGAGCGCGAGACAGCGATAGACATCTTGTACGAGAATGAGAGAGGAGGTTTCCTCTGTGGCATCGCCCTCTTTTCTGGCCAGGCCCTTGGAGGCCTTGATCCGCCTGCTTGGAGTAAGCTCACAATACATCCCCGCAATATGGCAACAAGAGATCCGTTGCTGACCACCTTCCTATTAAGCCAATGCCTACCACAAGGCATCGCCGACCAACATTCATACTGCTCAAGTCCCAGACCCTACCTGGGAATGGGCATGGCCTGAGTGGCGCGTAAACCATCAAGAAGGTGTGGACGAAGAAGGCTGGGAATACTCGTTCCATTTCTCGAAAAAGTTCTCGTGGCACCGCGGCAAGTGGTGGAACTCGTTCGTCCGACGGCGCGCCTGGACACGCAAGCGGGTGAGAAAGAGGCCCGAGGATGTCTCGACGGATCCCCACATGCTCAACGCCGACTATTTTGCGATACGTCCTGCTTCATATATATCTCATCAATCGCGAGCGAGCGTGGCTAGTAGCCGTCTTAGTCGCTCGAGCATGAGCCAGATTTCGGCTGCGGACGAGAAGCCACCCGATATCGAGCACATCGAGGACCTTATGGAGACACTTCGACTGGCCAGAATAGACAGAGAGAAACTCGACGCCGTTGACAGTTACCTGGAGCACGGGACAGACCTCGCTAAATTGCAGGACGAAATGCACGAGATCATGTCACTGTTTGTTTTCCAGGCATCACGACGCATACTGCTCAGCCGCCTCATGCAGGTTCACGATGAAACGACAACACAAGTCAAGAAGACGAATACAACAGAGCTACGGGAGCGAAACCAGGCGCTCAAGGATGCTGTGCACCACGCGGACGAAGAGGTGCGAAAACTGGCCTACTGGAGCGACGTCAAGCAAATGGCCGAAAGCGGCGAGGTCAAGGACGCCGTCAAGGGCGACAAGGGATGGGATGAGAGCTGGGAGGGTGTAGACCAGAGCGGAGCATCCCATCCGGTACCAGACAATGCCAAACCCAATGGGAAATAAGGTAACCTGGGGTTGCACCGCGAAGGCGTTTTCTTTATTGCTTATACCCATGTCGATTCATGAGGGTATTTCATCATATCATGGGAGGGAGCAGGAATTGATGGATGCTTGGGTGATAGTTCCGGATGTCATTTTGGGCGGGAAACCGGATTGGGGGCGTTTTATATGGGTTTTGACTCGGCGCTTTGTCGTCGGTTGCCATCACGGGGTAATTCTGAACTCCTTGTCAGAATTTTCTTGGCTGTAAGAGAATATATATCAAGTCATCCGTGTTTATGAACGAATTCAACGTCTGATAGGTTCTTGTTGCCATGCGTGGTAGTTGTTAAGGGCCCACGTGACCCTCCGGCCGACATCGCGGCTACTGTCATCGTGATAGCCCGCCCGCCCATCTTTTTTTCCGCTCTCCATTGAAGATCCATCTACCCCAAGGCCAATCCAGCATTGACGACTATCGGCGGCCGGTACCACATCCAACGACTACGACGATGCGCGACACATGACCAATGTCCCTGGGGATCAAGTCAATATGGAGGGCGCGGCCGCGATGCTTTGCCATCGCAGGAGCTATTCTGATTTCCAGGGCCCAATTGCCCTCCAGGGTCCTACACCCCCACCAAACCCTCCTCCGACTCGAGTCGACGACGACACAACCAGGGTCGAGAGACCCAGATGCCTCCTCGGAGACGGCTCTTGCGACATTGCGCGATAATCCAAATGTTAGCCTTGAAGCGACCGAATCTCACGACGAAGTGACCCCGGAGCATATGACTGCTAGCCTGGTGACGGACGATTCTCCAGAGTCTCGGAACAAACTCTTCAAGGATGCTTTCAGAATTGACGCAGTTCGGGCGGCCGAGGACAAGGAAGCATTGAAAGCTCACAAACCCGTGATTGGAAAACCACTTCAGTACCCCAATTCGGCGGCGACAAAGGCGAGCATCGAGGAGCACATGCGAGATGCGCGACGGCAGCTTGGCCTTGGGGTCGTCTGGGATCATTTCAACAAGAGGGTACCGGAATGGAAGGAGTGCTTCAAATTGATGAAGCGCATGACACCGCAGTGGAGCGAGAGAGCCAACATGTCGGCCGTGAGGATTGTCCTGCCCAAGTCGTGGGACATTGAAGTCAACAACCAGAACCTCGAGTACGTCGACTCTGCGACGGGCGTTCTGCAGAAGCTGCGAGCTGCGGTGGACAAGAACCCATCGGCCATCGTGCTTCGTGGACAGAGCAAGATCTTGGTCAAGGTGGCCGACGAGATCGTGCGGTACTGCAAGGAGGCCGAGATTTATGAACTGGGAGAGGTGGCAACCTCTGACTACAGGACGAGACAGCTATGGCCGACTATCGAGAATGCACCTAATGGCGGTGCTTCGTTGCCGGATGACCACAACGACAATATTTGGGTTCACAAGGAATACCAACCGCATCTGATCACGGTGCCTTATGAGAAGATCCCGCGGCCCGAGGTGTGGACGAGGGACAACTTTGAGCATTACGTTTCAACTCTGGTCTACGGCAGGATACCTTCGCACCTGGCGATCCCCTTCTATGGCCAGCGCCGCATCAACGGAAGAAACATTGACACGGACGGCATCCGCATTAAGTTGATCGTCGACGCTTTTGAAGACCCTGCAGCCCGGCCTTTCATCACAGTTCCGGTCCTCAGGATGGCCGTCTCCATGATGGCTTTCAGGGGTGGACATCGTGCCTCGGCCAACCGTCTAGTGCAGCTGGCGGAGGAATGGGGTATCCCGATGGATACTGACATATACAACATCATGCTCGAGGGGTACGCTTACAAGCGTGATATTGGCTTCTTCTACGGGTTCCTCCGCAAGATGCAGGCGCGGTACTTCCACCCCAACATCCGCACCTGGCTTCTCTTCCTTCAGCTTATCAGGGGAGAGGATGAGAGGAGGCAGGTGATTGTAGCCATGTATGAGCTGGGCATGTTCAACCACGCGGCCACGCGTCGAGGTATTGCCGATGTCATGGCTTCTCTCGACTCGTATGCTGCCTTTAAGGCTGGCAGGACTCTCAGGGGCTTCCTTGCCGACCAGAAGGAGCGGTACGGTGAGGGCTGGCTGGCCACCGACGGCCTCAACGGCATCATCACGGAGCTTCTTCGCTTCCACCGGACAGAGGACCCTCGGATAGGAGATTGCAAGAAGCTCGTCAAGATCCACACGGATGCAGGCCGCCGTATCGACCTCAAGACTATCAACATCTTCCTCAGGCACTCGGCTCTTACCCGGGACTGGGACACGGCGCTCTGGGCCATGACTCTATTCAAGGAGGCCGGCTGTGAACCCGACCAGGAGACGTACGCGGCGCTCATGTCTCTCTCTGTGCGGACACGCTCGCCGCATGCCCTGGGCACTGTCTATTTCTACGGCGTTCTCCACCGCAAGCTTAAGAAGGTATCTCGTCAGATGCTGAGCAAGGTACTCCTCGGCACACACCACGACACCTTCTGGAGGACCTGGGAGCACCAACCGGGCATCTTCCCCAAGGACGCCATCCCAGACCTGGAGCTCAACAAGATCCCTCGCTTCTGGGCCGTCATGTCGCGCGTTGAGCGTGTCATCCTCGATCGCTGGGCAGGCTACGTCCCCATCAAACCCCTAGAACGCTCCCTCGAGCTCGCCTACCGTTCCAATGACCAGCCCATGCACCACCAGCTCCGCGCCGGCAAGCGTATCAAGGTTCAGGACCTCGTCGTCAAGCTCCGACGGGTTGACGGCCAGGAGGGCAACATCAACGTGAGGCTCTTGGGTCGTTTTAACCCCTCTCGCATGATCGAGAACTGGGTCCAGCCAGAACCACAGAAGGAACAGGAGTCTACCTGGGTTGATCCGGATGGATCAGAGATGGAGCAAAAACCCAAAAAGGAGTCCGAGCCAACGAGTCATGAAGCTCAGAGTTTACCACCACCCGAGAAACAGGCTGACGAGCCGTCTTCTGATACATCTCCATCTACTGGTACCCCCACCAGCTAAAGACTATCCCCTATTCCTCCTGAACCGTCATGTATCGCCATATACCATCATTTTGTATATTACACATTTTGGGATACCTCCTCATCCTGTAACAAGCATATCGTCACGACACATAAATGTCATGTATAACTAGTAAAAAAAAAAAAGAAGCATGCTCGGGGAAAAATAAAGAAGTAACGAACTATGAAAAGCGACAAATATCGCACTGCTCAACCCAGAAGAAATACTGATATACTCGAGTCAAAACATTGTGTACGTGAAGATGTCTATCACCTTGTTAAATATCTCACGAGTCAGGTCATACAAGTCACGCATGTAAGCAGTAAAATGATAGCTTCTTGACTCACAGCCGTAACCCAAAAGGATCTTGTAAACCTTGCCTTGTATATGCTATGCCGCCTCCCTTACTTTCTCCATGCTGTTTCTAAACTGACCCAGCTATACTTGGAACGTGTGTGTGTGTGTGTTTGCGTGTGTATCCCGGCTGTAAATGAGTTTGGACAAGGTCAAAACCCCGTCAAATGGGGAAGAAGAGTTTCAACCAAGGAAAAATAAAAGGATGGTTTCGAGAACCATGAAGATAGATGGTGATGGGCGGTGACCAAGAATTGTATGCGGGATCCCAATGCGTAAAAAATGTCAAACAAAAAGGTTTCTCTCTCGCTCTTCTTTCTTCTCTCTTGTATTTCCTCCCCCTTCGCGCACTCCAACAGACACGGCAATCCTCTTCCCTTGTCGCTCTTCCCCGCGACGTGCCTGGGCGAGTAGCCGACGAGGGCTCACGCAACGATCCAGATTCGACGCCAGTACACCGACAAAGTTGGGATGCAAGACCTAACATGAGAATATCTGACATCCGGCCTCCCCAATCGTTCTTCCTCGTCCTCGCCTTCGTCCTCACCCTCGACCTCCCCCTTATCTTCCCTTCTTTCCTTCGACCTTTAGAACCTCCCGTTACCCCGGGATCCGAGAAACATGGCCAGCAACGCAAGTACTAGAGGGACGCTTTAATTCAGAACCGGATTCCCGTTCAATGAAATAGCCACCTATTCCTTCTTGATCTCCTGGGGAGCCGTCTCCTTCTTCACCTCCACTTCGGCGGCCTTCTCCGTAGGCTTCGACTGGGCCGCAGCGGCGGGTTTCGACTCGGCGGCGGTGCTGGAGGCGGGTGCGGTCGTGGCGGCCGGGGCGCCGGGGGCGGCTACAGGAACGGTTTCCTTGCTGTCGGTGGACGTCGTGTTCTTGGCGACCTGGCTCTCGAGGTCCTTGTCTTCGTCGGCGTTGTCGAACATCTCGGTGTCATCTGAATCCGTAAGAACCTCAGTGCCATCGCCGAGGAAAATGATCCGGCCTCGGTACCCACCAACGCCGAAGCTTCGTCCTCCCTTGTTCTCAGGATCAAGCTCATAGCCGCTATCGCTATCTTCAAAGTTGTGGTGGACTCCAGGCCCTCGGAATTCGGCTGAAAAAGAGTCATGTCAGCCTGTGCTTTTCGGCCCGGGGCCTGATGCCTGCTGCTCGTGGACTGTAGGAGGACCATCCGTACCGTATTCGGGGGGAGCGCAAGGGCCGTCACCGTTGGCGACCCGGCGAGCAACCTCTTCGTACCACTCGTCCTTGGTCTTTCCGTTGAGGAAGCCAACAATCACCATGGTCATGTTGTCACAGCCGACGCCGCCCGTCTCGGAGTTGGAGGCCAGGCAGTTGTCCATCATGTTCTCGCAGATCTTGTCGAGATCCTGCTTGGCGGCGATGCCTCGGCGGACAAACTCGACCACGGCCTGGGAGGATTGGCAGTCCCAGATACCTAAGCTAGTGAGTATTGTCATTACCAAAGGGCCCATCCTGATTCCACTCACCGTCGCAGGCGATGACCAGGAACTCATCCTCGTCGGTGAGGTCGTGTTGCTCGACATCGGGGTAAGCAGTAACAATCTGGTTCTCGGGGGACAACTCGGCACTCTTCTTGAACTCAAAGTCACCAATGGCGCGAGAGAGGGCAAGGTTTCCATTCACTCGGCCAAAATCGACAAAGCCACCGGCAGCTGTGATTCGGTTCTTCTCGTCTAGTGGGGGTGTCAGCACGGGGGCTGTCGCAATGTACGTGTCCCAGCGTGAATGTGAATGTGCATGTGGGAGCGGGCAGATGCGACTGACTCTCGAGTTGGGGCTTGTGGTCCTGAGACAAAGGCTTGGCACGTCCCTTGATGCCAAGAACTCCTCTTGAATCACCAGCGTTGGCCTGTGAGTTTATCTGTTAGCCTTGCGTTGCGTTGCTGCGTGAAGGGATACCCCTCGGCCAGGCCAGGCCAGGTTGGTTGGTTGGTGGGGCGGGGCCAACGTGGGGAAGCGAGGCAGCGAGCGGACTGGACTGGACTGGACTGGACTGGACTGACGAGATAGAGCTTGTTTCCGGCGATCAGGCTGACACAGGCTGTGCAACCCGAGACTTCTTCTTCGTACTTGGGATCTGACGTAAAGGAAGCATATAATGTTAGCGGGCTTCGAGTCCTGTCGTGAGCGAGAAAAGGCGCAAAAAGGGAGAACCGATGATCATGTGGGGAACCAGCTGGCGCATAGCATCCATCGTATAGAATAGCATACCGTTGAGAATAGCGCGGTCGGTCGCGAGGAAACCGTCCTTCAGACCCTGAGCGTAGTCACCCGACTTGAAAGTATCCTGCTTAAAGATGATGTTGTGGATGTTTGCGCCGGCGAACAATGCCACCTTGTCACCGCCGTGGCCGTCGAAGACGCCGAAGAAGGACAGCTTGCTGGAGTGAGTCTTGTTCGAGTCCAGGTCGAGGACTGCCGTGTGGGCGTCCTCCATGCTGATGCGCCATCCCTGCATGGCAGAGACGCCGTAGATGAGGCGCTCATCTTCACCTTTCTCCGAAGTCTGTGAGGGTTTGAATCAAGAGTCAGCGGGACGAGGTCTGACGACATGACATCCATAGCAAGAAAGGCGGATGCATCGGAGAGGCGGGGAAGCAGATAGCGCAAGACGAACGTCGAGGGCAACAGCAGTCGAAGCAGAAATAGCCCATGACACAAGTCTTGTCTGTTCTACTTGGAAAAGGCTGGCGATTCATGCGCGGCTGGAGGTTTTGGTGGTGGTCCGGCGTGGAGAGAGGGGCTCATGACCGGGCAATGCAAATGCCCCTCTCGCGCAAGTCCGCACGCAGTGCCAATCCCAATGCTCCAAACCAAGACCAAAATGCAGGATGGAACGGAGACGCGGAGATTGATGGACCAAGAGCACACAATTTGGCCATGACAAAGGTAAAAGGTAGCAAAAAAGGCACAGCACGTACCTTTTCGACAACGGGCTCCGAGAGTGTTTGGCCCATGACTGGAGGATTTCGGTTTCGGTTCGATCGGTCGAGAGCTCAAGATCCCACGACGAAGGAGAGAGGGAGGATGGAAAGTGAGTGAGCGAGCGAGCGAGCGGAAGCGGGAAATGCGAGGAGGAGATCGGCCGACGGAGGGGTTGGCGGGGAGGGGCTTCGATAGAGGGGAACCTGAGCGTTCGACCTAGGCGCGCAGTGGGGGGGGTCTTGTTTGGATGAGGTCTCAAGGGAAACGAGATATCAAAGTGTGATACTGGGGGGGGAGAAGGAGAAGGAGTTGAAGGGGGGTTAGAGGAAAAAAAAAACCAATACGGGCACGCACACGATGCCGGCGCCGGAAGCGTGGTGGAGGTGGATTCACGGTCTTCTGCGGAAGCGGGAGATGTGCGAGGTGCGAATGATGGGAGGGATGTGCGGATGCGGATGCGGACGTGATGGTTAGGAGCTTGGATCAGAGCAGAGAGCAGAGCAGCCCAGGCAACCCCAGAGGCAGAGAGGGAGGCGTAGCGGATGTTGTGGTGGTGCTGGTCGCTAGCTTCTCAGTGGTGTTTATCAGTGGCTTAGTGAGGGAGGCACCTGCAAGGCAGATGAGCAGGGCATCAGCTAGCGGGCGAGAAAAATTGCTTAGGTGCTTTTTAGGTGGGAGGAAGCGGGGTAGTATCGCCTTCCGCTCCAGTCTCAACGGGCTGTCTGTGGCTGGTGATGACGACCTGGTCTTTCAGCTTCCAAGTTTCCATGTGAGTGCCAACAATCCTTTTTCTTGTGCACGACGCGACGTCAGTCACTACGACCAGACAGACAGAACATTTATTTCATCTGCCGCGGTCTAGGAATCAAGTGCTAATCAAGGTTCCTGGTGAAGCATCGTCAGGTCCGGTCCCCTTCCCATGGAAGCGCCGACCCGACGACCCCATGAAATGGGATGGGATGGGATACGATGGGACGTCAAGGCCCCGGCGACATTCCCCTGTCGCCTGGGAAATGGAACCGCCACCGAGACATGGACTCTGACCATGACGGGCCTCCCAAACCAAACAAGAAAAGAACCACCTCAGACAATGGCAGGTGCCATGACTCTCCGCCGATATCATCAATCTCATACCCGCATACCACCACCGTCAAAGAAACTGTACGATGCACCTGAATCACCTTGGCGACCCGTGATAATGCGAACCACCACCTGTCAAGACCCTAAAAAAAAACAAAAAAAAAAACAGGCGTTCCAGACTCTTCAGCCGCAGAAGCAAGGAAGCAGAGTAAAAAAAAAAATTCCTGCACCGTCAGCTGCTGGCGCCTAAATACCTGCCTACCTAGACCCGAGATAGTTCCCCCATCGTTGGCCATCGCGCATATCCTCGCTGCATTGGGACGGCATGGGGAGGGGGTGAGAATTTTCCCATCCCCATCCCCAATCCCCCTTCTGCTCTCGCCACCTTCCCCAGCCGCGTGCGCGTGTGCGTCGGCCAATGCTGCCTCTTCCATTGCTTGGTTCGGCTGTGCCTCGTGAGCCCGGTTTGTGTGACTGTATTCTCTGCGCAAATTTGATTTGCCCGGCTTCATCCAGACAGATCCTGAACCATACATATGTACCGGCAGACGCAAAGGCTCTGTCTGTGGTCGCGTGCCTGCTGACGGACCGGTCCGGCTGGAGCATGAACTCCATGTCACATCACCAGCCAGATCCCATCAACGTGCTCGGGTGTGGCTGCGTCATCCACTGTACAGTAGTTACCAAATAGATGCCGGCGACCTATTCTAGAATCTATTGCATCCATCATGGATCTGGGACGCTGTGTCATTTCCAACTGCATGCACCCTTGTACACCTCTTGTTCGGACTGGACAACAGTATATAAACTCATTAGAACTCCCCCTATCTAATAACTCCTCCCAGTTACAACAGACATCGCCAACCAAATGGTATCATTTTGAAACGCTCAAGTATATCCAGAAAATCTAGTACCCATCTTCATCATCATATCAGCAAAACTGGCAGAAACACAGCGCTCGGGTATATATAATCCAATCCTTCAACTCTCCCATCCCTTAAAGAAACGCGTAGCTGCCCCCCTCTGACTTCTTTGCCGAGTCTTCTCGTCTCCAGTTCGTAGCCTGATCCTCCTCCATTCTCGAGCCCCTGCTACCCGCCAAGTTAAGCCTGTGACCCTCCCGCAACGATGGCAGTGAACCTCGAATGCTTGTTTGTGCATCTCCCCACTGACTAGGCGATATCAGATCTGAACTGACTCGCTCTCCTGGCCGTAGCCAATCCTGGTTGGAACTCATCGGCGTGCTCGATCGTGCTGGGTGGAATGGCGCCTCGTCGACGAGTTGCCGGTATGACAAGCTCGTCGTGTCTCGTCGTTCCCCAAGCACCCGCCAATTCTCCCCCGATCCAAATGACGGATCAATGAAGAACCCCCTCGAAACATCCCTATCATACCAAGCCCGGCTGCCGGGGCGGCTTCCTTCGCCGAGAAGTTGTTCGCTGGATAAGCGCACTGGTTCAGGTCGCCTCAGCTCTCGTATAGTTTGACCACCTTCCCCTGGAGCTGCCTGGTCTTGCCCTGTGTGTTGTCGAACGTCTGGCTGTGTACCGGCTGCACTGATAGGAAACCCTCCCGTCAGGAGTCTGGGGCTAGATTGATGAGAAGACGCAAAGGCCAACGAGCTTTCGTTGCCACTTGAGAACGTGCCAGACTGTCCAAGCCCATGCCCATGCCCGTGGCCATATGCTCGCTGGCCCCCGATGTTTGGAAGGTCATCAATGGATGGAATTGTCAGGTCGAGTCCACTTCTGAAGGAGCTGCCCCCGGATTCTGAGAGGAATGCAGGTGGTGGTATCAGTTGATGTGTTGACTCAGGGAATGTCGTATCTGAGTGTGGACTCCTGAATGACGCCTGGCTCTGCCGTGCTGTCGCTGTCGCCGTTCCTTCTACCGTTACCCACGACCGCCTCCCGTCATCGCTACTTGTTATACTGGTGGACCGTGAAATCCTAAAACTCGAGCCCTCGGCTACGAATCGTGATGGAACTTCGGGAGTTGTCATCGTCCCCAATGTTGGGGACGATAATGACAGCGTCTCCGACTCAATTTCCGAATATCGTTGCCTGGCTGGACGGTGCAGTTGTTGTTCCATGGGGCCAATATTCGTGGCTTTCCCTGGTTCTTGCATGGTAGAGGTGGCCCCGTTGACACGCAAGCTTTCCAGCACCGGACCGGAGATTTTATTGCGAAACTTGGCAGACAAGTATGTCTGTCGAGACCGACGTCGTCGAATGAGGCAAAAAATCAGCAGCATTAGGAGTGCCATGAAGGCAAGAAGGGGTAAGAGAATTGCGAGGAGGAGACTGCTGGTCGACAAGCCTTTACTGGAACCGCTAGTAGGTGCCCCGGGCTCTGAAGTTGTTTCGGTAGGTGCAGCTGATGCAGTAGACGAGGATGTTTTGGTAAATGTGGAAGAAGTAGGGGCTCGGGACGTGGAAGAAGGTGTAGGTGTAAATGCCAGGAGGCTCACATTCAGAGTCTCGGTCTCTGTGGCATCCGAGCTTTTGGATGAAGCCGTGACTGAGATCTTCAAGTCCCCTGATGCAGACCTTGGGACTTTCCCGGTAATGTTGAAACCTTCGAGTTTGAGCCAATCTCTGTCCGGCTTGACCGATATCTCAACGGCAATGTCATCTGGGTCCCAAAAGTACGGCTCCAAGTCGATGTTGGCTTCTTTCCCAGCCCTTATCTCAATGTCATCGAATGTTGATCGAAAAAGGGCAGTTGCCACGTTGACGACGGCATCGATGGCTAGTGTATCTTGGTATGAATCGCGAAGGTTGATCGTGAAATTGGTTGAATGGTCGCCTTCCTTCGGTGTACCCTCGATTTTCCAGGTTTCCTCATCGAGAGACAACCACTCTGGCATGTTGTCCACGGAGACCTCAATATCGCTTTTATCAACTGGCTCGTTGTCGAGCCTGACACTATCCTCTAGGCCGTCATACTGCACCTTCTTTCCACGTGTGGCATTCAACGTGATGGTTGGATTGTCTGTGCTGAGTTTATGTCTTCCCACGGTGATGGAGAACGACATGGACACTGCTGAGAAGCCAACTATGTCAGACGCGACGAGATCGAAGTCGAACGTTTGCGGTGGCTGTATAAGTGACTCGAAAGGAGGCGTTTTCCCGCTGAATGTTAGGGAGCCGGCGTCAAAGCTCATCCACGCAGGCAAGGGGCTACTGTCACCGGAGGTGGCGTAGTAATTGATCATGTCGGGTTGGTGATCAAAGGTGCTGGGATCAAAGCTGAAGCTGAACTTAGTTGACGGATACGATATCAACGACGAAGGAGCGGAATAGTCGCCAAAACCCCCAATCTGTTCCGAAAGAGGGATTTTGATAGAGGGACCTTTGCTCCTCGACACAACAAGAGTCGCAGTGAGAGACGCTGAGCCAGCCCCGTCATCAGCAATGATTTCGACTTGCTGTCCCACCACATCTCCTTCTGGAACGGTATCGTCAGTTGGTGTTCCGTAGAGTTGGCCTTCGTCGTCGATGGAGAGCCATGTTGGTGCATCCCCGAGTGAGTATGAGAGGTTAAAGTCTGATCGGAATGTGTATCGAGAAAAAGAGTACAAGAAGGGCTCGTCTACTCTTGCCACTGGTGGCAGCTGAGAGTTGATTGGAAAGTTTACAGTGGGTTGACCACTCGTAAACTGGGCGGCAAGGAAGAGAGAGGCTATTATCACGAAAGAGAGCATCATGGCATGGTATTGCGCTGTTCAGTACCAGATCGTGAAGGCCGATGGAACACAAGACGCCATTCAAATGCGAGTAAGGCTGCGTTGGAGAAAGTCAAGGCCAAAGAGGAAAGAAGCCAGAAGAGGATCAGAAAGACAGGATGATGGGCGAGACCGTCCAAAGGCATATCGTCACTGACATCTTGATGGCTGGTGAGATCAGGGCTTCCCGAGTAATACTACACCCTTCATTCCTGTATCACCGCTCCACTGGGCCAGTGCGGCAGCACGGGAGAAGACTAATTGAGGGCAGTTGGGTCAGGGGATGAGTGCCCGGCCTGGTCGTTCATTGCGGGAGGAGGCAATCTGTCTCATCTTGAGGCACTATGTGAAGGAAGATGGCGTAGAATTGTGGCGGGAGAGGGTAAAGTGGTAGTTCTCAAGGCTGGTATTGCTTTGCACGCATTCCTGAGCGAGGTTCATCGGCCAAAGAGGCGAGTGAGACATTCAGATGCCGCTTGGGATGAGTCGAGTCGCCCAATCAGGCAATAATCATGTCGCCAGGGTGAACATGAAGACCCCATTTAGGTGGGAGAGGGAGAGCAACTATTAGCAATAACGGCGTTATTGGAAGCGATTGCATTGCTGAAGAGGAAAAGGGGCCACATTTTGCTTGATTGACCGAGAAGGACACAATATCGATAAATTGATCATGGTCTTCTTGAAGGAGTCTGGTTTCTGAATCGCGAACGACAGCTGACTGGCTCGTGCCAGCCTCCCATACTGATGGGAAAGTCACTATGCTCACTTGAGCTAAAGGCTGCTGCGAGGAAGACGTTGCCATCCGCTGATCAGCGAGAGCCAACAGCAGGCAGGTCGGTAGTTCAACGGGCCGAGAGTGGGAGGAGCCCTTATCTCGATTGGCACAAGTTTTAGTCGTTATCGTGTGTCGCGAGTCCCACGAAGCTTAACGAACCAATCGATCGAAGTTCTCAACGAGTCCCGGACGAGTAGGATGAAGCGGAAGATGCGACGGAGAGGCTGAAGGCGGTAAAAGGATAGGCAGGGTCCATTTGAGTCTGGATTGCATCAACATTGGATCCAATGCAAAGCAAGGAGAAAAAAGGGCCCAACAAAGTTGAGGAGAAGATGGGAAGAGGAGAAGCGAGGAGCGGCCAGTGGCAGGCAGGTGACACTTGAAGCTAGCTGTGCCTTCCATACAGTACCAGGCTCCTTATCTCCTTCTGGGTTAGCCACAGTCGATGATGGCAAGAGCGAAGCCATACCTAGATAGTGCCTGCCCTCACATCCTCTGACTTGTTGAACTTCCATTCTCATCATTCAACCCTTCAATCATCTTCACCTCCATATTCTCAAACCCCTCGACCGCTCTCATCGACCAACATCCCTTGGCCTCTCCCTCGTCACCCTCACACTCGGCCCTTACCGACGACAAGGTTTTTGTCTCTTTCAGCATCGACACTGGTGACGCTATCCACCTAAGCGAGACCCCAAAGACTTCACCACTTTCGCAATGAGCAGTCCACCGTCCTCTCCCTTGATGGACCCAGTCGCCATCAGCGAGGATCTGACCCCGTTGCCGACTCTCAAGGAGATCGGCGTCGCACAGGTCGACTTCGACGGCGTTCTTTCTCAATCCCTCAAGCTGCGTGAAGATGTTCGGTCAGGGTGCGGCGGGCAAACATGGCCTGCAGGTATGCTTCTCGGCAAGCACATGTTGCGGTATCATAGAGACCGTCTCAACAACGCGCGGATGTTAGTATCTCCTCAGCCTCAGAGCATGTGACCTGCCGCAGTGCTCCCTTGTTCAGACAGTGTGAGAGGAGAACAGGGACGGACTGGACTTGCTAACCTCGTGGGTCGCATTAGATTGGAACTCGGAGCCGGAGGTGGCCTGGTCGGCCTCGCCGTTGCCCTCGAGTGCGATCTTCAAAATCCTTTGCTATTAACGGATCAAACCGAGATGTTCGAGCTCATGCAACACAACATCAAGCTAAATGGTCTGCAAAGCAAGGCGAAAGCCATGGTGCTCAACTGGTGCGTGTTTCTAATCTCCCATCCGGCACCAACAGTGCTGGATACCACCATGTTGTATGCCCATGAGGGTCACATACTGCATCGCCGAGAGCCAGTTGGCTAACAGTGGCCTGTCCATGTAGGGGCGAGCCTTTACCCGCAACTGTGCTGGAGCAAAAACCCGACGTGATCTTGGCCGGTGAATGTGTTTACTTTGAGCCAGCATTCCCTCTCTTGATGTCAACACTCAAGACGCTCCTGGAGCTGAACCCGTCAGCCGTTGTGTACTTTTGTTTCAAGAAACGGAGACGGGCTGACATGAACTTTGTCAAGATGGCTAAAAAGGCTTTCAAGGTTGAGGAGATATTCGACGAGGAGCGGCCTGTGTTCCAACGCCAGGGCCTGTTCCTCTTCTCGTTTACTCGCCGCACAGGTCAGCAGCAAGGTCAGCAAAAGGCAGCCAGCAAGAGCCAGGGCGAAACCCGATTGGCGATGAATGGCGACAGTCAAGCCAAGGACGTTTCGTCTTAACACCATGATCTGTTGTCGGCATGCATATTGCACTCTAGACTTGCACATTTCACTCAAAAGCAACAGCAACAACAGATGCTCAACTGTACACCGACGAAGTGAGCTCTGACCAACGAGAGCATGCAACGTCGTCCCGTCCCCTCCATACTCTTGCAATAGATCCATTCCGGCGCACGTGCTAGCCTCTCTATCGGGTCATCCGAGAGGGCCGAGAAGTTGGCATGCAGGAATTGCTTCCTTCAGTCAGACTGTATTGCACATTGGTGGTGGCGGGCGAGGTGTGGGTGGCCTACACCGGCTCCCCACAGGTTGCAGTTTTCTACTGGATTGAAGGGGGCTGGGCTGCCAAAGAAGAGAGAGCCGCGTGTCCACCGCTGCAAGTTTTGCTTGTTCTCTGCGGGCTTTATTCATGCTTTTCTTGGCTCGCGTTGGCTTTGTCAGACGGAGGGAATTGTTGGCGACTTGCCTTGCACAAGGGCTGGTTCACGGCACATCTAGCGCTTGCGTAGGTACCTACTTGGAGAGGAGGGCTGGAGAGTTTGGAAGTTTTGAAAAGTCAATCACACCGCATCATTCTGAATCACATGGAAGGGAACATGACAGAAAGACAGATGGCATATGGAAGGCGAGCAACAGACGCCCGAGTCACGGAGTTTCAACGTCACACATGCATTCGCGCCAGACATGAACCGAACGGCCCAACGAGAGAACAAGACGAGAAAGACTTTTTTCCTCTCACACTTGGTTCTTTGAGTTTCGTTCAGACCCAGTGCAAGCCATGAGCCGCTAGCGCACCTGGCTGTGAGGTGGCACCCCAGTGACGGTTATTCACTGGACTGGGCCGTGTTTCAACTCCTGCTGGGCTCCCTCCACACCTCCAGGATGCAAGTTAACTCGTCGGTTAGGCGGCCAGTGCTCCATCCGCCAGGTAAGCCTCTCAGTTTCGGGCCAGGCACAGGGCGCCAGCGGAAGGAGGGGAGGGAGATCGATGCAGGCCTCCCTCCCACCATCTTTGACCCTCCAACTCGTTCTCGTCGATTCTGGCTGCAATAATCCCGCTGTGGCCAGGCACCCGGAGACTGCCATTGGCCCTTCTCCGACAATGAGGGCGCCCTGGTACCTGACAAGACGACCCAAAGCAAGAAGCTGGGCGACAGGGCGGCCCCTTGCAGCATGGCCAATCATGGTAGGGCTAGCTGAGGAAACTTGGTTTGCGTTGGGCCACAGTGCAGTCCAGTCCTTTCAGAGAGAGCCGTGCAGGCCTCCGAGCCGTTTGGCAACAACTGATTCGAACAGTCCATTCAGCAGGTGTGTTGGACGACATGACTCTAGTGAGTGCGCTGATGTCCATACCTGCGCGGTTACGCGTCACTTGATCTGGTTCCGGGCACCGGATGAGGAGATTCTGAGTCGCTGCTCCCAGCCTGCAGCATTCAAACTTCATTCTGATCGCGGCGGCCGACATGACCGTCAGCGGGCTCTGACAGAGAACAGTCAGAGAAGAAGGGCTTCCAGCAAGAACAATGCCCCTGGATGGTGCCACGCCCCCCCTGGTTTCCAACATGGTTCGGTCTCTTGTGGTCCCGGGCCTCTTCCCCATTGTTAGGCTGTTCCGCTTGCATGGTCAAAGGACGTTGACCTCTGGCTGGCCCCGGCAGATGGCAGTGAAGTGACCCAGGGAGCGGAGTGGACCAGTGAGGATCTCGAGTGCAGAGATGGCAGCTTTGCCACGCCCGTGCCATACGGTACCATACCATGCCGTCTGTTCTGCTCCCCACCCACCTTTTCGGAACCCCCAGGCAGACACACGCAAGGAAGCAAACGGGGCAGCGCTAGGTACCTCCCTATGTGGGCTGGAAAAAACCACGCTCGGCTAGGGGCCCCTGGCCGAAGCTTTCTCAGCTGCTACCTCGGGGACGAATCCGGTACGACACTGTCGGCCAGCACGTTGCTTGCAATTGCGGTACCCTTGGCCTCAGCTTGTTTACGACAGGAGCATGGCTGGGCTGGTGGGCTAGAGCCAAGACGTTAAGAGCTAGCATGAGGGCCCAGCGCCGTCGGTTACGGCGAGGCGTATTAAGAACCCACGCTTCCTCCCTCAGTTCTGCCCCTGGTTTGTTTCCTTACCTACGAACTATTCGAGTTCAAACACCATTCCTTCCCACCTGAGCCGGACTCTTCTCTCTCACGCACACATTCCCTCAAACTCACGACGTCAACGTCCACTCCTTCCATTCTTCAACCTGTGCGAGTTCATTCCTGTTGAACAGAATCTCGCATAACCTTCCTTTAACCTTCACACTACACCGCGTTGAGATACCCTTTTGTCTCTCACATCAAGAGACATATCACAGCTACAACCACGCCTTTGGTTGGAAATCAACAAGAACTCGAAAAAAACAACAACTACAGAAAAAGGAACTATCAAAAACTCACAATGAAGTCCTTCACCATCGCCTCTACCCTCCTCGCCGCTGTGGCCGTTGCCCAACCCCATGGCAAGCTTCACGGCATTCACCACCGCCGCCACCACCAGAACGCCGAGCGTGACGTCGTCGTCACCGAGGTCGAGTGGGTGACCGAGTATGAGTATGTCACCAAGATGGTTGACGCGACCACCACCGTCTGGATCACCCCCGGCCAAGAGCAGGCCCAGCCCACGACCTCTGAAGCCGCCAAGTTTGTTGAGACCGTGGTTCCCTCGGAGCCTGCTACCACTGAGGTCAAGAAGCCTGTCGAGAAGAAGCCTGCTCCCACCACCACTCTGGTCACCAGCGTCTACACTCCTCCCCCTCCTCCTCCCGAGCCTACCACCACCGAGGTCAAGGAGGCCCCCAAGCCCAAGGTTACCACCTATGAGGCTCCCAAGCCCGTCACCACCCAGCAGTACGTCCCTGAGCCTGAGCCCACCACCGTTGCTGCTGCCCCTGTCGCTTCTTCCCCCGCCAAGGACGAGGAGGAGGAGGAGGAGGAAGAGGAGACCAACAACGGTGGCAGCTCTGGTGGTGATGGCGGCAGCAGCGCCGCCAAGAGTGGTGAGTTCACCTACTACGACGTTGGCATGGGTGCTTGTGGTGAGGACGACTCCGGCAAGGACGAGTCTGAGAACATTGTCGCACTCTCTCACCTCCTGATGGGCACCGTCTCCAACGGCAACCCCATGTGTGGCAAGACCATCACCATCAAGGCCAAAGGCAAGACCACCACCGCCGTCGTCAAGGACAAGTGCATGGGCTGCGCCATCAACGACATCGACGTCAGCAAGAAGTGCTTCAAGGAGATCTCCGGCGATCTCGATGCTGGCCGTATCGACGTCGAGTGGTGGTTCAACTAAGCGCCATAACCACTATAGATGCTTTCCTAGGTTTAGGAGAGCATTCAGTGCGCAACTTGTTTCTATTATGACCTATTTTTTCACGACATGGGAATCTTGACACCCCTTGAAGGCGCCGGGGCGTAAAAGCAAAGTGACCTTGGGAGATGACGCATGTGTATATTCAGCCTCTATCTCGAGGCCCTTTGACAGATTCTGGATTGGGGTGTTTAGGTTCCTCGGAGGGCGGGTTCACTACGGTTCGCTTTCGTTGACTTCTTCTATGTACATAACACGTTTATTTTTTGGCATGTGCAAGTTGGATAGACAAAGAAAAGGTCCCGTGAATGAATGGGACTAAGATTTCAACCATATGAGAGTTTCCATTGCATCGTGATTTCCAGCTTTGATTGCGTTAATATCGCGGCAGATGAGTGCTTGGCTGATCTTTGATTAGACGCCAAGAGCGTTGAAATTGGAGATCCTAGTCTTTTCGAGGCCTCTCCTGTACACACGCCGTGTTAATCCTCCAAGAATCCTTCTGCCGTCAGCTGCATAAGGTACTCCTTCCTCGTCAGCAGCTTAAACAAATCTCTCGCCTTGCATGAAACATTTGGTAAATAACCCGAATGAAGGGTACAGGCCAAATGAAGATCTCTCGGGCGAGGGATAATTACAGAAATACCTACCAGCAGATGGGAAGGAAGGAGGTTCCCCATTTTACAAGCATTGCGTAAAACATTTTCGGGGGATCCCTGAACGATCGTCCACGAGGCACTCACTCGTACGTAGGTACTTTTATTTGCAGGGGTGTGTCTCGTCGTAATAACCCTTTCATTCATTCATCTAACCCGCCCACCCCGGAAGGTCCCTCCAATAATAAATCTACAGAAGACTAACCATGGAGTGTAATTGAATTGAGTAAACAAAACAGAAAACTTGAAAGAGGTTGGGGTTTGTTGGTTAGTTAGTGGGTGGGTTGGCATGCCCTTGTTCCAGAGTGACGTTCTATTAATACGGGGTGTGAGGGACTGGATGGATAGGGTTGCACACAAATTTAGATGGACAGCAAGGCGGACTTGATGCTTCGTCCATCCCGTCCCAAGAAGCAGGCAAAGGTAGACCAGCAGACCGTAAGACATACAGCGCATTGCACCGCACCCCCGTACCCACCAAGGGGGAAGGGAAGGGGAAGAGAACAAAGGGCCCAGGCATGGCATAGCACAGCCTCTTCAGCCTTAAAATTAGCAATACGGGACGGGATACGTGTGCCCCGTGCTGTCCGTCCTGTAGTGCCCTCAGGCGCTTTAGGTAGTAGGTCTTACAGCAGACGGCTTACAGCAGGCTCAGCAGCTCCTCCACGTACCGCCGTGTGTCAACCCCGATACCCTGAGCCAGCCTCCCAGCGCCATCGCCGCCGCCGGTAGAGGCGTCAGTGCGGAAGCCGACATGGTCACTTGCCCGACGGATCAGAAAGATCTCCTTGGCCACCTCCGGAGTGCGCGGCTCTTGCGAGTCCGAGCCATCGCTGTTGTTGTCTCGATGATCGGCAGCCTGGTCGGGGTCCGTTTCAACCACGTCGGCGCCGGCCTCGTGGATTGTCGAGAGGTTGGTGCTCGCCGAGGGATCTTCCTGACGGTCCAGCAGGCGTGTCCAGACGATCCACCACCCGCGGCTCGACTTCTCAGTCCGCTCGAGGGCGGTGGCGCGGGCCCGGGTTGCAGCGTATAGGTTGAGGAGGTGGAGGTGCGTGTTGAGGGCGTCTGGGCGGGACCAGGGCTTAGGATCGATGTACGTATCTGGGATGTTGGGTATAGAGGAGTGCACCGTCAGGGAGTGAGGATCCCATATGAGGTCGTATATGCTGTTCCCTGCGTTCCCACCGCCGCTGCTGCCAGACCCAACGTCGGCTCCAGGCCGCTCCGGGCGGTATCTCGTCGAGGCGAGGAGTGGTTTGCGGAGGGGTGCAAGTTGGTAGTGCAGGGAGCGGTATAGGGCGTCCATGGCCAGGGAGTCTGTTCGAAGGTTGAACAGAAAGGCGAACATGAAGGGACGGTTGACGTAGACCACGACCCGCAGCTTCTTGGCCTTGTTGAGATCGTGCGAGTCGTAGCCAGGCACCATATTGCCCACAACCTGCGACTGCGTGAGAGCGCTAGCCGGGTGCTCAAAGTCGCGTACGATGGTGGCCTCTGGTCGGCCCAGAGCCTCACTCTCGAGCTCGACGTTCACAGTCCGGAGAACGGTGCGCGAGTTGTGCTCGGCAGTGCCCGCATCATCTGAGCTGTGACTGTCAGGATCGCTGTATTCATCGTCGATCTCCCCTTTGAGACCGATGAGATAATGACCAGCCGCTTCATACGAGGGCGTACGGCCAGCGAGATTTGGTCGAGTGGATTTAGAAGCATCCTCCTGGACAGGCTTTGGTTCCTGCAGTGTTGTGCCTGCATCCGGGGGCTCCTTGGTAGAGGATTCTCCAGGAGTACTAGTACCAGTACCAGCACCGGGCAGAGACCAGTATGTACCGTAGCCCAACTTCAGATAACTGACCATTTTATCTAGTTTGCCATCTTCGGTCTCCTGGGCTGGCGGTTGGTCCTTGCTTGCATCGTCAGAGGCCACGGGCTCTGTCTCTGTCGCTGCCTTTGAAGGTTCACCCGCCTTAGTTGACGCTGGCTGCGCAGAAGCAGCCTGCTGTGCCATAGCACGGCTGGCCCTTCTCCTCTTTGCCCGTCGAACCGATGTTGGACTCTCAATGACTCCATAGGTGTGGTCTCCCCAGGTGTACAGGTCCTCCATCCATTGTGTCACATCTCTCAGTGACTTTCTAGACAAGGCACCAGTACCCAGGAAGATGGCACCGTCCTCAGAGCTAGGCTCTTGACCGGTCCCAAGCCACTGTTCAGGGTCGCCATTGGGCGCATCTGGGGGAGGCGAGTCGGGATTGTAGTCGCCAAACTTGGAAACAACTAGATCGACGAGACCTTCAATTCTCCCGACCAGGCCCTCCAAGACTTCTCGCTCGCCGCTTCCACGGTCTTCCTCACCAACGCCAACCCCCAGCTCGCCCGAGGCGGCGACATTGATGCCACCAAAGATATCGCGGGCCGGGTTCCCGTGCATAGCAACATTCCATGTTGACAGGAACAGGTCCCAGTAGCGGCTGAGGACAGTCACAAACTTGGTTCGCTTGGTCCGCACGAACAGGGCGCTCAGAGACGAGTCATGATGCATGAGAAAAGTGCTATGAGCTCGCAGTAGATCCCTCAGAAGCAAATTGGCAGGCTTCATCTCGCGGCTGGAGTATTCATATCGTTCTTCGGCAGGTTCGCTGTTCTTGGTTGCGAGTCGCGGGGGTAGAGGCAGCTTAGTTAGGTCGATGCTCTGAAGATATCAGTCAGTAATGAGCCCCAGACAAGAGGTAAAGAAATCAAATCTTACAGCTAGAATCCACCAACCGGGCTCCAGCTCGTGGAGTATCACTCTCGATTTCTCGGTGTCGATAGCATCTACAGGTGCACCATTGGCAAAGCCGCGACTGAAGCTAGCCATGCCCTGGGCGAGGCCGATTTGTCGGAGACGTTCATTGCGCTCCTCGGGGGAAATGTCCTTGGTGGGCTGACCGCGTGTACGCCGGCGCTTATGGGAGGACGTCTGGGTGGTGACAGAAGCGTAGTAGACGATCTGGTCGTCAATGGTCTCGTCGGTGTTGCCAAGCGAGGGGTTGAAGATGGCTAGAAAGCCCAACTGAGCGGGCACTATAGATCCTGGAGCCGTAGCCGTAGCCGTAGCCCCTTGACGCGCGGCCATTGTGAATAACTATGTCTTGTCTCTCTTCGTGATGTCTTCGTTTTTTTTTACTCAGGCATCCAACGTTGGGCTCCGCATCGGCTGGCGCTGGAGGATGGAACTAGGTAACTGGAGTTGAGTTGGTCGCTGGTTCAATAGATCGGATCGGCGATGACGGCGGGCCGCCTCCAAAAAGAAGCTCTCCCAAGAACCCGCGACAACGCCCAAACGCGCGCGGGTATGAAATACATAAAAAAGGGTTGAGATCAGAGAAAGAGGAGAGTTTAAAAAGGGTTCAAAAAATGAGGGGAAGAGAATGCCTCAGCTACCTTTGGCCAGACCTGGCGGCGGGCAGGCGCAAAGTGCGGCTGCAGCGGGAGGTAGGTCTCGACCGCGCTGCGAGTCGAGTTGGTTTGTTAGGACGGAGGATGGGGGGTCCGACTCCGACTCCTGACTACGACTCGATGGACGAAGCTCGCTACTCGTCCAATTGGAGTTATTGCGTCATGTGGGACAGAGACCGTAGCGATAGACCAGTTTGCGTAGTTTTTGAACAAGGGATCGCGCTTAGAAGATGCGATCGAGATGAGAATTGCCCGAGAGGACGGATCGCAAATCGTCCATGTTATCGGCCCAAGGTCCAGCTAGCTTCCTGTTATATCCCACCCTCCTAGCTACTAAGCAGCGCTATCTACGTATTGATCAACAGCTTCTCCTACCTAGTTCTTCTAGAAACACTCACGCACGGGCTTTTTGGCGTTGCTTATCACTATGTCATGAATCGTTTGCTTCTTTATCAGCTGGTGGGTATAAACAGAATGCAATAGGTACCTATCCAATCCAAACACTCGTCCACGCTCAACACCAAGTCCATCATTACCCCATCATAGTTACGCATATTCATACAAAGCGTGTCTCCTCAACTCGCATGTAAGATCTGTAACATCATGGCAAATCATCCTTGTTTCTGGACCCCCGCCCTCTCCTGATCAAAGTATGGTACTCCCTCATGACCTTGTCCCGGTTTTCTTTGAAGGTCTCGCGAAGAGACTGGGACTGATCGGAATCAAGACTCTCGCTGCTGGACAGCCCCCAATTCTCCCACTTCTTCCACTCCCGCTTCTGGCTGCGCTCATAGCTGGAGCACTCTGCCCAGAGAAAGTACAGCAGAAATGTGACCACCGTCAGAGGGATCGTGATGGCCCAGTACAAGCCGAACTGTGGCGTGGCCGGGACTCCGATAGCCCCCTTTTTGACTCCCTCCCAGTCAAAGACGTCGGTCGAGAACAACGCCGAGATGAAGCTACCAGGTAGGAAAAACATGGTGACAAAGGCCAGCGTCTTCATAGAGGCGGCATCGCGAAGGGTAGATATCGAGATGAGCGTGTTGGAAAGGCTGTAGTTCATAGACATTAGACTCAAGAGCTGCGAGTGTCTTGTTAGCTTGCTTCTTCCTTATTCACTTGTGAATCAACGTACCACTTCGTTCTGGATCTGTGCCCGCTTTAGGGTGTACTCTCTATCCACGATCTGCATCTTTAACCGATCTTGGAGTACTTGGATGTGGTTCTTCATGATCTTGTCTCCCTCAGAGACTACTCTTTGGTCTGAGCTGATCGTTCTTTGGGTAAACTCCATCAGGTTCTCGAGTGTCTTGCTCTTCCTATCCGTGCTAGCCAATCGAGAGGAATAGTCGGTGATCTTTGCCGCCACGTCTGCCAGCTCCCCAGTCGCCAGGTGTTTTCGTTTGGTCTTGAAGTCGGTGTATCCCGTCCTTCCTTCAACCGCCTGGATGTTGTTCTTTATTTCGCCTTGTGTAAGCTCGATCTGGCGATGTAGCATGAGACTGCAGAGGAGGGCTGGGAACATGTCATGGCTGGCAACGGGCATTTGCCAATTCTTCTTGCTGTTGAGGAAGTTCTTGATATCATCCCTCTCATGTTTTTGGGCTAATATAATGCCGTTCGTGACACACTGACGGGCCAACGGTAGCCTGAAGCGAGTATGTGACCATATGGCGGCAATCTTCGGCAGATAGCAAAAGGCGAATGCTTGCTCTTCTCCCTCAGGCTTCACGGCCTTGGGAAAGGCACTGGCACCAGCGAGGCAACTGGGGAAGTAATCATAAGCCAGCTCGAGGCCGAATCTTGTCAGCAGCGACTGTTTGACGGTGCTCGGTAGGTCGACGCGGTGTTCATCCATGTTGAACTCGGGCCAAACGAGGCGTAGAACCAAGGTCTCTGTTCCCCCCAGGTAGGAGGGCCGAGTGTCCAAGGCTAGCCACGTAGACACATCTTGAACAGGGACGGTAACATCGTAGACATTGACAACGCCCTTGTCATTGCGCCAGAGCTCGGTTACCTCAAATTGGGCGACGACCTCGGATGACTGCTTTGGACGCTGCGGGTTGAACTCGGCGATCTTTTGGTATATTTCCTCCATAAGCGTGGAGCTATGAGCATCTAATGAAGCGACGTGACAGTTTGGGCGAAGGATGCTTGGGCTCGGACTGAATGAGCGCGACGGTATCTGCTGCTATGCAAGAATTGTGAGGTGACGATGGTAAGAAGAGAGAGCCTGTTCAGCTAATGAGGCTGTAACCGCGCGCTCGCGCGGCAGGGGGCAACCAATTGCCTGACGAGTGAGACATGGGGGAATTTTTCAGCCCATGCCGAGTGTCAAGACCCTTGCTTTGTCGACAAACACGGGCGAATAGTCATTCAATCTTTGCCGCGGCATCAAGGTTAGAGATAGATTGATCGACCGAGGATTTACTTGATTATCGACCGTTCTTTCATCCAATCTCATCGGCATAGGCCCGTCCCGAGCCGAAAGAGCACTAACTGCCGCCTTGGCCATCAGATGAAAGTTGAGGAGGGTTGCACGGGTTGGTTAGGTACGTAGGTATGGAGCTGTATCAGGCTCTGTCTGCACTGCCATGGAAGCGAAACACCAACAAGTGCCAGGTAGCCAGAGAAAGGACTGGACTTTCAATCCTTTCCCTACCTTACTACGTTACCACCCACGTGCCGCCCTAACAACGCGCATAGTGCTCGGTGCCTGGTCAAGAAGTTGACTACAATAATACGCTGAGAAACCAAACATTGTTATCTCACACCCTAGCCCAACTTTGACCAGGCGAGTATAAAAGAGAGAAAGAAAAACATACAAGCCATGTACCAGAAACCCCAAGTTCATGCTGTTCTTGGTTGAGGCTGGCTGTGGCATTGATCTCACGCGACTGCCGTGCAGAGACGGCGAGTGTTAGTGTGGCTTGGCGTTGGGCAAATCACCTCGACCAGCTCAAGCCCCAGGCGATATGTTTTGAGGCGAAGCAGCCGTTGGAACGACTGCAGCTCACAGTAGCCATTGCTGAGATCTTGCCAATGAGGCTTCGAGACAATGCTTGCAAGCAGTAAAGCGATGGACTTGACGGCAGATCCATTCCTCTTGCTGGCTCAAACCTGAGACACATTCTCCAGCCACGAACCCAAAATAGACCCTGAAAATCGATAGCCCAGAACTTTCAGTGCCGTCGCTACTAAGAGCTTACTGTACGGAGCACACCCCACTAGAGGTCCCCGGGTCGGTCCCCTCTTTCGGTGGTCGGTTTGCGACTTGCTAGGTGAACTGCATGCAACCGGCGGCTCGTCGTTAGAGTCTAGAGCTGTCAGACGTGAGCGGCGAGAAGGAAAACATCATCCTCCCCATCGTCTGCGCCTCCGCTGACGGATCGCGTCGTTTGCAATTGATTGGGAAAGATCCCCGTAAATATCGAAACAGTCCCCGGTGCCCCAATCGCCAGAGACCTACGTCATCCCCCTCGGTCTCGTTGTCATTCTCTCTCACTCTCTCGGACTCGGGCTCTTCCAATTTGGACTGGACGTCTTCAGATCCAACATCCAATCTCACCCCGTATCCTGTAAGCTTTGTTCCCCGCGGCTGACAGGCCATCCGCCTTTTCATTCTCTCCTCCTACATCACCAACCATTGTCATTCAACAATCAACGTCGTTTACAACTCCCACAGGGACCGTTTTCGCTCACATTCAAGCTAGGCGCTCCTGCCTCATTGCGCATCCCCCGCCAAACCGACGCTTACCATGGAGTCCTTCTCTCTGCTCAAGCGTCGCACCACCGACCTTTTTCACAATGTCTCGCAGAACCTCCCTTCCGTGCCCATGCCCTCTGTGCCTGCTGTAGGTGGTGCTCCGCGCAGGGACGCCATCAAGGGTACTTGGGAGCGCATTGAGGTCCCCCCCGTCCCCCGCTCTTCCCACTCTCTCGACATCGTCCACGGCTCCGCCTACATGTTTGGCGGCGAGATCGAGGCCCGTGAGCCCGTCGACAACTGCATGCACGTCATCACCTTGCCCTGGAGCAGCGCCGGTGCCGATTACTACAAGATCAAGCCTGTCGCCGCCAAGTCCGATGACGGGCCCCAGAAGCCAGAGCCCGAAGCTCCCGCAACCACTGAGGCACCCGTTGCGGCACCCGTCGCAGCACCCGTCCCGACAAAGAAGCCAGAGGACGCGGCAAAGAAGGCAGAGGAGGATTCAGATGACTCTGACGACGAATCTGAAGAGGAATCTGAAGAGGAATCCGAAGAGGACTCTGAAGAGGATTCTGACGACGACTCTGACGACGACTCTACTAAGCAAAAGCCCCTTCAGGATGTTCCACTCGCCTCGCCCGGGCTTCCAGCCGAGAGCAAGGCCAAGGGCAAGGAGCCCGCCGGCCCCGAACCTCCGGAGCTTGGCGATGTGCCGGCCCCGCGAGTCGGCCATGCTACCGCCGTTATTGGATCTCGCATCTTCCTCTTTGGCGGCCGCGGCGGTCCTGACATGACGCCTCTCAATGAGGCTGGCCGTGTCTGGGTATTCGACACCCGCTCCAACAATTGGTCATATCTTGACCCAGCTCCCGCTGTCAAGGGCGGCAACATTATTCCCCATCCCGCTCCTCGAAGCTACCACACGGCCGCTGCTATCGACCGCCCCCGAGATTTCGCTTCCCCGCGACCTAAGCAGCCCGAGACATGGTCAGAGTGGGCTCTGGGCGATACCTCCAAGACTGGTATCCCTCAGGACCCTATTGTTGGCAATGTAGCTGAGGATGCTGTTGACGAGGAGTCCAACGGTTACGGCACATTCTTCATCCACGCCGGCTGCCTTGCCAGTGGTGAGCGCGCCAACGATATCTGGGCCTTCAATGTCCACGATCGCACTTGGAGCGAGCTCCCCGCCGCTCCTGGCCCTGCTAGAGGCGGCACTGCCATCTGCATCAGCAAGAGCCGTCTCTTCCGCTTCGGTGGCTTCGATGGCGAGACAGAGCTTGGAGGACAGCTGGATTTCCTGCATCTCGAAGTCGAGACCTTTGATGACCAGGGCTCCAAGGGCGAGGTCTCCGTCCGCGCCCGGGGTGGCTGGCAGACCATCCTACAGAACGACCTCAACTCTGAGACCACGGAGATCCATGCCGAACCTTCTCAGGTATGGCCTCAGCCTCGCAGCGTTGCATCCTTCGAGGCCATTACCGTGGGTGGTGGTCGTGAGTACCTCGTCTTGACCATGGGCGAACGCGAGCCCAGCTCCGACGGTCATGCCGGCGCGGGCAAGTTCCTCGACGACGTCTGGATGTTCCAGGTTCCTCCTCTGGGCATGACAGCCGCCAGCGTCACAGCTGCTATGTGGCAGGCTGTTGGCCGCAAGACTGGCGAGGGCAAGTGGAGTCCAGTCGACCTGGAACCCTATGACGACGACAACAGCGACGAGCTGCCCGAGTCGAGAGGATGGATCGCGAGTGCGCCCATGGGTGAGCTCGAGGAGAATGGTATCCTCATCTGGGGTGGCGTGGGTGAGGACGGCCAGAGACTCGGAGACGGCTGGATCTTGCGCGTGGGCGAGTAGTATCTGGAGAGAAAAATTGGATATATATCTATCTTTTTTGGTTTGGAGGTTTCCTTTTTGGCGCCACTTGAATATTTCGAAACGGGGGCAACGTTCTCACAATGGATGGGCATGAGTGAAGGCAAGAATCAATGAAGCAGGAAAACCACACAGTTGATTATCTCACGTAGTCTCTTGATGAAATCCAAACGTTCTATACCATGCATGGATTATATTCAAAGCAGTGTTATGTACAGTCGTTGCCTCCTCCCGCGCGGCTCTTTTTCCATCATCTGCCTCTGATATTCCATGCCCTTGAACTTAAAAAAATAAAGATGAATTGATATTGCGTTGTAGTTCTACAAGTCGGACCGCGTGGTCTCGGTTCCCCAGGGCTCGGCGAGCAGGTTCGTCTGGCCAGCGCTGTTCTCACATGTGCTTCGGCCGCTGAGAGGGCCGGGCTTGGGGACGCTGACGGTGGAAGGATCGGTGGCAGTGGCGCTGGCCTTGAGGGCCTTGAGGAGGTCGACGACGGACTCGGGGGTGAGGTCCTCGTAGTAGTCGTCGTTGATCTGGATCATGGGGGCGTTGACGCAAGCGCCGAGGCACTCGACCTCGAGGATGGTGAAGAGGCCGTCAGCTGTGGTCTCGCCCTGCTTGATGCCGAGGTGGTTCTTGATGGCCTTGACGATGACGTCGGAACCGCAGCCTCCGAGCTGGCAAGGTGTCTAGTGAAGAAATTGTCAGTTGATTCCGGGCTCCTCAATTGTCCGGGTCTTCAATGACGTCTATCCGCCTCGATCCGAGAAACCGTCCGATACGGCCACAGCCGAGAACGGAACAGCAATTGCCATTCCCAGATGCGTGCCATTGAATCCCCGAGTTGAGCAGTAAGAGAAGCAAACGTACAGTAGTGCAAATCTGGACAAAGAACTTGCCCACGGGGGTTCGGTTGTACATGGTGTAAAAGGACGCAACCTCGTAGACTCGCATGGGGGGCATCTCGAGGAGGCGGGCGACCTCGTTCATGACGCTAATGCTGGTGAATCCGTGCTGGCGCTGGCCGAGGTCGAGCAGGGGCATGACGGCGGCCTTCTTGTACTGCGGGGGGTATTTCTTGAGGATCTCGGCAATGACGGCCTGGTTCTTCTCGTTGAACTTGAAGGGGAGCTCGGGGTTGTTGTCCTTGGTGTTGCGATGCTGTGGCACACGGGAAAAAGAAGGCGTCAGATATCACTCCATTCATTGATCAAGACCTTTGCAACTTCGGTAGATGCGTGCATGGTCGCAATTGGGGGTGCCAATTGACGATGGGGAGAGTGGTTTGCTTACCACCATGAGGGAGTCGCTCGGTCGGCGGGCTGAGAGGGAGAAGGCGGCTCGGGTCTGGGGACGGGCTGCCCGGCACGCCGGCCGGAGGGCGGATCGGAGGAGAGGAGAGATCTTGCTCGCCATTGTGACGGGAGAGAATTGAAGAGCGGAGTGGCGTCGTCGGGGGAGGAGGTCGGGCTTCGAGGCGATCGTGAGGTCGTCTGGGTCTTGTCAAAATGTCGCCCGTCGTAGAACGAAGCAATCGAATTGGAGCTGCTTGTAAAATGGGCATCTGTGATTGGTGTACTCGGCTGAATGTCGGGTTTAGCCGGTGCTTAGCATTGGCCCGACGGTACGTACCGCTTCTGGTGTTGGACCCATCCAATTCATTCCATCTTGAGTTGACCACCAATTCTCATTAAGAAGCACTGCACTTTGTCTTTCATGTTCTACCAACTATTGAGAATTGTCACCATGTAGGTAGTGAACCGAATATTCTCGAACTACATTCGCTTCAGTCCGTAGTCCAACTGCTAGTTCACCGCCCAAACAACTCGCAACACCGCCCGTTTCTAGAAGCAGCTCCGTCCAGTGGCCGTGTTCGCGATTGCATCAATCGACCTTGATATCGCTTCCTTGTCCTCAAGCTCTCGCTTACCGGAACTTTATAGAGAGGATGGTATCGTGACATAAGGAAAAGTAGGTCATATGAGCTTGGGTAACGGAGATACTCTCTCATCTCCTTACTACCTAGCCGAAGATATCTCCTTCTGCCAACACATTTTCAATCCCGTCCTTTCACACCATCAAAAGGATTGCACGCGTGGCACCGCATCTCGGTCCAGCTGCCCGCGCGCAATCTGCCAATGTCTCCCCGCAGCTTCTGGATTGCCACAGCCACACGTTACTGGGCAGGTCTTGTCATGTCGTGTGCTTGACCGTCCAGGCTCACCTCTTGTCCAGACTCGATGCGAGATGAGGGCATTGTGCGGCGGTTCAGCACAGACATTGGGTCACCTCCGGTTGAGGAGCCTTGTCATGATCAGCCCTGAACCACCACGGGCTCGGCTGTCACCTTGTCGTGCGTGCCTGGTCTTGGTGAGACGTCAGAGCGAGTTTTTCTGATATTCTCTCAATGACCATCTTACTCGCTCACTCATAACTCGCTTCCTCACGTGCCGTGACTTAGACGACGGCGTACAGGGTCCATATAAGCTTAAAGGGTTGTCGCGTCGTCCCGTTCAGCCCAACATCAAAGTCAAAGTACGTAACTTGGACGGGCCTGAACTCTCGGTGTCTGGGCAGCACCAGCAACACACACACACAAGAAGTCCTTCGGCTACAGGCCTGTCTCGTCGCTTCTGAGACAGGACATTGTATTGGGCGGTGATGTGTCACAGCGGCTCATGTCGTGGCCCCTCGAGGCTTCATAACACGGAGCCCGCTGGCCACCCGGTGGGCGAACATCCATCCCATACTGATGCGGTTCATGCTGGTTCGTCGCTCGTGAGCGACCTTCTCATCTCTCAGTTTCCGTGATGCGGGGGGGTCGGTCCCAGGTTTGGGCGTAGGGAGCCGGCGCTGTGATGGCTGAGACTAATTTAGCCCGTTTCGAGCCCAGATCGAGAAGAGACAAGCCTGGACAGGCTAGGTTATTTATTGCAACTATAGAATTATAGGTACAATATCCCCCCAGCCACGGCTGCAATTATTGGACTGATTGATCTGGCGGCGCTGCTCGCTTCCATTGCCAACAAGTGAAAAAAAGACGACCCGAGAGTCGAGAAAGGAGAGGCTTCAGCCTCAGAGAAGACCAACCTAAGGCTCATCAATAACTGCCATCCCGTTCCTTCCCTCAATGGATCAATGAGTGCGCTGTTTCCTAATTGAGTCTCTCGACCCCCTCCTCCTCTTCCTCTTCCTCTGCCTCTATCTCCTATCCCTCCCTCTCTCTCTTCTTCTTCCTCCTCCTATCTCTCCTCCTTCTGCATCTCCAAGCTGCATCCTCTTCTCCTCGTGAGAAGCTCGCATCATGCCAATCAAGTCGCGCTTCTCCGTCACGGTTCCCAACTGTTCTATACAGCAATGGGTCTTTGGTTCTTCTTCTGCTCCTATTTCCAACAACAAGGCTTGGATCGACCCCGATCGCCCTGAGACGCACCATCTCACCTACTCCGATGCCCGTCTCCTCGCCAAGCGCATTGCCGTTAGCCTAATAGACAATGGGCTCAAGCCCGGTGACCGCGTGCTTCTCATTGCTGGCAACAGCATCTTCTTCCCAACCATTGTGTTTGGAATATGGATGGCCGGTGGCGTCTTTACAGGGGCAGGTCCGAGTTCGGTCACTCGAGAATTGGCCTTTCAGCTCAAGGATAGCCAGGCCTCCTTCATGATTGCTGCCGAGGGAGTCCTAGATGTTGCCTTGGATGCCGCGACTCAAGCAGGCATGAAGAGTGATCAAGTCTTCATGTTTGACTCAACGTGGCCAGACTCACCGATCCTCGAAGCAGAGCCTCGTAAGGGCAGTCGTCACTGGACTGAACTCATATCGTCCAAGTCAAAGGGTGAAGAGTTCATATGGGCTGAGCCAAACGATTCCAGGAATGTCACTTGTACTCTCAATTATAGCTCTGGAACGGTAGGGTTTGATTCGATGACCTCTTGACGTGTACTGACAACTCGCAGACTGGAATGCCCAAAGGCGTCGAAATATCACACTACAATCACGTTGCGAATGGCCTTGGAGTCGTTAGCTTTCAGAAGCTCAACCAAGAGTACGAGGTTCGCACCCGCCGTGCCGCCGCTCTCTGCTTTCTGCCGATGTATCATGCCTTTAGTCAAGGCTACTTCATCACTTGCTTCCCCTACGAGCGGATTCCTGTCTATGTCATGCCCTCGTTCGACTTCCCCAAGATGCTTGCTCACATTCAGACCTTGCGCATCACTAAGCTTCTCGCTGTCCCGCCCATTCTTATTCTCATGTCCAAACATCCGCTAGCCCGGCGTGCTGACCTTAGCAGCATCGACATGATTGCCTCCGGGGCAGCGCCGCTGGCAAAGGACACGCAGCGTGAGATCAACAGCATGATGCCCCAAGGCGTCTCAGTGGTGCGGCAAGGCTGGGGCATGACGGAAGCGACCTGCACAGCACTGTCGTGGGATCCCAACAAGCCCTCCAGCTCTGCGGTTGGTGAGCTCATGCCTGACTGTCAAGCGAGGTTGACCGACATCGAAACGGGGGCCGAGATCACGACTGCGAACACTTCGGGTGAGCTCTGGATCACTGGTCCCACGGTGATGCGCGGGTACTGGCGCAATCCTACTGCAACACAGGAGGCCTTCGTTTCTGACTCGGATGGAACTCGATGGCTTCGCACAGGAGACGTTGCTTACGTGGAGGAATATGCACAGGGAACCTTATTCCACATCGTCGACCGGGTGAAGGAGTTGATCAAGGTCAAGGGGTTTCAGGTCGCTCCAGCCGAACTTGAGTCTATCCTCCTCGAGCGAGAGGATGTCGCTGACGCCGCTGTCATCGGAGCCGTCATCGACGGCGAGGAACTACCGCGCGCTTACATAGTTAAGACACCCAGCGGCAAGGATACAACAGAACAGGTCATTGCCGACTGGCTGGCCACGCGTGTAGCGAGACACAAGCGACTTAGGGGTGGTGTTGTGTTTGTTGACGCCATACCCAAGATTCCTGTAGGCCCTCCTTTTCTAAATACACGACCAGTCCCAACTAACACATGTCAACCCCAGTCTGGCAAGATTCTCCGCAAGGCGCTCCGTGAGCGGGCTCAGCGTGAGATTAATGACGGCCGAGAGGTGCGCGCCAAGCTGTAGGTCGGCGACGGCGATATGCGTGCATGCTAATCAGTTGTGTTTTCTCGCAGAGCGTGACCCTCGGCACGTCTGCGGGTCCTCTATAGTATTACAGCAAGATGGTGATGGTGTTGACTAGAAGCGAATCCTAAACCAAAGGGGAGATTTTGACGTACTAATATGAAGGCTTCGTGGGTTTCGAGTACTGAGGCAGTGTTTTGGGTGGTGATATAAACGGATCGGGAATGACTTAGTTCATGTCTTGCTTTTCACTTGGGGGCTCTATATCCACAGTCTATATATCACTATTCTTGGCCTCAAGTCTGTATCTCAAATATCTCCGATGACGGCTTTGATCTCTTCCTCCAGCGTCGTCGGGATCACCATGACCCTCGCCTTATCAGCCCTCCCTCCATGGATCCGGTATTCAGCTGGGAGCTCAACACCTCCCTTGACCCCTAATATCTCGTGAGCGACGGCAACAGCGCATCTTGCTGCTACCGGCATCCCGTGACCCGTGTATCCAGCGCTTATCCACAGTCCACTATCTTCGCCGCCGAGGGCTGCGGGCACCTGGCCGACCCAGGGGTACCCGTCCCGCGAGTAACCCATGATGCCCGTCCATTCATACGTGGCGTCGAGAGTAGCCTCCTCGTTCTTTCCAGGCGCCTTAAGCTTGACTGCCTCATGCAAAGCGGCCCGTAGCCTCTGGCCGATGACAGGGTTGACGGAATCGTCTCGCGACAAACCAACCTCCCTCTCCGACACACCAAGCCTCTCCCCTCCGAGGATAAGCTCACCAGAAGGTCGCTGTATAAGGTAGTCATCACCTCCAGTGGGCGTTTCCCACACGTGAGTATACGGCAGAGGCGAACTGTCTCCAGGCGGAGTCAGGGCGCAGACTTGTCCGCGGACAGGGACGAGCAGACCCGTGAGCTTGGGGAGGAGGTGAGATGTGTAGGCGTTTGTGGCCAGAACCACCGACTTGGTCGTTACCTGTCCGCGAGGCGTGTGCAGAGTCCATGAATCTCCCACGCGCTGCAAGTGTTGAACCGGCGTCTTTGTCTGGAGGTTGAACACGCTCGAGTCATTCTCACTGAGAAGACGCTCAAAGACCCAAGCAACGAGCTTGTACGGCCACAACTTGGCAGCATTAGGCTGATACACAGCAGCAAAAGCCTGAGGAACACGCAGCTTCTGCAGCTCTTCCTTGTCGGTGACGATCCTGGCCTGGTCGGCCAGATCGGGAAACTCTCGCCTCAGACGGTCAAGGTGCTTGGACACGAGGTCGAGCACCGACTTTGAGGGGAGGACGTGGACGCCCCCCGTGGTTTCCCAGTCGCAGGGTATCTCGTTCTCGGCGACGAGGTCGCGGAGGAAGTTGTAGGTTCCCAGCTCGAAGCGGGAGACTGGTGGTTTGGCAGCGTAGATGAAGGGTTGACAGTGACCACCGTTCTAACCCAAGTTGTCAGTATATTTCAGCCCAATTCACAAGTTAAAAACAATGTATCAAACACGGCAACTCAAACAACACTCACTCGTCCAGTAGCTCCCCAGCAAGCCTCCCTCGCCTCAAGAAGCACCACCTTCTTCCCACCTTTGACCAGCTCCCTCGCCGCAAACGCACCCGTGATGCCGCTACCGACGACAACCACGTCAGCCGTAGCGGGGAGGTCCTCCGTGGTCCGGTGACCCAGCAATTTGTCCGATGGCTGCTGATGCCAGTATGACCTTGTGCTCTCGACACTGGGCAGCTCTGCCTGTCCTTGAAGTGGCGTGGGGACTGTCATGGTTGAGCAAAGTGGTGGTGGTTTAGTTTGGGTCAGCTTGTTGTGTGTGTATGTACTGTTTGTCTTTTGTAACCTCGGCTGTCGTGGTCTTTTGAATGAGATATCTCGTTGTAGTTGGATGAGTACAAAGTGTATCGTCATGTATCGCTCCTACAAACCCCGCCTTATACAGTACCCGACTTACATAACGTCCATGCATGGCGCGAGTCTTGGGCTTTATCAGACAAGATAGGCATGCAAGATAGGTAGGCAGAAGGTCAAGTTGCCAATAAACTACAGTAATAATGATCACAATCACTTTAAATGCAATCATTTCTTTGAACTGGTCATATCATATTCATGCCATTTCGTCGTCAGAATCATCACCAACTATCAGATCAACCTCCTCCGTCAGCTATGAATCCAGCTGCTGCCCATTCCCAACGAGGCCTTCCCTCTGGGTGTCCTGTCCTGGGCTTCAAAAGTATACTCGACGAGCCATTTCTATAATTTACATGATTCCACCTCTGTCTCTCTCTCTCGAGTCAACAATAGTATCCGTCTTCCGCTCCTTGAATGGCTGGCTTGATGCAATCCTGTGAGAAACCTTTTTAACCGTTCCGTTCCGTTCCGCTTCCTGTGTCCCTTTCCCTTCCTCTGCTGGTCCCTTGCAGAGCTATGCCGAACTTTTGCATTATTACTCCCAGTATCCATGTACTCGCAACATGTCTAGTTAATTCCTTCCAGGGTATTTCGTACACGCAGTCTCCTTCTTGGAGACGCAAATGCTTCAGCTATCCTTCCGAGACTGAGCACATTGTTAATATGTGTCATCGCCCGGGGGCTGTGTAAAAAGAAGAAAAGAGTCGGCCGGTGTAATAGGTAGTCGCCTCGGCTCGGTATCGTGTCGTAGCAATGCCTGAAAGCAATGGTTTGCGGTTCGAACTTTAAACAACCGACTCAACAAAACGCCTAGCAAACAGCAGCCTCCCGCTGACGTCTTCCATTTCTCGTCGTACCGTCGTGTCGTTTCGTGGTGTGGTGTGGTTTAGTGTAGTATGGTATGGTGTGGTAGAAAGTTGGTGGGTGTATCGAGGCACAAAATCCTCCCAGTTGCCTCATTTTCACTCTACCCAGTCGGGGCGTAATGAGTCATTCCGTAGTCAACTGCATCAGTCCAACATGCATGCAGTGCTGGTAGATTTCCCATCCTATCCAGGTTCGAATAAAATCCCAATGTTCCTCAAACATCCGTCATCTCAGTGTCGCTGTCACCTGCGATAGACACAGGGAACAGCTCGGCTGGTCCCCAGTTTCCCTCGTATACAGTCGCAGGGGCAGCCCGGTGTTCGCTAACCCACCGCAGTCCCTCAAGCTCGAGCACCTGGTGCACTGTAGGTCGCTCATCGGGCTCCTGTGCCGTCATCATCCGGACAATCGAATCGAGAGAGCTGGTGTGCATGGCATTGACCATGAATTCGGGGGGTTGCTGCAATTCTGATCGCTTAAACGAGCCAAACAGATTGCTAGGATCGTGCGTCTTTCCGCTTGTGAAATCATCGCTATGAGCCGACTCGGTAGGGTTTCCCGTGGCGTCTCGCTGGACCTCGATGGATGGTGTCCAGGTGAGACTGGGCACCTCGGAGAGATCACCCGACCGCAGAGCAATCCATGTGGGACCGTTGTCCGGGAGCACGACATTAGCTGCCGTTTCGAGGATGATGAGTCCAAGCGAGAAGACATCGGCAGCTTGACGTGCCTTGCCCTTGAGCATCTCTGGAGCCATATACTCGCGATCACCCTCTACGTCGACACCCTCAATGGATGTGCAAGCCTGAGCAAGGCCAAAGTCGCCAATCTTGAGGACGCCCTCAAACGTGATGAGAATGTTGGCTGGCTTCAAATCGTGGTGCATGAACCCCGCATCGTGAATCTCCTTCAGACCCTGTCCCTAGGTTAGCTGCATAGTCGCACGGCGTGTATCAGCGAAACTTACCAAGCAAAGGTCCTGCAGGATCTTGTAGATGCGGAAATCATCCAATCGACCACCTTGCCCGACGTTGCCCAGAAACTTGTCAAGTGTGCCCTCCTCGCAGAATTCCGTCTGGATGTACAGGTGGAAGTTGTGCACCCAGTCATCATAGTACTTGACCACATGCTCCGCATGAGACAGAGCCTGCAGGATGCGTGCCTCCCGAACCTTAATCTCTCGCTCTCGTGGTCCATGGTAGGGGTGCTTGCTCTTCTTCACGGCATAGACATGACCCTTTGCGGGACTACGGTTTCGGGAGCATGGTGTCGTGGACAAACCATCAAAGTTCATGAGTCGGGGATCCGCCTTCGTCACCCGATAGACTGTGGAGAACTCGCCCTTGCCGATCTGCTCAACCTTGTCGAATCGGGAATTCAAGCTTGCATCAACATCCAGGTTGCTCGTGCGGGCGTTCACCGGTGTTACAAGAAGGCTGGTGGAGGATCGAAGGTCCCGTCCTGCTGTAGGTGTGACGGGAGGGGCCATGTCGGGATAGCTCTCACTGTTCTGTGAGATCGAAAGTCGGCTTGTATCGAGAGGGAGGAGGCTCTCCTGGGGAGTCTGTGGTGTACGGCGTCCATCAAGAGGGCTCGCTGGATCAGAGAGATTTGTCTTAGTAAATGCTCCACGAGAATAAGATATGAGAGATACGTTTAGAGAGGAAGGGGAGTGAAGCCCACGCTGGGCTCTTGAGCGACTGAGTGAAGAATAAGGAGGTGAAGGGGAATGCCGACGCTTAAGGGTGACGAGCCGATCTGAAACGTCGACTATGCCATCCGCGGCGTTCGGCTTCGCAAGGACCGACTTACAAGTTGCTTCTCGAGGTATTGTTGAACCGACAATGGGTGTGGGAGCGTGAAGAGTGCGGTTTGCACTTGGGCTTTGGTTGGCACTGGGGCACTCGAACGACTTCTCGCTAACCTTGCTCAGGCTAGGGGTCAAATTGTTCTTTGTGGGAGTAGGGGGAGCATCACCCTCCATGGGGTTTGAAAAGTCAATGGTTTCACCAAAGAGCTTGTGCTCCTCGCCATCCAAGCTGAGGATGCTGCTGCGGCGTGAGCTTCGGGAGGCATTGCCACGCTGGAAAATAGCCAAGCCCTTTCCAGGGTTGCCGAAGCTGTTGGGAGCCGGCGCACCGATAGGGTTAAAAGGTGTAGAAGGAATGCCTCCGAAAGAATTACGGTTGTTACCCCTCTTCTTAAGGGCACTTCCTGCTGGCGGAGGAAAGGTGGCGAAGGGGTTCGAGTGCTTCTTGCATGGAGTGTCTGGCGGTGCCATCTTCTTGTCCGCCTCCTCTTCAGGGTTTCGGTTCACCTTGGAAATGAGACCTGTAGAGCTGAAAGCGCCAACCCACAGTTGCGACTTGTTGGGGGTCGCCATCGCCCTCGAGGGGTCACTCGGTCTTGTCGGTCGCGTCGCATTAAGAGGCAAAGAACGAGAAAACAAGTGCGGTCTAGGGCGGTCGGGCATTCGTGCAACCGGAGCATAGATGGGTGTCTCCTCCGTGAGGGAATTGCCAGAAGAGGATGTTGTGAGAGTCTTAGAGAGGGGGTGAGGCTGGAAGGCCCTGTCTCCAGAGAAAGTGGGCGGCTTAGAAGTGGGTGTGGTTGAAATGAAGGGGCTCTCTTGAGGCACGGCGGGAGGGACGAACTGATCCAGGGAGAGTCGTGGTCGGCTCCGGCTTGGTGAGAATTCAGAGCTGATCTGAGCAAGCTGTCTCTCACCCGATCGTCTGCCCCAAGATCCACGCTCGCCATACCTTTGCTGAAGAGTTGATTTCCGTAGCGAAGACGACCTCTTAGGAACCGTCGTTGTTGGCGTGGGAGAAGGTAGCGGCTCGCGGGATGGGGCGCCGCCGTTAGCGGCGAGTTCGTATTCAGCCGCGGGGTCCTCATGGATATAAAAGCTCTGTGAAGACGTCGTGTTTGAACCGAAAATGTTCTGGTCCTCGTTCTGACCCAGCCCTGTGATTCCATGCAAGCTCCGTCGCTTAGCCACCGGGCTTCCTTGGCTGGGCTGGTCCAGATTCATGGTCGCATCGCTGCGCTTCAGCGGGCAGTTGTTTGAAACCATGAAGTTGTCGTTGTTAGTATCAAAGGATTTGAAAGGAGATTGCGAAGAACCCGAGACGTCGAGGTGCACGCTGTGGCGCTTCTCGGAGCTCTTGGGACTCGTGGCTCCAAGCGCGTTGTTCTCCTGCCCTGATGATTCAATGACAGAGGGTGGGGGCGCCATTGGTAGTGAGTTACCGCTGTCCGGTGCCATGTTAAGCGCTCTCTTCAAGGGACTCTTTGGCGATGCACGCGCTCGTGTCAAGGGCCTTGAAGGAGAGGTCTTTGCCGCCTTGGCAGATCGCAGTGATAGTCTGACACTTGGGCGGAAAGGAGTGAATATGGCCTGGTGCGCGCCGGCGCCGTTAGCGTGAGGCGGTGCTGAGCGAGTGTGCGGTGACAGAGGTTGTTGATGCTGTGGTGTTGAGCCGAGTCGGCGGCAGGGCGATTGAGGGGAAGTGTGGTGCGGGCTGTCGGGGCTCTGCGTGTTGGAGCGCGACATAAACTTTGAAGAGGGAGATCTTGAGATAGATCGTCGCAGCGTGCGCACAGCTGATGTGACGTCAATCTGGTGAGCGTGAGTTGGCGACGGGAGGGCGAGTGTGCCACCGCTGCTGTTGGAGAAGGACATTGTGTGCGTGGAATGCTGAGCGTTCGGGGGTATCGCGGGCAGCCAGCAGAAGAGGAATGCCCACGTAAGCAGTACTAAGGTTATGTGCGCAATAGTCCTTCTTGTTCTCTATAATTCGAGATAAAAAGGCAGGTAAGAATCCAGTAGGGGCGAAATCGAAAGTCGAAGGCTCGGTGGTCGGCCGAAGATTGGTGAATGGCCAAGCAGAACTGCGTGAACGGCGAATCGAAGAGGTGAGAGAAGTAGCTCGAGGCGATGCCCTACAAAATCGCGAAAAGCTGTGCCAGTCTCACTGGGATGCTAGAGGTCATATCATGACTCGGAAACCGGAGGCAGATCGAACACTAGGGCAGGCAGACAGTTTTGCAACGAGTGCAGGCAGCAGTCGGATCGCGAAGAAGTGATGTCGTCAAGCAGGCAGCCAAAAAAAAAAAAAAAAAAAAAGGCGGACCGGGATAATATGAACAAGTTGTGATAGAGCAAAGGTGAGTGTTGACAAGAGGGGGAAGAAGGACGGAGGTTGGAACTACTCGGTAGTAGTAGGAGTGATTGTTGTCCGAACTATAGTCTTGTCGCGCGTAGACGTCCTCGCTCCGGGGGTGGGTGGATTCAAGAAACGGGGAGAAGATAGTGTGGGCAGTTACACCATGGCGCTCGTCGGCATCGGCGTCCTGACACAAACCAAACACCCGTAAAAGTGAGTCGCTCGTCTGTTGTCTTTGCGTGTGCGTCCTGGTTTGTCGGGAGCAAGAGAAAGAGAACCCCTCGTGTGGCTACGTTGAAACCAAGAACCCTTTCTCAGGGCATAGCGTGGATCCTCCAACGGGGTCTGGTGACTCAGGACGTCAGGTCGAAAGGACAACGAGTGGTAGTGGCGAATCGGGCTGGTATGCACTTGGCTCGTCTGGTTTGGAAAAGTTGGGAAAAAGACCCAGAGGGTGTGTGAGGAATTGAATTGGAAGGGCGAGAAGAGAAGATGATGGATGGATGGACAAGACAACCTAGAAGAGAGATCCAGGATGGACTCGAGCGAGGATTAGGATTGCGCGTGTTAGGTGGGCGGGCGCACGCTGGCAGTTGATGGACGGTTGGGGCCCAGGTCTTTTGGCCCGTTTAGTTTTAGAAGGGCACCCCCCGTAAAATGCAGTGGGGAGTCGCCAAAACCTACCTCCTAGCCTCCCTCCTGCCCAAAGCACGAGGGCCAGCCAGCAAGCAAGAGGGGAGAGAGCGAAAGGGCAAGCGCGGGTGGGACGACCAGGCAGGGGAGGCGCGGTGGGGAGAGGCCGGGACACGGGACAAGGAAGCCACTGACGGGGGAGCATCGAGCAAATTGGTGCGCGCTTGAGAGGCGAACAGGGCAGGAAGCAGCAGGCTGGGGCAGGAGCGCGTCCACGAGAAGTGACGCATTTGTTTACAAGGTTTCCTTAAAGGGAAAAGCGCGACACGAAAGACGCGTCTCTTCAGACAAGGGGGTGGCAGGAGGTGGGGCCCCAACGCACCTTCCCAGGACTCCCCTTGTCAGGCCATGGCGCCGGGGCTGGTCCCCCGTAGTCCGTCCACCTCCAAGGCTTTAGCTCTGATCCATCTGAGCCATCATCGGGACAATCACATTCCCCTCCGTCTAAGACGAGGTTTTTGGCTTCCCGCGTTGTGTCTTTGTCGTAGTCAACTACGTACGTAGTAGTTCTAGCAACGACGGGCCGGTTCAAAGAGGAATACGATCCTGGATCTTCGGGGAGAGCACGTTTTCTATGACGGGAGTGTGCCGCAACTACGCCAAGTTCCCGCAGGTGAGTTTTGATAGTTCCTGAAGCCGAAACCTACCTACCAGTCTGCAACATAGGAGAGTGCGACCGGGCATCTCAGGATGACTACTCTCCACTCTGCGGCCTATTATCCAGGCTATTGCTCGCTTCGTGTTTCCCTTTCTCAGGGCAGATTCGGGGCTCCTATTCTCGACATAACCCACTCGGCCCCGTCGATACAACTGACAACAGCAACAACAAATTGACTGACACTCTCTGATGAGACAGACTGACATGTCCCAGCGCCAGCAAGCCAGTGCTCGAAAAGCCCCTGTCGTCGATGCTCCACTGGGCGCATCTCAGCGCCAGTGCCCAGGGGTCCTCCCGTCCTGAGGTGGCCCTGATTGTCGTCTCTCACAGGTCCCAAACCCAAAGACCAGCCCCCCAAGCCAGCCAAGCCAGCCCTCCGACCTCTCTCAGGTCTAGGGGCTCTTGCCAGGGGGTTCCCAGAAGTCTGGCAGTCGACGGGGGTTTCCACGTCGCCTCGCGCCCGTTGTAGATCATCCATGGCATGGCATGGAATTGGGACGAGATGGGATGGGATCGTGGTGAGATGGCACGAGGTGATCTCGAGAGAATCCCATCTATCGACCGAAGCTGCGCGCTCAGCGCTTCTGCTGGTCGCTCGCGTGGTCGCAGACTTCCAGACGTTGAACGGATGGACAAGATCGCACTGCTTAGGCGCTGTAAGGCCGCAGCAGGTCGCAAGCAAGATACGATGGGGCCGTGTTGCGGCATCTTGATGCCCACCGGTTCGCTGGCTCCCGTCCTTCAGACCATTCAGCGTCATGATCGCCGCCGTCAGTCTTTGGTGAGCATGCCTCATCCCGGGACCCGTCAAGCCTTGCCTCGTACTTGGAGCCCGAATACGTCGAGCTTACAATTACGGGTAGTTACACCAGAGTTGATGTCAGCGAGCTAATGAGTAGGTAACATGGAATAAGCCTTGGCCAGCGACGTCTTCGTGCCAGTTGCTAGAGCTTGTCTTGTCTTGCATGCTCTGGCAGCATCACGACCTATCTTGTGGTTGAGCAGCCGCCCCGTGGCCCTCGTCTTCTGGCCGGCCGGTCCACTGGCCGCCACAGCCAACTCATCCATCGGGCACGCACCAGCTCAACACATCCATCCATCCATCCTCCCATGCGCATCGACCCCATGGCATCAGCCATGCCATGCCATGCCCTTCCATCCCGATGCACCGGGCCTCCATGACGCGCAGCAAATCTCCTCGATCAAAACAAACAAACCCATCCCTCATGCCCCGTTCCCCATCGCCCATGGATCCCATCATCCCCTATTGCACATTGCACTCCCACTCCCCACTGTGAGCTGGACTAGCTGACGGTGGTAATTTGATCTTTAATTATACTCTTTATGCCGGCCAGCCCATGTCATTTCGCTTCTTGTGGGAGACTCCGGGGTTGGCCCCGCCGGATCCGAGAAGGAGACGCTGTGAGTCGTTGGACAAGCCATTCTTTGTCCCCTGCCTGCAAGCCCCAAGAAAGGGACCACCCGATGGCTCATATCAAAGTTATCGCAGCCCAGGCTTCGAGATTTGGAAGCTCTCCGATCCCGTCAGGCCACCAATGAGGGCTCCCTCTCGGCATATGTCTGCTTCTGATGCTTTTCTTGGAGCTGCTCCGTGCTTCTTCAACGACGTCGATGGCCATACCATGCGATCGAGTGCCATGCCCGACTTACACGGACCGAGCCAGACGCACGACATGACCACCATGGTCGCCTTTGAATCCGCTTGCAACCTTTTTCTCCGGACGAACGCACAACCTAGCCTCGCCCCGCGCTCGCATAACTTGTACTAGACAAGCTATGAACAGGGGCTGGATTGGCTGTGCACAAAGGGGCTTCGCGAACTTGTTGACCGCCTGACTGGTTGCATATTTTATGGGACGTCCGCTGCAGCTAGTAGGCCGTTGAAGCACACCGCACAACTCTTGCGGCTCTGTGAAATGAACCCCTACTGCATTCATATTACAAGGGGCCGTCTAGGCGGCCTCGAGCAGAAGCGGTCTGCATCACCGAGACCAGTATTTACTTCTCCTGAGCCCCTATTCACGTCGAGTTCCTAGAACAACGAGCGTTGTCCTGGTGTTACACGATGTAAGCTGCGGACGGTGCTCGGATGCCGATATTATAGATGCAGCTCGGGTTGGATATGGAACCACAACTACCGTCTAGGGAAGCCTCCACAGCGCACAAAATTGGCTGCCCGAGGTGTGCTGTGCTGTGCCGTCCAGTTTAATTAAGCGCCGTCATGCGGCCACCAAGTTTGGCCTGCATAAGATTATCCAAATCTGGTGTACCATCAAGCACGCCGTCCTCCGAAAGGGCAATAGAAAAAAAGGCCATGACGCAGAATGGGTTGATGCTCGTCCGACCCCAGATGCGACCAAGTGGATTATTGAGGGCTTGGTTACCCTACACTATCCAGAGACAAGCTGGCGGGGGCTCCAGCTGAGCTGTCATGGGCAGCAAGAAACCTGCTGGCCTCAATACCTGGCCACGCTGGCAATGCAAACGCACTCGGACGGATCGTAGTCTATGCACGCGGCCGCCATGGGAAAGGGAGCATAAGCGCTTGAAAGGGGCTTGCCAGCCGATAGGATGTCATAGCCATTGATGATGATTGATTGGACAATGGATGCCAGGGTTGACCTCATATTCGCAAGGGAGACAGAGGAGGGGTACAACTTGGGACTTCAACTCCAAAGTCCCTCGTCGAGTCTCGTTCACAAGCGAGTCTCATCTACGCTTCCTCGTCAGGGAGAATGGAGATGAGCAATATTCGAGGGGTCAATTCCAGCAGGAGATCACTGATCAGCCTCCTTGCTCATAGCAGTGGCATTGAAATCTTTGTCTGTTGATCTTATAAAATGCCATCATCCAACCTGTCTCTCGCTACGCAAAAGCCACATGCTCGGCAAACCGGACTACCTCCTCCAAGGTTCCCCGCACAGAGGCGCAACAGGGAAGAGGTGATGTGATGTGATGTGGTCCAAGATACCGGCGATCTAATAGAGCTCCATCTTCTCGAGGTGGATGAGGCCGTTTGGTGGCTAGATCTGAATCAGCCTCGGAAAATCGCCAGTAAGCGGTATCAATCTCGTCTAGAGATCTGATCTGGTGTAGTAGGGGTTCAGATACTCACTGGTATGAACTGTCTCAGCTTTACGCCCGCCTCCCTAAACACACGGGCTGTCTCGTTGTCCATGCTATACCCATGGGCGTAGACGACCTCGCTGATGCCCACCTGGCATATCTTGATGCTGCACGTAAGGCAGGGACACGTGTCGCAGTACAAGACAGACCCCTCCCGGATCCTCTCCCGTCCCGCTTCGAGGAGGGCGTTCTCTTCGGCGTGGATGCACAAGCAGGTCGATAGTCCCACGCCCGAGCTACTGCCCTCATTGCACCTGGGACAGCCTCCCTCGGCGCAGTTGAGCAGTCCCCTTGGAGTCCCATTATAGCCCGTGCTGATGACCCTGCGCTCCTTGCCCACGAGCACGCACCCGACCCTGCGCTTCATGCAGTTGGAGCGCTGGGCTGCCAGGGATGCCAACTCCATAAAGTAGGTATCCCAGCATGGTCGCAGGCGATCAGGGTTCGGGATATCCAGCTTACCTAGGGTGGCATATAGGTGCGCGAGGGATGACGATGTGTTTAGTAGCCTCACGACGGCGCGCGAGATAAGCGGCGATAGTCCTGTCTTGGGATCGTACAAGTGGGCATCGCTCTCCGCCACGAAGTCTTCCAAACTCATGTCCGGTCCCTCCGCGTTCCTCTGTCTGGCCCGCTGCTGGAAGCGGCGCCAGCGGACCGTCAATGGAGCATCAACGGAGAGGAGCAGGAAGAAAGGCCGGCGCACAAAGACGTCGAGAACCGTCTCGGTGGGAATGTCGGTGATGACGAAACGGCTCCGCCAGCGCCTGGTGACAAAGTCGAGAAGCTCTTCGGGCGTGGAGAAGGTGTGCTGAGGTCCAGCCCTGAGGGTCAGCGTGGTCTCAGAGGAAGAGCTGGTGCCATTCTTGGTGGTGAGCGCGGTCGAGGTCAGAGCGCCTTTGAATGCCTCGGGGACTGATGACTGGGACGGCGACTCCGGCCTGTGGTCCTCGGAGGGGGCCGACTCGCCATCCGGAGATGAATTGGAAGATACCGTCGACGGTGATGGTGGCTGCAGGTGAAGATGCTTGAAGCCATGATGCTCGACCAGATACCGGGCCACCGTCTTTTTGCCGGAGCAGATACCTGGGATGAGGTGAGTTTGGAACGGCCATACTGTGTTTTGGAGTTTACGTACTACCGCAGACTCCAATGAGCATCTTGGAAAATGCTCAACGTGTGAGATTGAGATGAAATAAACTTGGGATGAATCTTGGTCGAGTTATCTCGACTAGATTGAATTTTACCAAGTCAGTCTACCTGACGCGACTGGCGAGTCTAAGCGCGTAGCTGTCATGGCACGTGTGGGGTGCGCCGTTTGCGGTCACTTCTAGAAGGCCGGCAGAACAAAGGGTCTGTTGTAAAGCGGCCAAAGGGTTTGCTTGAATGTCTCTCCATGCACTGGCCGCGACCACGACGATCTCTATTTTGAGAAACCCATAGTGAGATCTAGATATTACTCTATCGACGGGGTTCATAGCGCACATTCCGAGAGGTGTGTGGGTTCATCTCGTTGCTCTAGGTGCAGCGGCATCTCCCTTCAAGATGGCGTCGAGGGAGAAAGGGGTCACATTCTTCTGAAGGGGATGTGGAAATGGGTATAACGGGAGGGTAAGGGGTTGATTGAATTACTTTTATTGAAATCAAAGTCATCCCTCTTGTTTCCCTGAGCGACGATAGATTGCGAATATTTGTTTACGGGTTTCTATGTTTGGGATGTTGAATACGATGCAAGTTTTGAGGGTTGAGAGCCAATCCTTTGCTGCATGTTCGACTGTCCTGTGACGGCTCCTACCCTACACCTGGGCGTTAAACAGGGCTGACTTTTTGGCTTCTTGGCTGCCTGATGGGTGGGCGATAAGGTCGGGTTGAGCGGCCGATAAGCTGTACCCCGCCGCGGGGCCGGCTGCTGCCCTGGGGCTGCTTACCATTAATGCGGGCTTGAAGCTACACCTCGTCATTGTCTTGTGACGACAGGAGTTGACCAACTGAGTTCAAGGACGCATCAAGTGACAGCCTCGCCGTGTCAGCCGTCCACACTCGAGTGCCTAAATTAGCTCCCACATAAATATTCATCTTCTTCCTTTCACTGTCAACCGCTGCCTGCGCAACATACTTGGAACCTTTGAACCTCCATACGTTTTACCAGTCCTCAGCAGCAGGCGACAAGCCCGTCAAAACCGTCAACATGGCTGCGAAGCCCCTGCAGTTTGCGACCTTTACGTCCGAGATAGAGCTGCCATTCTACTCGGCGCTCTTTGGCTCAAAGCTCGACCATGACAAGCTCGACGACTCGGCTCGCAGCGTCTTGGGACTGTACGAGCCGCGGCTGGAAGACCCCGAGTCCAGCTGTCGCATGCAGATCCTAGGAAATGCTCTCACGAGCAGCAGGTAGGCTCCTTATTTGATTTTGCGCATTCCTCTCTGACCATCGCAGAACTAATGCGCCCAGTCCGCCTCTTGGGACGATGAGGGCCGAGGGTATTATTAGGAACGTCAACACGCTCGAGGATTTCAAGAACATGGACAAGTCTGCCATGATTAAGACTGCTGGTCGACAGGTACTTACTTGGTTACACTTGAGCGTGCGCATGCGGGTCTTGCTGACAATTATAGGTCTGGGACGCGATCAAAGATGGTAGTATCTACTCTGTTCCGTCACTCCTCTCGTCATTTGTCATCCTCTCGTACGCCGACCTCAAAAAGTACAAGTTTACATACTGGTTCGCTTTTCCGGCCCTTCACTCCGATCCTTCCTGGAAACGATCCGGTCCGGCCGAGCACCTCAACGCCGAGGAGAGCACAGCTCTCGTGGATAGAGTTGGGACATGGAGGTACAGCGTTGATGCTCGCGAGCATGGTTTCTTTTTGGCCAAGAAGGTGCACGGAGCACACCAGCAGACTGAGGATGCCGAGACTTCTCATAACCTTCCCTACAAGTGGGAGGTTGGTTCCCTTCGAGATTTCGAGGACGGTTTCTTTAACGAGGTTCCCGAGGAGGATCAATATGTCGCCTTTGTCGACCCTTCTACATACCCCGAGGGACCTGGATGGCCTCTGCGGAATTATCTGATTCTCATTCGGCAGAGGTTTCGCTTGAGAAAGGTCAAGATCCTCTGCTACCGAGACACATGGGCTAGGAGACATGAGGCGCGAAGTGTGATCCTTCCGATCGAGATGGATCCTGTTGAGAACATGGAGATTACCGAAATGCCCAAAGTTACTGGCTGGGAGAGGTCACGAAACGGAAAACTCCAGGCTCAGCAGGTCAGCTTGAGCGAGTACATGGATCCCGCGCGGTTGGCCGATAGCTCGGTTGATCTGAACCTGAAGCTCATGAAATGGAGGATTGCACCAAATCTGGACTTGGAAAAGATCAAGAATACAAAGTGCCTCCTCCTAGGCGCCGGTACTCTGGGGAGCTATGTTTCAAGAAATCTCATGGGCTGGGGTGTACGGAAGATCACCTTTGTGGATTATGGAAGGGTGTCCTTCTCGAATCCTGTGCGACAGCCGCTCTTCGAGTTTACTGATTGTCTCGAGGGAGGAAAGCCAAAGGCACCCAGGGCAGCTGAGGTGCTCAAACAAATCTACCCCGGTGCCGATAGCGAGGGACATGCCCTATCAGTTCCTATGCTTGGACATCCCTTTACAGACGAGGTCAAGACGCGGGGAGACTATGAGAAGTTGGCGAAGCTTATCGATGAGCATGACGCCATCTTCCTCCTCATGGACTCGAGAGAATCTCGTTGGCTACCAACTGTCATGGGAAAGGCTGCAGGCAAGATTGTCATGAACGCAGCTCTGGGCTTTGACTCGTATGTCGTGATGCGACATGGAAGCGAGACCAAGGTTGAGGGCCAGACGCCACTTGGCTGTTATTTCTGCAACGACGTTGTTGCTCCAGCGGATGTAAGTTTTCTTGTTCATTACAGTTCCACATCTAACTCTTTTCCAGTCACAGAAGGATCAGACTCTTGATCAACAGTGCACCGTCACCAGACCAGGAGTTGCAGCTATTGCCTCTGCTCTTCTCGTGGAGTTGTTGACGAGCTTGTTGCAGCATCCTCTGGGCAAAGATGCACCAGCTCCGCAGCCAACACCAGGAGTAGTCCCTGAGAGAGACCCTCCTGATCACGCCTTGGGCTTGGTCCCACATCAGGTCCGAGGATATGTGTCGACGTTCCAGAATATCGTCATCCGGGGCCAGTCATATGATTGTTGCAGCGCGTGTAGTCCCAAGATCCTTGATGCTTTCCGCAAGGATGGCTGGGGATTTGTAAAGAAGGCGCTTCAGGAGAAGGACTATGTTGCTGAGCTTTCAGGCCTTGCTGAGGTTCAGCGGAGAGCAGAAGAAATGGCGGCTCAGGTTGACTGGGAGGAGGACGATGACCTTGTAGAAGAAGAGGGAGAGGGAGAGCTGCTTTAGCCGTTTATAGGGGTATCTGTTAGTTGCATGTATGGACTGTCTTAGACTTGGATTGCCTGGAAGGGCCTTTGGGAGTTAGACTGGCGTTACTTAGGATTGTTTGTCATGTCGTATTGTATGTCGGTGTCATGGAATATTATGGCAACTAGCTCTTGTGAGATATGGATGGGTTACTGGGAATGGTGTTGATGTCTTGATGTAGTTTGCTGGTGTTGCGATCACTACGTGGTCGACAAAGTGGGAGTGATGCCTTTGTGAAGTAGATTGATTTCAGAACAGTCATGCTTTCTGGAGAGAACACTTCTCTGCATTTATGAATCATTGTAGTCAGCGGAGAGGCGTGCTTATGGCGCAGTGATCATTATTGAAAATGCTCAATCTGTAAACTTCAATCCTTCCCACCTACTTTTGAGGCGACCAAAACTCGAAGGATTGCCAATGAAGAGGAAACCTTTGGAGTGTCGTCAGCACCGGTGTGTATGAAATGCGTACCGAATAGTTATAAATGACAGGAAGGACCACTAATTACATCAGCTCTTGACTATTCACACGGGATCAAGAGGCTTACGTCTTGAACTTTGCACGAAGACAGTTAAGGTTAAGGAGATGGAAGTCACTCGATGTACGTATATATCATTTGTACGGCTCGCTTGCTCGCTTACTTTTGCGCATCACTGTACGTATGCGGACTTAATACATGCAACTTGTAGAGGAAAGCATCTCTAACACACAGAGTAGCATAAATCTCTCCCTTTGAGATTCCATCAGCTGTAAATCAGAGCGAGAAGCGTAATCGAGTAAACTCCCTTTTGTGATAAGAGTAGTCTATTTGGGTTTCATGCTTTGACTGACAAAACACGACAATCTATTAGACCCGTGTTCTTCAAGTCTATAGTGGAAGTCGTAAAGGCTTGACCCCATAGAGGGCATTGATTTGTAATGCACCTCATCGTAGGATAAACTTACCTCTAAACAAGTAACTTTTCGAAATTAAGAAATAGAGAGGATGATGGCATGAATATTTTTGAACCTGCTCTGTATGGTCGCTGCAAGGAATTAATTGTCTTGATCTGCCTTTGGGTATGTTATGAGGTTAAATAACTTTAATACTCCCCACTCGTCAATTGGTTCACAGCTGGTGCCGTTAGTTTTGCACTGCAATTTTAACCTGCACTCAGAGGCTGCTTAGACATTACAGACAGACGACAGCCTTGGCAGCATCTGTCACTGACTTCTTCTCCTTCTCCAAATAGAAATAGCTCTCGGGTTCTAAAATTAAGTTTGCCACCCCCTGTGTATCAGACCCTTGGCGATCCAAACCCTGACACTATCAAAGATCCCACACAACCCTGTAATTAACAGCTCCTCCGCTAACACCAGCTGGAAATTACCACCTCTCAAATCAGAGCAGAGATACGGACTTCCGAGTCTATTCTGTGGGACTAGAAGAAAAAAAAATCTCTGGTTGCAGGACCGGAGATTCATCCGGAAGCAGAAACTCTACTAGCCTTGGTGGGGAAGGGGGTTCAACACCATGGGATGGGATGAAAAATGTCAGTGCTTCCTCGTATGAAGCGATGGTGCCGGATATCTGGCGCTATACCGACCCCGGTTGTTTTAATGGCCTGTCTCTCTGTGACATGTTGGGTCGGGGGGCCTTTGAGATTGCCTATAACATGACTTCATGCCCCCGCTGGTCCCTGGGGTTTTCGGCTCTGGGGCCGAGTCTTTTTTTTCAAGATCGTGAAAGTGAACGCGACGATTCATCGCAAACTCCAGATTTCAGTCGTCTACGCGCATATACATAATGGCTAATACCCGAAACCGTCTGCTCTTCGCTCTCGCAGCGACGGGTCTCGTCTCGTCGGCGAGCGCTTTTGACCCTGCCAAGGATCGATGGCTTTGCAAGCAAGACGATGCCATTTGTGTCACCTCGTTTGTATGGTGCTCTACCAACAATGAGGACTCGTCAAAGGGTTGCTCATACCCAAACAACACTTGGCCGTATTACAACCGCGATGAGGGCGACAACCCGGCCATGGTCCTCTGGGATAAGGAGTACACCATTAGCTGGCATGGAACCGACGACGATTATTCTACTCTCATTGAATGGCATTTTGTGAGGGATCCTGAGACGCCTAGTAACTCGAGTAGCTTGACTTGGAAGAAGGGTGAGTTGTTCCAAGATCACTTTGGATGCGCAAACTGACACTGGTAAACAGAGCTCAACAACAAGGAGACCTCTTATACTTTCAAGTTCAAGGACCTTGCTGCCGACTTTCCTACCAAGGATCACGACGACATCGACGCCGAGCAGGTCAAGGCTGCTGCCAGCAACTTAAAGAACCTCTGGGCCGTCTCCCAACCTGACCGACCCTACGAGGGTGAGGGACGCGTCCACGGTAACCCGTGGATGGACAAGTCGTCAAAGTTTATCGTCATGGACGACGACGTGGTGCCGTACCTCGAGACACAGAGCGAGAAGGCTAGAGAAGAGGAGAGGCGCAAGTGGGAGAAGCCTGTTGCTATCGGAGTCGGTGTCGGTGTGCCTATCCTGATGGCGGCCGCTTTCATGGTTGGCAAGATGTTCGGCGGTAAGAGGGAGGAGAAGAGATCGGGATACAAGTCTGTGGGCGCGTATCACTCTGGGTATAATGAGCCGAACCTGGGTGGTCACTAATTGATGCCGAGGTGATGGTTGAGACGAATTTAATATGTACGATAATTACGCTCTGTAGAGATTTTGTTTGATACCCCCTCTAAGAAGTTCATGCACGAACATGATTCATGTTGATTGCTATGTGATAGATGCAAGTTCTTGCATGAACATGAGAAGGGGTCCCTTGATGATAATATATTAAGTTAATGGCAGCCGCATCTGAATACAAAACATTCATGATGAAAAAGAGACTGATAGTTGGTTGACATATGGAATTATATTTCTAGAAATTTATCATAGTCGTAGCTCTGATGCTATATGCATCTTCCAGCTTCCAATGCACCTCAAACGCCTTTCAATGCTATGTACAAAGTGACTATGCATTGTCACAAATGGTCCCGAAATCCAACAATGTAGCCAAAGTGTATGGTCTGGTCTATCGAGGAACGGTCCCGTCGAGTCTCGCTCGCTTTCGAAGTTTGATCCAAAGAATCAATCGATCATGTGCCAATTGGCTGCTTAGAGGCGACCATCGAAGACGGCCTCGGCGGCGAGGGGCCAGCCAAGGATGACGGCGAAGCCAGGGAAGAAGCTGAAGAAGAATCAGTTAGTATATTGTGTCTGTGTGAGGATGTAATTGGCAACTTACAAGAGAGCCTGGCTACCAACTCGCTTGAACATCTTGGCGTAGTCGGGCTTAGCGGGCTGCTGGCTGATGGGCAGGCGCTCAAAGGGGTGAGACTCCATGGATCGGCCAACAGTTCGCATGGCGCTGAGGAGAGAGAATTGGCGGCGCTGAACAGCGCGGGCGGCAGATCGGACAACGATGGGAGACATGTTGATTAAGTGGTGTTTTGTTGTAAGTTGTTTTTGTTTGAGTTGAGAGATTTAGAGATGAATCGAATTCGAGACTCGCAAAAGACGAATTGGAATTGAGTGGTGAGTTTTTGTTTTTTTAAAAGGCGTGAGTGGAGAGGTGATTGGAGAGTTGAGATTGCTCTGTTGATCCTGTTGATGGTGGTGAGAGAAGATGGACTTGGAGAAGGAAGATGGCTTCGATTCTTATACAGACGTGGCATGCCGATCTTGTTGGCAGGGATAATCAAAATTTGTTCCCGACAATCGTTCAAACGGCGAGCTCCCAGCACCCGCTGAGCCGGATACATCCATTGTGGTCAGATTTCATCTTGTCTCGAGGGCATCATGCCACCAGCCATTGTACTGACACCGGGGTGCTTGAGGGTGTAAGACCAGCTGACCAATGGCGGCCGTCAGAGAGTCATCAGTCAGCACCCCAGGTCGGAGGTGCATGGCACGATTTCGAGGGCGAGGACGGTCTTTGTGGTGCCATCTCGCTCCGGTCGGCGGGGACCGGCGAGTCTCATGATTGGCCAGAAGCCCGGACCTGGTAACCGTCCTGTTTCTCCCGGGAACATCTGGCCATGGCCTCATCGACTCATGGGAAGCTGAAGCCATGAGCCTCCGGGGAAGAGCGAGCTATCTGCGTGAGGCTCGGCATTCAGAGAAAATTCCATGATCAGATGCTCAGATCAGTTGAGCCAGTCATGATGCTCTCCTCGGTACCCCAAACACCCCTCTTTCAGCCATGTTCTAGCCCGGCCGGTCGGGTTCCTGGCATGTTTTTGTCCTTGCTCGTCCCAGGTTGCATGACTGGATGGTTTTACAGATTTGACAGCCCAGATTGCATGAGATCCCAGATGTCGATGCAATCACACTGCCGTGGCCCTCGCCGATGCCGATGTCAATGGCGCCCGGTTCCACGATGCTGCCACATGATGGTGTTGTGGTGATACAAGTCGTTGAGCGATTGATTTCACGGATGAGTTGCGGGCTTCGGAGCCGACCACTCGGACGAGCCAACTGGTGAAACGGGTTACACGATTCTTAATCATGTGACTTGAAACGTGATGTCGCGCCAGCCCGCCAAGCCACATCTGGCAACTCCAGGCCAAGCTACCTTGTTGGTGATTTGTTCGAGGGAATTGGAGATCGCGACGAGAGCCCGAGCTGCTCCAGACACTCGTTTACACCCACCACAAGCCCAATGCCCCTGATCGACCCGGTCACAATGTCGACGACTCTGATCAAGGGCGCTCCCGCCCAGCCGGTTGCTCCCAAGGCTATTGTGCCTGCGATTCCCTTACTCAACACTCCCCTCGCCCTGCCTGTCTCCGTCGTCCACCAGCTGGTGCTTGCTGGCCTGTTTGTCTGGCGCTTCGATGCCCTCGTGACCGATCCTGTGTCGACGCTTCAGATCGGTCTGCCTGTGGTTGCTGTCATCCAGACACTCTATGTGACCTTGTGTCTGCCCGCCGCGGGATCTTCGGGCGCAAAGGGTTCTAAGAAACTGCGCCCAGGCGAGAAGAAGAAGACGGATACGCGGGAACCAAAGGCATTTGCTGTAAGTGTTGGGAACATGCCAGAATTAGACACCTCAAAGCTAATACATGGAATACAGACCGCCGTTATCTCTCTGGTCCTCGCCCTCATCCTGACGCCCGTCCTCCACGTCCTCTTCGTCCTCTTCGGCGCCCCATTCCTCACCCACGCCTCCCACACCTTCCTCTGCGCCGCACACATCGCCGTCCTCGCCATCTACCCCATCTTCTACGTCCGGGGCTCTGACCCCGTGCCCCTCCAAGCCGTCGTCAGCGTCTCGGCCCCCTTCGACCAGACCTTTGGCGGCTTCGTGGGCACCGTCGTCGGTGCTTGGCTCGGAGCCGTGCCGATCCCCCTCGACTGGGATCGCGAGTGGCAGAAGTGGCCCGTTACTATTGTTGCCGGTGCCTATATTGGATATTTTGTTGGCTCCAAGCTTCTTGGAAATGTCTTTTATGGCAAGCGATGGGCCGTTTCTGAGATCAAGGAGGAATAGGGTCAAGGTCTAGGTGTAAAATAATATGCAAAGGATCTTTGTCATAAAAGCTGTATATCTAATCTGTACAGTAGCAGTGGTGTCTTGACATATGAGCGCCCATTTGCAATAAATTTCTTTTTCTGTTACGTTGAACACCATGCCCTGTGGCGGCTAGTTGTGTGTAAGACCTCTAGGCTAAAGTACCTACCTGCTTGGGTAGCCTGGGGTCACTTGAAGAAAACCATAAAAGAACTCGGCGTTCTACTTATCCGTTACTGGTCCATGGATCGGCTTTAGAGCATTGTTGGTATATGTTGTGCTTCGCTTCTCCTAGTAAGATATCAGACACGGCAGAAGATATCATTTTTATGCCATGATGGCACTGTCAAACTCAATTGCAAAATACCGAGGCCTCGGTGCTTTAAAGTACGGACTTAGAGTATGGTATATTGAATGAAGGTGGAGGTGTCATGAGATAGGTAGGTATCCATGGATGTCAACAGCAGTTCTTGCACCAGATCATGATGAGATCTCTCAACCTGGACTACACCAGTAGAAAACACCAGAGACACGTCATCCTGGGTATCAACTGTACTCTAGAGATGTCACCAGAACAAGAAGTAACATACACATGGCCCTGTCCGATCAGTCATCCAATCTTGTAGCTGTATGGCCAGTAAGCAATGTGGTTGATCTTGTCCTCTAGGGTGAGCCATGTTGTGGTATCGCCATACAATGACGTCCTTGTGCATTTGCACTTATAGCCTAATTGTTTATTTGATCCACCGGTTCGCCAAAGCAGGACAAAGGTCGATCTTTTTAAGGTTGAGGACTGAATTAGGCGACATGGGGCGCGAAGTGATGGGAATTATTGGGCATCTTGGACGTAATGTATCATGTTCTTCAATGTTGAGATCTCCACTGTCTTCACTCTTTATCTGCTGGGAGCCCATGTTGTTAAGCCCAAGCCGGTAATCTCGAGGAAAGGTAACATATTACACAGATCGTTTATTGTCAACCAAACACTGGGCTTTACTCTCAACGTGAAAATCGGCTAGACTTTGCGAGATTGTCGACAACCTGACAACGGGAGGTAGATTAATGCGGATAGCTCGGTCCGAAAAAACGACAGTTATACGAAGTACCGAGTGATCCGAGCAACGCAGGTTATTGCTTAAGCTTCCCGTCGTTATCTTTATTGCCGGGTTACAGAGTCCCGACGGGCTAGGTGATTTCACTTTATGGACTGCTATTGGACGAGCCGTAAACAAAAACCCTGAGGCCGGCGTGGGTTAGTTGATAACCCTAGTTGTAGAAGTTCAAATAATTATTGATATCATTGCCTAGATGAAGACGGAGTTGAATTCATGTCCTATATTTACGATAGCGTTTTCGCAAACAGCGATCCCTTCCCCAGACCCATGATTCCGTCGGCAGAGAGAAGATCATGGTCTGCAACCATACCTGATGGGGTGGCCGACATATTATTAATATCTTGGCCCTCCACTCCAGTGCCGAGAAGCCGTAGTTTTCTGCCTGCCATGAAGCTTGGCACTGACGCGTTCCGGTTGAAGCGATAGAAAGGGCCAAGAGCGGTGAATTTGTTTGCTCAGCCACGCGGGAAGCGAGAAAACATGCCATGGCGAAATGATGCTTGATTACAGAGGTTGAGACCTCTCTGCAATGGCGCTTCTGCACCATCTTGGCATCCATGGCCCCAAGGTACCATATGATCATTCCGTTCCGGGCTGTTCCCGGCAACCGGCACCTCGAGAGGGTCGCCCAAGCCGCTCTAGCCTTGCACCAATTACGACAGTGAGCGTCAGGGAATCTTGTTTGCCAGGCACCCTTGGATGGAGGAAAGCTTCTTTGCCGCGGGACACCAGCCACACGATTGACGCAGCCTGTCTCACTTGGGGCATTTGGCTTCTGGAAGGTCTAAATGTCTGGGCATCGAGATTTTGGTCCAACTACGAGGCGGTGCAGGCAAAGGGAAAACAAAGAGGCGCCAAGCCACATCGACAACAAATGCATTAAATCATGAATGGCTATTTGCTCGCCACAAGGGGGATCGTGATTCCATGGAGTGATGCTTTGTTGTCGTCGTTGCTGCGCCATATGTGGCTCAGCTGCGTCACGGTAGCGCCCGTACTTAGGTGCATCCGCGTAAACCATCGTGGCGTCGCCCCACAGCGGACCTTTCACGATTGGCCTGCGGCGTATTCATGACGTAGCCTTCAAGGACATGGGACTGCCGACTGCCCAAACCTCTCCAAGCTTCTTACCAAGATGGACCACCTTCGTCCTGGCGCGCATTGTGCTTGGCCAGGAGAAAAAAAGCAGGGCAGGGTTCGCTTGGCCGTGCTTCCCTGCCCCGAGACGTCGTCCCTGTGGCTTGCTCACACCCCCATGCCCCCCCTTCCTGACCAGCGAATCGATGACGCAGTGCCCAGAAACTCCATGGTGTCGCAGGGCTGGGCTGACGGGGACCACGGGGTTTTCGGTGCTGCGGGATGGCGGGCTCTGCTTGGTTGCGTGGTTCGTCAAGGAAACGGGGAAAGTTGGAACGAGGAGCCAAGATGGGCAAAGGGCAGTGAATGGGGGTGTGAGGTGCATGGGTGACTGGGCATTGAGGAAGCTCCGGATCACTGATATAAAAGACAATTTGTTCCCCCCTTCATACGACTTGATCTTTTGCAACCTATACTCTGATCTCACGACCATCGTCTTTGCGTAAAGAATTCGATACAACACTCTCGACTACTATCAAATACATCTCTTCTTTCGAGTAACAACTCCTCAACACCGACATCATGCCTTTCACTGCTAGGTAAGCTAGCCCTCGCTTCCACTCTCGAGACGACGTCATTCCGAGTATTCCGCAATTTATTTCATGTCGCAACAATTACATTGTCGATATGTTATCTTGGCCTGAATTCTCGAACTCCTACCAGACGATGAAGCAACACCAAGGACAAGACATATACTGACTTACAACAGCGACATTTGCAAGATCCTCCTTGCCATCATCCTCCCTCCCGTGGGTGTCTTCCTCGAGCGTGGCTGCGGCGCCGATTTCCTCATCAACATCCTGTTGACCATTCTGGGTAAGACTCTCTTTCTCTCAATCTCATCTCCGGCTCCTCCGAAGTCGAAGCATCTCGCTTTCCATGACATTCCTATCCCCGATGCCTACAGTCTTCTAACCCCACCTTGCAGGTTACATTCCCGGTATCATCCACGCTCTGTACATCATCCTGAAGTATTAAGGCGGCCTCACACCTCGCTTCTCGGGGCCGTAGGACTCCCCGGCCAGCTCAGCTCAGATCGATGAGATGAGATGAGCTCTAGGGAGCGTCGGCCTGCCCCGCTCTCGAACCCGTCAACGACCAGCCAAACACGGCAGCTAGTCATGGACCACGGGACACGCATTGTCTGACGGCCAAGACACCAATGACTGCCGAGGATGCCGGGGCACGGCTGGGCGCATGCTGTCCCCGAGAGCGCCGTGATGAGGTGCATACTTTTCTCTTCGCTTTTGATACCTTACGCCGGTGACCCACGCCTGGGCGTTTGGGTGCCGATTTCACGACAGACATTGGGGTGCTTTGCAACTCTTTTTTATTCCCTTTCCTTTGTTTGCGACATGGAGGCGTACGTTGGATTGGCTCTGAAGGCAACGACGCGCTGGGCTTTTTAGTTATTAATTCGATACCCGTCAATCCAACTGATCTTTCCACTTCGACAATATTCTGTTTTGTTCTCTGGTCAATGTGAAGCTAAAATGGTCTGAGTTACATGTCGCGCAAGTGCCGGCAGATCAAGTACACGGACTCTGGCATGGTGTTTTGATTGGCGATCCCACGATAAGTGCAAGATTTACGAAGCAGCCTACCAAGACTGTCATGACCAGATTGCGCGACCCGAATATGATCATGATCTCAAGCGCACACAGGGGAGGCTGCCCCGAGCATGGTTTTGCCGTTTTCATCATGCTGATAACTTTTCAACCCCAAAGAGAAAAGACTCTGACATCACTCATCAAAGTTCCAACTACCGGGATTGGATTGGACAAGACATGGAGCTCGGGTGCTTCGGTGGGTGCAGGTGGCTTAGCAGCTGTCATGCGTCCGAGCAAAGTGGAGTGGAGCCCTGTTTTACACCAGACATTCGCTCTAAGCTGAGTGTTGCAATCAATGCTGCAAGAGTCATCTGACAAGAGCGTCTTGGACAATGCAAGTCTGGGATGAAGCTGAGAGTGTCCTTACCGAGAATGGAATCTTGCAGAATGCTCTAGCGAGAAGCAGCTGAGTAAAGGTCCCTGATGTGATTCTGATGTGTTGGGTAAGGACTTGTAAGTCGAGTCACGTGCTTTCGCTCAAGCCTCGACGTGCCTAACGCGTCGCCACACGTGAGCGTGAATCTGCACATCACATTCACTACACCAACTGCATGCTCCAAATATGCCCCCAGGTAAGGTAGAGGTGATTGAAATTCTCGACGATGGAGATACAGCTTCCGAGTCTGGGGACAATGCATCTCCCTTAGCCAAGGTGGCTCAGAAAAGAAAACAGCCTGTCGAAATCGAGGAAAAGGTCCAGTGGACTGACGACGATGATGATTTGCCCGTGAAGCCGAAGAAACGAAGGGCCAAACGAAAGTCTAAAGGGAGAAAGAGAGACGACGAAGTGCATGGAGACGACAAGGTCCCGAAGGAAGACTTTGAGCTCGCAGGATTGCCTGAATATCTGATTGAGCGAAGACGGCAATTTGACGCCAACAAAAAGCGACATCACGATGCTGCTCTCATGGTTCCCCCAGATTACACGGGCATACACTTTGAAGAAACTAGGAGACTTAGGGAGTTGGAAGAACGGCCCAAGTTCGAAGAGAGCAGCGGAATCAAACCCTCTCGACCATACAAGGATATCGAGTTGCCACAGTCGGCAGGCCTCATTCCGGCATCAATCGCACAGTACCTCCGAGACTATCAGATTGCCGGTGTATCTTTCCTCCACCGAAAGTTTGTGTATCAGGAGGGTGGCATTCTGGGTGATGACATGGGCCTCGGCAAGACAGTACAGGTGGCCGCTTTCTTGACTGCTGCGTTTGGCAAGACTGGCGATGAGCGTGACGCCAAGCGAATGCGGCAAATACGGCAGTACAATGACCGCTGGTACCCCAGAATCTTGGTCGTGTGTCCTGGTTCCCTCATCATGAACTGGAAAAACGAGCTGAACCGCTGGGGTTGGTGGCACATTGATCTCTTTCACGGAATTCACAAGGAAGATGTTCTTAGCGCTGCCCGTGCTGGCCGTCTCGAGGTCGTCATCACCACATACGACACTTACAAGAATAGCAGGAGCTCCATCAACATGGTTCAATGGGACGCCGTGATTGCTGATGAGTGTCACCGGCTGAAAGACAGATACTCAGAAACCACCAAAGCGCTCAACGAGATTAATGCGCTCTGCCGCATTGGCCTTACTGGCACAGCCATCCAGAACAGGTACGAAGAGCTTTGGACATTACTAGACTGGACGAATCCCGGCCATTTTGGAACAATCGCCGAGTGGACGCAAGCCGTTACCAAACCCCTGACTGTTGGCCAATCTCACGATGCAACCGTGGCACAGCTCAGTCTTGCGAGACAGACGGCCAACAAGTTGGCACACAATCTTCTACCGCGGTATTTCTTACGGAGAATGAAGACGCTCATTGCACATCAACTACCCAAGAAGACAGATCGAGTCGTCTTCTGTCCCCTCACAGACCTTCAGCAAGATGCGTACGAGAACTTCTTGGATAGCGCAGAGATTGATATTCTGCGAAGTCTCTCTGAACCCTGCTGCGGGAAGAGCAAGAAAGGATGGTGCTGTAATCGCTTTCTGCCCAACGGCACACGTTGGCAAAGCATTATCTTTCCCAGCATGATTGTGTTGCAAAAGTTGGCAAACCACCTTACCCTGCTGGTTCCACAGACTACGGACGTGGACACCAAACATACTTCGGAGCTAAACACCCTCAAGACGTGTATGCCGGATACATGGAAGCACCTCTACGATAATCGGGACCGGATTAAGAATCTGGTTAACCCCGAGTTTTGTGGAAAGTGGAAAGTTCTGAAGAAGCTGCTCAAGTTTTGGCACAGCAACGGAGACAAGGTCCTTGTCTTTTCCCACAGCGTGCGACTTCTTCGTATCTTGCAACACCTGTTCACCAACACGAGCTATACTGTCAGTTACCTGGATGGGTCTCTTAGCTACGAACAGCGTCAGGACGTTGTCGATACATTCAACTCTGATCCCACGCAGTTTGTGTTTCTCATCTCAACCAAGGCCGGTGGTGTAGGACTCAACATCACCTCTGCGAACAAGGTTGTGATTGTCGATCCTCACTGGAATCCTTCATACGATCTTCAAGCTCAGGATCGAGCTTACCGTATTGGCCAGACTCGTGACGTTGAAGTGTTTCGACTCATTTCACTGGGTACGGTAGAGGAGATTGTGTACGCACGGCAGATTTACAAGCAGCAGCAAGCCAATATCGGCTATACCGCATCGTCTGAGCGTCGCTACTTCAAAGGTGTTCAGCAGGATACCGAGAGGAAGGGTGAAATCTTTGGACTGGGCAACATCTTTAGATATCACAACGACAGCGGACTGCTTCAGGATATCGTGAACAAGACTAACATTGCCGAGGCAAAGGCTGGTGTGAACCTCGTGGATGTCGATATGGAACAAGCGGCCAAGGACGGAGAGACACTTGGTATGGTCAAGAACGAGGAGACGGATGCTGAAGATGGTGGCATGAGCCAGCTGGCTGCATTGCTCACATCTGAGAATCAGGAGAAGATGCTTGAGTCAAAGAAGGCCAAGATGCCAAAAAGTGACGCTATTCAAGCCATCCTCACTTCAGCAGGTGTCGAATACACTCACGACAACTCGGAAGTTATTGGAACATCCAAAGTGGAGGAACAGCTCTCACGTCGGGCTGCCATGACTTCATATGCAGAGGGCGATGTCGATGGTCAGAATGCTCTCTTTGCAGAGAGTGATGAAGATTGCGGGGATGGTCTACACAGCCTCTACAACCCCCCGAATGAGGTGATGCTACGACATTTCTGCGAGATGGCAAGAGAGTTTGGATTTGCGAATGCGACTGAGTTTGCCTTGGTGGTGGAGAGTTGGACTCAGGAGGCGAGGAGGAATTGCTTGGACACGTTTTATAAAAGGAGAGAGGCCAAGCTGATCCGCGAGGGTCTCATCAAGGAAGAGGATGTGAAAACGGACACCAAGGCTGAAACCAATGCAAAGGAAGAGGATGTGAAGATGGAGACGAAAAGTGACATTGACGTCAAAGGAGGGGTCAAGGAGGAGGTGAAGGATGAATACTTGGAGACCAAGTCAGTCCTTAAAGATGAGGATATCAAGGATGATGAGACCAAGGAAAAGGTGATGGTTAAGGCAGAGACTGTAAAGACAGAACCTCTGGACACCAAGGATTCGGACGAAGTCAAGATCAAGATGGACGGCTCTAGTAAGAGGACCTCGATCTTTCTTTCAGATGACGACGATGACGACGAGCTTTGATTGGCGTTGGAGTTTGGATATCGATACCCAGAATAATTCATGATGTCTTGTTCTTTCATATATGCATTGTTGGCCATCCCTTTTATACACGGACATTACTTCCCATTTGCTCTATACGTCATCCCTCTACTTGGTCAATGTTCCAAGAACATGAGGAAGCAATTCGAATCTTGGCTCGCCTACAGGGGGCGCCAGATCGATCTTTTCCCACGGCCCAGCTTCCCTTAATGTCTTTCCCGTAGCTCGGCACATGCGACATGAACCCATTACTTGTGACCAGACGAGATTTGTGAGCCCTAGTTATATCAGCATCAACCAACTCTTAAAACACAGTATCGTCAACTTACATTGATAAGCACGGAGTAGGAAGCCCCCTTGTTCAACTTGGACATGCTCATAGGCATACCATCTACCACCCTTCTTGAGACTCTCATACAGCAGCTTGATGTTCTTTTCAGGCTCAGGGATGCTGCACAGACACAAGATGGTGACGATGCAGTCGACGGTCCCAGGCTCAATCCGTCCATCCCAAGCTGTGGGATCATTGATAGACTCGATACCCACGGGCACAACCTCATAAATACCCTCGAGTCCAACCTCCTTGACACGCCGTCTCAAAGCCGCAGCTGACTGAGGATTGGGTTCAATGCCATACACACGAGTAAGTCCATTCCCACCCTTTCGATGCCTAAGTTGCTCATCAACAACACCCCCGCCAACCTTGGCAAAAACATCCGCCCACATCCCACTCCCCGCACCAATCTCAAGCACAAGACCATTTATCGGCGGGTTAACGACATCCTGCACTACCTCGCCATTGTGCACGCGGCCCTCGAGCAGGGGGATGACGCGCTTCTCGGCGTTGACTTTTACCTGGGGACCGACGAATGCCCAGGTGTTGCCGAACCAGGCTTCCTTGAAGGCGGAATACGAGAGCAGGGTGCGGAAGTTGGCGGTGCGGAGGAGGGAGAGGATTGTGCCGGGGAGGAAGCGGAAGGATATGCTCATGAAGAGATACGGGTCGATGAGATGGTGGAAGAGTTCCCTGAGGGTTGATAAGATGGCCATGATGGGCGGTTGACCAGGGGCTGTGTTGAACTTCCAATGGGTATCTCTTTGATAGATGAAAAAGTTATATGAGCGCTGAGAAAGAAATAGGGCTTGCAACTAATAACTTTGGGAGATCGGGGACATTTGTAACTTTTCCGGTCCGGCATACGGAGCCGAGCGGGGCCGATGGAGGGGTGTGGTTTACTGGACCTGACGCAATTCATCGAGTTGATTGTCTTATTTGGGAGGATGAAGCTATTCCATTCATGTTGTATGGTTCATGAGCCGCTCTGCGTATACTGTGATGTTTCTGAGATTTGCTTAACGGGGAGGGTCTTGACCATCATGGTGGGTTTGAGAGTTGTTTGACAGTGTTCAACTGGTTCTTGGGCCTCATGAAAGTTGCCTTTGAACAAGTGACAACCTGCTGGTGATACTGGTTTCTAGACACAAGGTCCGGAGTTGTTCATGAGTGGTTGACCATTCATCGGAGTAACTGGCAATAGAGACAACAGAGGTCAGTCCCAGCCATGATAACCGACCCTATCTATTTCCCACGTCCATAGTTGCAACCGTTCATCCCTGAGTCTTCTCCCACAACTTCCATTGCCTCATTCTCTGCGAAATAGAAATCTCACAGACATAAACCTCCTCCTGACGTCCACAGATCAGATCTTCCATTCCAGCATCTCACCCTTTTATGCCACGAAACCAAGAATCCGCTCTTGCAAGAAAAAAAAACCCATTACGCCCAAACTCCTCGATCCCAAATACCCAATCTCTTTCCACCTACAACAGCTCAAAGTCATCAAGCTGATCCCGATACTTCATAATGTTGCGCTTAATCTTGCTGCCAACAGTCCACGTAACAAAGTCCTCCATGCCCCTCGTAACCAAGTACGCAGGGTCAGTGACCGTCTCGGTTCCCACGCGCACGTGGCCCTGCTCAATCATCTTTGTAGCCGCCTGCACCGTCTCGGCCATGCGTAGTCGCGTCATGAGTACGGGGAGTCTGCGTCGGGCGAAAGCGCTGACTGTCACGTTCTTCTCCACCGCGGATAGCTTGGAGGATGAGGAGAGGATGCCCATGTCGTAGAGCTTGTTTAGGAGGAGCTCTTCGTGCTTGCGGCGGGTGGCGTTCTCGGGGGGGAGGAGGGAGAGGCGGTGGGCTAGTTGTCGCAGGGACTGGGGGTTCAGAGTGAGCATGGCAATGGTCTGTACGGAGAAATTGAAGGGTTTTGAAGACATACTCCGCAGAGACGATTGTACTTGTGGTAGTCCTCAGGCTTCTGGATCATGTATCGTCGAATGACAGCCTTGTCGCGATGACCATTGTCCGACTTGTATGTGATAAAGTCTGTCTTTCGCAAGAGCTTTTGCTCGTGATGCTTGAGTTTTCGGACCATGATGAAGGTATTTCGAGTGTCGCGACAATATTAAAAGCTCAATCAAGATTCCCTAGTCGAGGTTTTCTTCCCGTCGGTCGAGTAAATTAATTCGTTGTCGAGATGGATCGCAAAAGTTCAAGGTTGGAGTTTTGAAAACCGCCAAAAAATCTGAGTGGGGCCGTTGCTCTCTCTGCGGAATTCCTCCGGGGCGGCATGTTCCGGCATCTCAAAAAACCTCCCAAAACTCCAACGACGGAGCATCACCATCCACTCAGCCATTGGGAACCCCGCCAATTGAACCACATACGATGCCTCCTCGACTACCGACGACAACGGCCACCGAGGCTGTGCGGGCATTTGTCCGACCATTCTCTTGCACCGCATCCGCTGCCCTTCCTCCCCGCGAGCCATCCTCAGGCGGAACTCATACCAGCCGTCTCGCCAACCTCAACAGCAACCGACGCGGAGCCGATCGATCCCCGCGAGTGCAGCCCGGCGATGCGGCCGCACGGATGATGGAGAGGTACAAGGCTAGGGATGCGTCTTTTGTGCGCGAGAAGACGGCTCAGATGGAGTTCCTCCGCAACCAAAAGATGTCGGCCGACTTCCTCAAGCAGATGCCCCGTCGGTGGGAGGTCGGTGATGTCTACTCTCCTCACGACTTGAGTCCCGTCGAGATGCAAAAGTGGAGGAAGAGATCAGTGAGGAACGTGGATGTTGTTGATGCTCTCGGCATCAGTCCTCTGGACATGTACAAGGTGAGATTGCCTGCCTTACACCTCAATTGAGCCGCAACTAACATGAGCAGAACTTCTCCCTCATTGAGCACTTCACCTCCCCCTCGGGAATGATCAACCACTCCAATCTCACCCGTCTCCGGCCCGTCAACCAGCGCAAGGTGGCCAAGATGGTCCGTCGGGTTCAGGGCATGGGTATTTATCCCAGCGTGCACGCCCACCCCGAGATGCTGCGGGAGCAATTCTTTGGTCGACACTAAGTTTAAGGGCGTCGAATTGTATGAGATCATGTCATGGTCATTATTTGTTTTTGGTCATATGTATAACAGCCACGACCTCTATGTAACATATTGATACAGTTGTCTACATCAAAAACCAACTTTTTGGAGCATACCCTTTTCAACGTTTCCCTTTTTTTCTTTTTTTGGTACATTTCAAGCCTTCAACACTCTGTTGAGCTTGAACTGGCACAGCGAATCCCTGTTCAACCGCTTGCCTCTCTTCTCCAGGTCTTCCCAAACCTCTGGATACTGCGCCTTGGCCCATTTCTTAAAGGCCTCCTGCATCGCCTGTCCCGGCAAAGCATTGAACGCTATGCCTAGTCTATTGCGTGTCAGTCATGTTAAGCTTTTGGTAGAACTCGGGGTGAAACTCACGTCATGTCATCTGGCTCGCTCGACGTTCTTGAGCGCATCTCTGTAATCATGCCCTCCACCTTCTCCAGTTCTCCGCTACCAGCTATAGCTCCCAGGTAAGCGTTGTAAACCTGAGGCGGGATCTCCACGTCAAGCGTTTCCAGCTGCTTCCAGATTGCATGTGCCTTCTTGGATCCTCTCGGGCTACGCTCAAGAGCCCAGAAGATTGCTTCCAAGCTGGCATATGTTGGACCCTCGGGAGACGACGCTATCAACTGCCAGAAATCAATCGCCTGAAGGGACTTGTCGTTGGCAGCGTGAGCGAGGATGAGCGACGTGTATAGCCTGGTGTCTGGCTCTACTGTCGTGTCCATCTTGAGCATGTTATAGACTATCTCCAAAGCCTCGGGGTCTGGACTTTGTGACAACCCCTGAAAGCAGGAAATGTATGTCTCGCGCTTAGGATGATAGTCGTTGTTTCGGTGTTGTCGCATGTGTCCAAAGACATGGGATGCCATATCTGGGCGTTTGCGCTCGAAAAACGCCTCCATCAGCTTCACGCGGTGTTCAAAGCTGAGATCCTGGAAGAACTGCCGCAGAAGCTGATATCCAGTCCATGCCCTCGATGTGCTGGGCTCGTTCACACAAAAGTTCACGAGGGCGTCTTGAATCACCGCTCTCTCTGCGGCGCTATAGTGAAACGCGTGGATGGATAGAACATCCATCACCTCAAAGTGCTGCTCGTTCTCTAGGAAACGGATACAGAGAGTAGCAACCGTCTCTGGATCGAGAAGCACTTGGGTTTCCTCCGAAGACTCAAGCATCTCGGCAATCAGCTTGTAATCTGGCGTCTTTTGGGCGCAGAGGGCAACGAGGTACTCGTTGAACAGCTGGCTAAACTCCCACCACAGATCAGGCTCAGCATGCCAGGGCTCAAAGTGCGCCACCTTCTTGTAAGCGGCCTGAACTCCCGGCAGGTAACCTGACAGGAGGTGCATCTTCATCAAGATCAGGTGAGATTCACCATTCAACTCGCGCCCCTCGGCCTTGGCAAGTGGTAGTATTTCGTCCACCAAAGCCGAATCCCCCATCTCGATGGCAGCACGAAGGAGGCCGTTGATGGTGCTTGTATCCGCCTTTAGAACTCCATTAGAGATCTTTTCCATGTTGGACATCATGACCTCCACTTCCTTGAGACCCCTTCCAAGGATCAGGATTCCCTGGAATAAAGCTTCCCAGTATTTCTTTTCGGTTTTCTGGCCATTCAGTCCTTTCCCTAGTTCAATGAAGAAGGGTACCGCCCAGTCCTTCAAGTCGTGGCGGGCAGCAAAATGAGCCAATTGAGGGTAAATCTCAAAGGAGCGTTGCTGGGAAGATATTTTTTTCTCGAACCATGCCTTGACTTCGGCGGGACGGTTTCTCTGGATGAAGAAGGAAACCATGATGTTTTGTAGACGCTTTCCGTAGGGGATACCGTTCTCCTCGGCGTACTGGGCTAGTTCCAGCAGCTTCTCCTCATGTCCATCAGAGGCCAAGGCCTGAGCCACGGATAAGAAGGGAGTCCGTTTAAAGGTATCGCTGCGCTTGACAACTTCCGTCCAGTGGGCCCGGAGCAAATCCAAGGCTTCCTCGGAACCTCCAAAGGCGCATAATATACTGAGGTACTGCGGCCACTTGGCTCCAGTGGGCGCCCACTTCGCTTCGTCCATATTGTTTGAGCAGAGGGTGGACCATATAGATCTGGCAAACTCGAGATGGTCCTGGGTTCTCTCACGAGGCCTCAATTGGGCTAGGGCGTCGAGGGCCTTGACTATGTCGGATCGTTCCAGTTTCGGTTTCGACTTGGGGGATACTTCGCGCCGTTCCACAAGGTAGTTGAGAAGTCGGCGGCACTGCATGGCCTGGGTACCGTTCAATGGCCTCCGGCTAGACATTTTCCCATCAAAGAATGACCTCCAAGCTTGAACCAATTCTTCTGTCGGCGGGGGACGCAGATTGTCGAGCATGCGACTCCGCCAGACCATGATCTTCATCCATCCCGGCTCGAATTCAGGTTGCCGCACCTCTCTAGGCGCCTTTGAAAATAGACCATCGAATATGTATCTTCGCGAGTGCACGTTATTTATCGATCTGGGAGGAAGTGTTCGGCGCAGGGGAGTAGAGTAGAGTGCGAAGGACGGGCATCGAGCGTGCTGGACAAGGACCCGTCGAGCATGGCGGGCCAATTGTGCCCTCATGATGGATTTGTCTATGAGATGGCGGAACTGACGGGATCAGATGAGTGCTCAACATGGTCGACGATCGAATTGTTTCTTACAAAAGCATATTTGAGGCGGAGATTACGCAAAAGATGGCAACGGGAAGCTCGACACGGCAATTCGGGATCTCAAAATCCAATCGCAGCGCTCTCAATTTGGAGGTTTGGAGTTTAGAAGCCTTGGCCGGGGTTTAACCGTCTCCAGTGGTTTCGACCCGCGATGAGCTCCTTGACACCCACCTCGACGTTGGTTCTTTTATTTATTCCTATATTATTTATCGAATGAAGTTGTTGGAGCTGAAATCTAAGAAACATATGTTCTTTTTGTAATTTATTTGGGATGGCACGGTTGGTGACCTATCATCGCTGAGAGGGAGATGCCGCATGTCGGAGTGAAACAGTAGTAGTGAACCCTGCAACGTGTACTGTAACAGAAGATCTTGGGTCTCTAAGTGATTTCTATTTATTATAGCAATAACCTATTGCTGATAATAGCTTGGTCTTTGAAATGTAACTCTTGGGTAATGGGTATACTAGTAAAATGAATGCCCGTTTCCTCATTCAACTCAGGCTGTAATCCCCAGTACCTATCTACAACTACGTCATATGCCACTGACATGGATAACAAAGTCCTCTAAACTAGACTCACTCTCCAGAATAAGCCGGGCCAATTATCAATAGCAACTCTTACAAATCATCAATGATGCTCTCGCTGATATCCGCTTCGGCAGCCCAGCCGTCATCACCGAACGGATACCCCGCCCGGTCTCGCAGTTGTAAGTGGGGCCGTGGTGAGGACGGAAAGGTGCCGGAGTGAGCAAGACGCATGAGAGCACGATGATGAGAGCTGGAGTTTAGCTTCACATCTCCGGTCATCACTTTATCATTGGATATAAAAGCCGCAGGAGCCCCCATTAGCTACATTGTAGCTACTTTCTTTGACAAAATTATTCGTTAGCTACTGCCATCATGCCTCTTGTCGCTCAGAACCCGAAGCATCGCGTCATCCTGGGTCTAATGACCTTTGGACCCCCTGGTAGTGAGGAGCTCGACGCACGCATCTGTGACTCGGAAACATTTACCAAGGCCCTCGACGTGTTTCAGGGTCGAGGATACAGCGAAATCGACACAGCACGTATCTATGTTGGTGGTAAGCAGGAGGCCTGGACTCGTCAGATTGGTTGGCAAGAGAGGGGTTTCACTCTGGCCACCAAGGTCAAGTATCCTAAGGACCATGGCGACAATGCGGCCGAAAAGGTCGTTGAGTCGGTCGAGACCAGTCTGAAGGAGCTCGGAACTGACTGTATCGATGTAAGTCTCGTATCTCTTTGCGAGGTACCGTCGTCTAATGTCACTCCAAGCTACTCTACCTTCACCGTCCTGATCGCGGCGTACCCTTTGCAGAGACGCTCGAGGCCATCGACAAGCTTCACAAAGCAGGCAAGTTTGTTCGATTCGGCATCAGCAACTTTGCGGCGCATGAAGTGGCAGAGGTTGTCATGACCTGCAAGTACAACGGCTGGGTGAGGCCCACGGTGTACCAGGGCATGTACAACTGCGTCACCCGTTCCATCGAGTCGGAACTCTTTGTCGCATGCAAGCGGTACGGACTCGACATTGTCGTGTACAACCCCATCGCCGGCGGCTTGCTTTCTGGCAAGATCAAGTCACGGGACATTGCGCCTGACAGCGGACGCTTCTCCGACAACTCTAGGATTGGCAAGATGTATCGCGATCGCTACTTTAGAGAGAGCACCTTTAAGGCACTGAGTGTCATTGAACAGGCTGTTGAGAAGCACGGGTTGACCATGATCGAGACGGCACTGCGGTGGATGGTGCACCACTCCAAGCTGCGCATCACCAACGGCAACGATGGAATCATCATTGGTATCTCCAACGTGGGCCAGCTGGAGAACAATCTCGATAACTTAGAGAAGGGGCCACTCCCCGACGAGGTGGTGCAGGCACTTGATCAGGCATGGGAGTTTTCCAAGGCAGATACGCCTAACTACTGGCACGGGGAGTTGGAATACGGATATGATGTCCACGAGGCTCTCTTTGGTGCTGGAGCCAAATAAGTCAGGAACAGCTCGCTTCCCCAGAGGCGAGGCAGATCAAGCAATAGAGCTGAGATAAAGCCACCAACTCACGTGCTGTACTTTGTGACTTGCCGCGCCTCATCTGGTTATCTCAACCATCTCGGCTGGGTTGGAGGTGGTGTGGTGAGACGGGTGCTGAGCGCGCGTGGTGGTGTAGGGGGCACATGACCAAAGGCGTCATCGTTATCGTGGGACCAGCTTGGCACCTTTCAGAAGCCGACTCATGATAGCTCAAGAGTAGCGCAGCACGCAATCAGATGTTGAGACTGAATAGCACATGGCATGTATCAAAATAAAAGCCTTTCAAGAATGTGCGCATGAGCCTCCTAGACAATCTGGAACTTTGTCCAGCATCATCTGGCTCATGGCTCATCAGCAATCCCAACGCCGCGATAGGCTCTCTCCGTCTCCAGCAGGATGGCTCAGTAGGAAAGGCCCCTGAGAGAGTCAAATCTCGTCCATTGTAGAACCCCCCCGATGGGCCGTTGATGACCCCCCGGCCCCCG
>NKCI01000094.1:0-153512 GCA_003946985.1 Fusarium duplospermum | reverse complement strand
AAGAAGTTTTAATTACTTAATTAAGCTTATAATATTACTTAAAGTAAGCTAAGATAAATCTATCTTAAAATAAGTATAGAATTAAAAGAGAAATAATTTAAAATTATTTTAGCTTAGTTCTTTTATTTATCAATTATTATCTCTTTTTAGCTTAAAGTCTTTTCTTAAGCCTATATAATAAATAGATAAGCTAACCCCCTTATAAGGGGGTTAGGTTAGCTTATAAAGGGGGTAGGATTAATAAAGGGGGGTCGGCTAATAAGGGGGTCGGGGGGTCGCCTTGATAAACCACTCGTTTTCTACGATAGGGATATTATTTGTTCTGCTTAAAGGTGGAAAAAAGACCATATCTGGATAGTCGATGCCCCTAGATCAGCGTCACCTACACCAGGGAACCTTAATGCAACCATCGGGAGATGAAACGAGCCTCGATAACCATTGAGGCGTTTTCGTTGCCTAAAAACGGCAATCGAGCAGTGCAAGGGCTGGACCCCTCTTTCGATAGGGATCGACAAGACAAGACTCAAAACAACAGGGGCCTTGAGTCGATCGTGAGGAGTTTATCTCGGCATGACATACGACCTGTGGAGACAATGACCTTCACCCCGCAGTCGGTATCTTGGATGATGACGAGATGGAAATTGCTCTCCCGAAAACGCGTAAAGATATCGTACAAGAAACCGCCACATTCTAGTCACCCTCTTCCTCGAGGGGCCAGTCGGCGAATCCATCAGTTGAATCAACTCCCATCCCTGGTCCCTTGGCGCTCCATTCTTCCCATGACTGGCAGAAGTGCTCGATGTCTCCATCGACACTTTTCTTCTCACCAGTCGTCTCGCTATCAAAGGCAACGATACGTCTCAACCCTCCAATCAGTTCCTCTGTGGAAACTTCCATGACGTTACAAAGATAGTGCAACCAAGATAGCCTTCGAAGGTAGCCATCTCTCCAAGGATTTTGCGTAGCCTGGTCGGAACTCTCGCTTTTGCGAAATCGCCTTTCAAGCCATAGGACATACGAAGAAACACATATGACAACGATGCGAATCTGATTTGATGAAGGGCCAGGATCCCGTTCGTCTTTGGAGGCAAACCGATCATTCTCGTAGTCCACGTAATAGCGACGCTAGACAGAAGTTAATATTATTTAAGACAGGAGAGGTTAGGAAATTACCATAATCCGTCCTCCTCCTCCACCTGCTTTTGACCATAGTCGGTGGCCCGTTTGATCCATGGGAGGTTTCGTGTCCAGAATGGCGCTTCTTAGCAGGGAGTTGAAATCATTTTTTGACTCTTGGTCCATTTTCTCGTCTAGAATTCTGGTAAACTCGGACTCCTCTTCTAAGATGTCGTCGATATCGTCTTCGGGCATCAGATCTGGATATGGGACGTCGTAAAGAAAATCGACTTGTGCCCCCCCACAGCAAGTATGCGTCATGTCGAGCGTTTTGTGCTCGGATCGCCGGATAGTGGCTAGGAGAATCCGTTTGGCCGTTTCTTTCCCGCATACTTCAAAGATAAGAATGATCCATTCTGTTAAGAAAGCCGCTGAATCTTCTGCCAGTATGCGGTCAAAGCACACCTCTAAATCCACCACTATTGGGAGACAGCCTGAGACTGAACAAGAGCATCTACAGTTGTCGGGGATTAGAACATCTGCTCCGCGAGTTATGAGGGTATACATGTAGTCCAAGTGCTCCCTGATGTCCCATGTTGGCCGGTATATAGAGGACTGTGTCATGGCGTGGCAGATCGTGTAGCCTCTCTTGTCTTGTAGGTTAATATCAGCGCCAACATCTAACAGACGCGTAACGAGAGGGTCCAGATTATCATCGGATGGACGCCAGATCATGCTCATCAGTGCGTGCTGACCTTTCTGGTCCACCTGATGAATGATAGTGAAGCCATGGTCAAGTAACGCATCCACGTCTTCGGCCGAGCGAGCATAATGAAGCAGAGTCCTACCCTCGGTGACTTGGCTGAAGTCGGCTCTTAGTAGAAGCTCAGGACAAAAATTGAGAGATTTGCAGATAGAAAGAGATGTTAGTAAGTAATCGTCTCTTTGAGCCATCGTGAATGCCTGGGAGTATAGAAAGAGATCTGAAACGACCAGCTTTGCAAGCATATCTGCCGTGACCTGCATAGCCTCGTCGTCGAGAAAGCGAAGGAGATTCTTGATAAAATCCCAATTCCTGCGCCTGACTGCGATGTTGACGAATGTGGCGAATGCGAGGATTATTTTGCTATGGCGAAGAAGAGGATTAGCACCAGCGCGAATAAGTATTCTTGCGGCGTCAATCTCGTCGTAAAGCGCCGCATACATTAGGGGCGTCAATCCATCTCCATCGACAGCATTTAGATCATGGCCAGAGTCGAGGACTGTCTGTAGGTGCTGCGGTCGGGAAACGGCTAGATGAAGAGGTGTCTGACCCAAGAAGTTCCTCTCATTCTTCTTTGATCGCATTGTCCAATGCTGTACGTCCTCATGTTTTCCAAAAAGTATAGCTTCGTGAAGAGGTGTCATTCCACCAAAACCTGTTTCTTTTAAGCATTACCTTCATTTTACCGGGCCAGATCTAAACCCTTACCTTGGTCATTCTTGCATAGGAGGGTGAGAAACTGCAAGAATAATGGGTCCTCCATCCACACCGTGTACCACATTGGCTCTGACCATTCACTAAAAATTGGCGAGTCAATTGTTGTGGGATCGAATCCAGACTCCAGTGCAGTTTTTAGAAGGGCGACATGTGCGTTTACCTTGTACCCTTTCGCACACTTGATAAGGAAGCTGGTTGAACTGTTAGTTTGCGAGAGAGTAATCGAGGCCATCTTCTTCACGGTGCTCCTACTTACCTTATATTCTCCCCCCCTCGAGTCACTTCTAATTCAGACATTAGTACATGGAGCAGGCTCAGCTGGTCGTTTAACTGTCGCCTCGAGTCCGTCGTAGAGCCTGTCCCGGTGGCTCCCCAGGGTTTCTCCAGAAGTGTCTTGTGGGCTGGTTAGAGCAGGAAGGGGAAACCAAGTTCAACTTTGTTCTTACCTCAATGTATGAAGATCCAGACGGATCAACATGAAGATTAAGGCTCGGATCTTCCCGTGCAAGTTTTTGAAACGCCATGCAGGCTTCATCAGCCTTGATTAGTTGGTTCTCCAACCTCCAGATAATCTCGAATCCCGGAGACGTGTACTTGACAACACGCTCCACCTGAAGTGCCGGTTGAATCGTATAACTTCCAACTCCCGCCAAAAGACGAAGGCCCATGGTCACTGACCAAGGGATTCCCAACTGCGAGAGTGCCACTCTTAGGCGAAATCCGTAAGCTGAAGCGTTGCACGATGGCTGGTCGCACTTGTTGCCGGGCGGAAGCAGACCGATGTAGTCCAACGCCCAGAATCGCCTTGATATTCGTGAACTTTGATGACATGAACATGAGCACGTTCTGACGGCACAATCCTGTCTCATAACTCGTCGATGAGGTGTGTACTTGACAGGCGAGGAAGGCGATGGTGCTTCAGAGTCCGTCACTAGGCCAGACGAACTGGAGACTTCAGGGTTCGATGGTGCACTCAAATTTCGTGTCTGGATCATGGTATAGATAAGATTCCTGTGGACCTTGGTCAGCCAGGAAATGATACCGACGCATGGATCGACGAACAACTGCGTCGTCTGCAGATACAAGACCAGGTTTTGCTTTGCCTTCTCGACGGTCCCTCGCAACGCGTTGACATCCTCCTTCCAATGGCGCAGATCCCAAGCTTCTTTCAATTTGGGTTTCTTGCCGCTCGAGACGGATTCCAGCGGAAACTTGTCTAGCAACTCTTCGATCCCTTTGGCGACGGTGATGATGCTTTCTTGACAATAATCTGCGCCAGGTCCGTGAAGTATGGCGTGCGCATTTTCGATGACCAGCTGCAAGAAACTTAGCTCCTCGATTAGAGCATCGAGTCCTTCTGGAATTTCGGCCGAGCCTCTGCGGATGCGACGCAGCCGTCTGATGCCGCCGACGACGCCGGTGACCAAGGGCGTCAGGCCTGCGACTCCGGTGACGAGGCCCACCACCTCGGCCATTTTGTCGTTGTGGGGAGCTGCACAAGCTACGAAGATTCTGAGGGTGGAGTTTTCAATGGGATAGAAAGATGGCGTGGAGTGAATGGGATGAAGGCGGGAGAAGATGTGTCGATGCGCGAGGGTTCTGTGGAACAGCCAGCCTCACTTTTGGGCTCTGCCTTGGAGTTTGCCCGTGGCCTCATTTCGCTGTCATGTGTCAGCCTGCAGGACCTTTCAGCTAACGGCTCGACTCTATTTGCCATGCATTTCTGAACTTGCATGAGGCGCAGGTAGGCTGTGTTGATCGCCTTTTGGCGACCACTGAACAACGCCTAATTTCAAATCAGGCTCGGCAACAGAGTGCATTCGAGATCTTGCCAAGACGGTTTAACCGGAGGGGCTGATTGACATTCAAAAATTTCGTACTGGATATTAGGTACTAGGCTTTGAAAGGGTATGAGCCCTGACACTAGAGTGTCTTATGCCGTCCGTTGATGGTATTACCTGCATAAGGAGTGAACTCGCAGGCGCCTTTAACTAGCCGTATCTTTTGTAAATTGTGCCTCATTACTGTGGTTGATGACCCCTATCAGCAACGTTCTCAGTAACAAGAAGAGCAAGCATCCGTAGCTGGTAATTGGCGGCTGGGGAGGCTGCCTGATACCTTTTGAGCTGAGTAAGGGGTTTGTAGCTATGTGGCCATATATCGAAGCAGCACCAGGATTCTGGCCGGGCGGAATATTCTCTCTTCCTGCGAGATTCTGAATGACTATGTCCACCTTTCTTCAGGATGTCTGGATGCACCTCGAAAGTAGGATGAGGGTCTCCTGTGCTATATCTTAGTACCTCCAAGTCGAACAGTCTGAACAGGCTCGCCTCGAAAGAACACCATGACTATTTGGTCCGCGAACGTGACTACCCGAACAAAGATGAATCAAGGGTTCTTGACGACTCCTCGGATAAGCTGGATCTGCTGTCTTGAGCTATAGTAAGGCCAAAATGTGTGAACGGGATGAGATCTGAACTTCAATTAGTTGAAGAATTGAATGAGAACGTAGATGTTAAAGACCACGGTCTCTCATTCTCATCACAATAGCCAAGCAGATGTCCGCCAGCATAGTGGAGGGTGAAGATGACGACGAGCTGATAGAAATTTGTCCCACGATCTTCCACGTCGTCAACACTAAGGCCTTCCTCGGCTCCGGGTGTCGTGAAGACAGGCCCTCGGTAGAAACATCGGTGCTCAGCGTGAGGGCGGATGACGGAAAATGTTCCCTACATAGCTGCTTTTCCGTCCCGTCCATCTTCTCTAGGACTAGTTTTGCTTTCATGATGATCACCGTTTTGTTTGTTCAACTACCCCAACATTGGTCTCGGGAACGGCATTATCTCCCGGAGTCCCGGTATAGTTAGCCGACCATCTACGGCGATGCGGGTATTCACACCCGTATTTACCATCTACTTAAACACCTCGCCATATTATCTAGAAGGAAAAAAAAAACATGAGCAACACATTCGTTCACCATGTCTCCCAGCCTCCAAGCTAGTTGTGCGACCTCTTCCTTCCCAACTCCAACTTTGTTTGGAGCAGAGATCTACTCTCTTGACGCAACATGGACAAAACACTACAGCTACGAGATTGACCAAGGCAGATATGCCTCATCCCACGCCTTCAGCGTCCAAGGGCTAAACTTTTGCAACGTTAGCATCTGGTATACCCACCCTGGATATGATGACCACGTCAACGTCCAGGTCTTATTGCCCGAAAAATGGAACGGTCGTTTTCAAGGCACTGGAGGAGGTGGTTTTGTCGTTGGGCTGAGTGAGCCAGTCATGGTTGGAGGTATGGCGCAAGGCTATGCAGTCGCATCGAGCGATGGAGGACACAAGACGACTGTTACCGAAGATTCGGTTCTCAAGAGCCCTGGGAACATCAATTGGGCCAACGTACTCAACTTTGGATCGGTATCCCTGTACGACTTTACCATCATCGGCAAGCAGGTCACGGAAGCATACTACGGCAAGGCTCCTGACTATTCTTACTTCACCGGATGTTCAACTGGAGGCCGACAAGCTCTGGCACTTGCTCAACGCCGGCCAGAACTGTATGACGGAATTCTGTCGGGCGCCCGCGGTATCAACTACGCCGAACTGGTCACTTGGATCTCGTACCCACAGTTGACTAAGAACTGGCTCGGAGAGTATCCTCAGTTCTGCGAAACCGCGGCGATAACTCAGGCAGCCATCGAAGCTTGCGATCACCTGGACGGTGCTGTCGACGGCATCATATCCAATCCAGACGACTGCAAGTTTGACCCTCGTACAATTGTCAACACCATCATATTCTGTGAGGAGAGTGGAAAAGATATAGAGATCAGTGCCGCAGCTGCAAATGTGGCCCTGGCTGCATGGACCGGAGCGCGATCCATTAATGGGACATTCCTCTGGCATGGTCTAGCCAAAGACGCCCCTTTGTCAGGTCTCGCTAACACCACCTGTGACTACAAAGGAACTGGGGAATGCACTGGTGTTCCATACGCCATTGCCAAAGACTGGATCCAGTACTTCATTTACAAAGACCCATCCTTCGACTTTACCAACGTCACTCATGAAGACTACGGCAAGATATTCCACATGGCACTTCAACAGTATGCCTCGCCCTTAGGAACTAGCGACCCAGATGTCCGTGGAGTTAAAGAGAATGGAGGCAAAATCCTCATGTGACATGGAGTTGCCGACCAGCTCGTGCCAATCAATGGCTCTCGACAGTATTACGAAATCGCCACGGCCATCGATCCCAATATCACCGACTACTTCCGTTACTTTGAAGCTCCTCGCGTTAACCATTGTCGAGGTGGTGTTGGACCGTCTCCTGGAGATATCCTCGCGAAGCTCGTCGATTGGGTTGAAAGGGATTCAGTGCCTGAGACTTTGCCTGCGAAGAGTCTGCCAAATGAGAAAGGTGCCTCGATTGAAAGAAATCTTTGCCGTTACCCAATGGTTCAAAAGTACAAAGGTGGTGATGTAGCAAAGGACTCAAGCTACGAATGCGTCTAGGTCGATTGCTCCGGAACGAGACGCTTGGTGCTCCGCAAATGCCTGATCCCTAGTTCGAGGTCATCGACGAGATTAGTTAGCAATTGATTCATTCTACGTTGCAAGCCGCCCGGCACTCAGGATTGATCTCAAATCATGATATCAAATACAATCAATTTTGGTCGGCGACTCAATTTGTCAATTTCGTCTTGAAGGTTTCTAAAGACGTGATCAACTACCCTGATTACCAAGCATAGTTCCATGCATGAGCGAAAAGTCTTGGCGGAATATGTTTCCAAAATGGGCATAGTATTCCTGTCGCCCGATGACCCTTGTGGAGAGCTCAATCCAGGCTATTTATACGACGATATTCTATCAAGTGTTTGAAAGTGATTGATAAGTTTATTCTACTCAATATCATTCATATTCAATCCCGTCAACTCTCCATCACCAAGCTCAAAATGTCTGCTGTCTCATTCCGCTCTCTCATCGGCGTTCAGCCCTCCACTGCGTCCACCAGTGACAGTGTCCTGGTCATCATTGACGCCCAGAACGAGTACGCTCAGGGCAAGCTTCGCGTCTCCAACATTGACACTTCACGCGTTGCCCTCTCCTCTCTGCTTGAGAAGTACCGTGCCGCCAAGGCCCCTGTTATCCACGTCGTCCATGCCACTCCTGCTGGAGCTCCTGTTTTCACTCCTGGAACCGAGCTTGCCGAGGAGCTCCCCGAGTTGAAGCCTGTTGACGGAGAGTCTGTCGTTACGAAGAACTACCCTGGATCTTTCACCGAGACGGATCTTCAGGACCTGTTGAAGGCGACTGGACGAAGCAAGATTGTCTTGACCGGATACATGGTGAGAGGAACTCATATTTAGCGATACCTACCCACTTGATGGATACTAACAGAACCAAGGCTCACGTTTGCGTGTCGACAACTGCTCGTCAAGGTGCCGAGCGGGGTTGGGATGTCCTCATTGCCGAGGATGCCGTCGGTGATAGGGATATTCCGGGAGTCAAGGCGGAGGATCTTACAAAAACTGCCCTCCTCGAGATCGCCGACGCCTTCGGAACGATCATTCAGGGCAAGGATGTTGTGTAAACGTTGAGAGAGAGCATTAGAAAGCAAAGAGAATCGAGTTGAAGGTTGAACCCTGAGCGTTTACATGATTGGCCAATCCCCGCTCAAATCCCCACTACACTAATGTCTTGGCGGTTTTACTTACCGTAACTGGCGTAGCGTGATACCCCTCGGGTGCCACCGTTGCCACTTGACAACCTCGTTTGATGCCGGCTGAACGGATTGAAGTCAGCTCTAGACATAGTTATTCCCCATTTCAATTCTCCTTGGCAGTGAATATTCAGCCTCGAGGGACTCTCCAAATGAAGATCAGGAAAATAACCACCTGCCACACGTGCAGAGCGAGGAAATTGGCTGTAAGTACCCTGACACCGGATCTTACGGACACAGTCTGATGCCCAGTATAGTGTGATGGCAAACGACCGAGTTGTTCGCAATGCCTATTTTCCTCCAAGAAGTGTGCAGGATATGATCATGACCTCATATTTCGATCGCCAGTCGTGTCAAACTCATTCCCGGCGAGGGCAACCAAAGCAAAGCGCCAGCGTCGTCGCACCAACAGCATTGAGAACCAGAAACCGCAGGCAGTTGCCACGAAACAAGTAACCTTACCAGGAAATGAGTTCCCCCTTACACGTTCTCTGAGTTGGCCGCTTCTTGATATCATCTCGCTCGTGGTTCAAAACTTCAGTCCTGTTGGGCAAACACCTCAATTCGTCCCCTCTCAAGCCTCCATCTTCTCTCATCGAATTTGTGGGGGTTGGGTTGAGATGCTTCCTGAACTAGCTAGAGCATCAAAGGCCGATCAATGCTTATCACCGGCCATCAAAACTCTAGCAGTATCTATCCTTGCCAGAGGAAGCCAGGGAAGGGCACCCATGTCTGATGCCTTGGCGGCGCACACCACGGCTCTCGAGTCTCTGAACAGTGGAATCAACGGTTGGGCTATGTCATCTCCAAATATAGTGTCCGCAAGCATCATGTGCTTGTTCCTGTCCGAGGTACTGCCTGGTCTTGAATTGTTGACTTCGAATTAAGCTAATGAGGTCAGATGATTATGCCCACAGGCCCAACTGGCGGCCTTGTCCATGCTAAGGGCATAGAGGATCTCATGAAGCTTCAAAAGCCCTGCTTCTACGCCTCGGGAGTGTCCCATCATCTCTTTGTAGGATTCAGGCCAGTTCTCGTAAGCAATTTACTCCCAGTCAAGGGCATATTATTAACCGCCGCAGGTCATCCAGGCATTCTTTGCCCGTCGTAAACACTTCCTCTCTGACCCTGCTTGGACTTCAATCCCATTTGAATTCTACACCCCCTCACCTCTTCAGTCATTGTTCACTGAAGTCCTGCCTCTCGCGGCCATTCTTGGAAGAATTGATGATCTGAGAGATGCCCCAACCGACCAAGCCGTTTCAAACGCTCAAGAGATAGTCGAGGAATTGTTGAATATTCTTCAATACCTTGCCCACAGGGACGAAACCCTCAAAGAAGAGACAACGGCACACCGATGGCTTCCCATCTTCCCCGTTCAAGAAGATTTGCCGATCCAATTCCCTGACATCATTGCTGGCAACTTTTTTACTCACCTGTGGGCGTTTCAGATGATATGTGCTTATAACATTATCAATCTGAGGTCGAGATATCCATGTTTCTCAGCATCCATTGAGATGAAGGGGCTGGATGACCTGTTGGACGTCAAGATGATAAATCAGTTAGCCTTGTGGTCATTCCGGAGCATTGAGTTTCTTCTCAAAGAAGAGTTTAAACTATTTGGGGCAGCTTCTATAATTCTCCCATTGAAGACGGCTTGCGATGTGTTCAAAGCGTTCGGGGCCAACGACCCAGAAATGGGGTTATGGTTCTCTCGTGTCTCACGATTTGTCAAGGAGACGGGATATTGTTTTCTAATGCATGTCTTTGATGACGATGAATAATATGAGTACACCAGTCTGGCCCTATCATTCGATAACGTTAGCCCTGTAACCTGGTCATCTGCGGGCATGATGCACGACATAACAAGCCAAGGAAAAGCCAGACTTGGATTCGATACTACGTTCCATCCCGTCGGATAGATGCGCTCATGGCCCCGATTGCTATTGAAACTAGGCCCATTCAGGCAACTATATTCGCCAAGACTGGGAAAAGTACTCTTTACGGGTGACGTTCTGCTTGTCCACGTTACTGCAATTATCAAGCCACCATCTAGTAAGCAAGTATATAATCTTGTGGAGCCATCGCGTCGATTAATAATGGTTGTATTTGTAAATAGTTTGAACATTGGCCGAGCTGAGTTGGAGTGTGCCCGGTATATGTATTCTTGGTCTCAACCTCCGCGCTAACCATATACTTCATCATCCTTCAGTCCATGAATCAAGTCTTGTCGTTAAAAGATATTTCCCACTGCGCACTGCTGAAAAGGACCCAGCCCTCGACTATGGCTTCTCCGAAGATTAATGCCGATGTCAACATCACCCATATCGGGACCGCCACCGCCATACTCCAAATCAATGGTGTCAACCTCCTCACTGACCCTTTCTTCTCACCTGCCGGAACGCAGTGGGGCGGTGGTTCGGTGATTCTTGAGATCAGCGAAACTCCTGCTATGGCACTACACGACCTACCCGCCATTGATGCCGTTCTACTCAGTCACGAGGACCACCCCGATAACTTGGATGAGCTGGGTCGACAATTACTCGACGGCAGGAGAGTCATCACCACACTGGATGGAGCGAAGAACCTATCCCCACGTCCTGATGCCAGGGGCATTTCTCCATGGGAAACTCTACCTCTCAATGTCGGTGGCGAGCACTTCAGCGTCACTGGAGTTCCCTGCCAACACGTCCCGGGTGATGAATGTACCGGCTTTATCGTCACCTCGCCCACCTTTGGACAAACAGACGGCCTTCCAAACGCAATTTACTTTTCCGGAGACACGGTCTACTTTGAGGAACTGACGGAAATGCGAAACAAGTTCCACATCAGCATCGCCATCTTCAACATTGGCGCCGCGATTGTCCCGGTGCGTGACGGCACGATGATACAGATTACAATGTGTGGAAAGCAGGCCAGCCGTTTGTTCCGAGAGATTGGGGCTGACGTACTTGTCCCCATGCATTACGAGTCTTGGGGTCATTTCACAGAGAATGGAGAGAAGCTTTCCGAAGTGTTTGAGAAGGAGGGGATTTTGGAACATGTTGCATGGCTTAAGCCGGGTGTTCAGAAGGTTATTGCAAAGGGTCACTGAAAATTCACTGTTCGAGATGACTTGTTGTTGTTGATATGCAAATCGGAATTTACATGAGTGGGAGGCTTGTCATGCTAGCGAAAGACGAGGAAACGGATTTCCCAAGCCTAGAGCCTCGTCATAGCCCCGATCGTTACTTTCTGCACTCTACGGGTGTAGTTCAGGAAATGCGCTGTGATATTTCAGAATGAGTATAAACATAAGAAGTTGCAAGACGATGAAATTTGTATGTAATATAATGAACCGAGAGTAGGGAATTAATAGCGTTAAGAATTAGTTGCCCATCAAATCAAGGCAATCATCAGACCTCGGCACGATCCATGTACTAGGTCAATAAGCCAGACAGTCTACAACCACCGCCTCCTCCTCATCAGGAGCCTGAATTACCTGCTGGCCCATCTTACCGAATCCCAATCTCTCGTAGTGTGGGGTGCTCTGAGGATTCGCGTTGAAAGTAAGGACGACGCCGTCCCGATCGGCCATGTCCATCCCCCATCTGCACAGCTGCGTCCCAAATCCCATGCGGCGGTATTCAGGACAGGTCCCCAAGATCTGCAATTTGAGCCGACCTGGACCGTACTGGCGGAAATACCTTTGGTTGCTCTCTTGCTCGGCCGTTACGAAAGCCGCCACGTGCATGTGGTCGGCGTCCCTTCGCCCGTAACCAAACTGACGGGCGTCATTCAGTGCTGGGTGAGAGTTAGCTGTTCAAGGCCAGAAGGTTCTGGCAAATGCTCACTTACGAGAGTTGGGCCTGTACCCACGCCCATGACGTCGACTGTTAACGTAGGAAACATCCCACACGGAAACGGCAACGATGTCCCACTCCCCGGCCTCAATTTCAATCTCGAGAACCATAACTATCCAGTCGTTATATGCTGTAGAAAGGAGGCGGCGGACAAGGTCTCTGGTGTAGTTCCAGTGATCTTCATAGTAAGTAGCGCTATGAGGGAATTGATATTGCCAGCACTGGTTATCCTCCATGGCCATGATGAGGACATTTGTAACCAGGTCCACATCTCTGGCCTCTGCAAGTCGAACCCGAGACGGGAACATGTTCGCGGTAGTAAGAAGAGTAAGTGTGTGGGGATGGCGTGCGAAAGTGTAATGTTTAGAGGCACGAGAATGGTGATGCTCCGAACGAGAGTGAAGGAAGCGTGTGACTCCCCTTTATAAGAACAAGGCTGTATTTCTGTAGCTGTGAGTCGCAGGTAGCGGCATGCGAGACGTCTGTTGATCATGTCTGTGGGAAAGGGGTACACTCACGCGAAGATAGGCCTGGATCAAGGCAACTGTTTAACCGTATTCCTGGCTACGCTTCATTTGTTCAGAGAATTATCCGATTTATCGTTCTTGCCACTGACCTCCGGTGGAGCAACTTAGCGGATTCACTGTCAGATTCCCATCCCAATGTGCCTTGTCCTTCATCTGTCAAGACTCTATAACTCCCCAACAGGGTAGGAAGAGTTGGTGATACTAACTAAGAGCTGTTTCGTACCCGTTTCTCTGGCGTAAACCAACTAGTTGACTTTTTGGGATAGTGATTGGCGGAAAAGAAGATGAAGCAAAATGTGTTAACCGGTGGAAATCCCTCCCGAGTCATTGACATTCCTCTCGGATCACTATCTGGTCCAGTTTCATTTCCATGGCGGGGATATGTCCAAACAGAGTTGATTCGGGGTCTGAGACGGCTGCAAGGCTCAAGGCGTCATCTCCCAAGACACTACACTGGCCTTCAATGAGACAAGTCAAAGACCATAGTATGAGGGCTTTAGCCACAAGTGATTCCTTCGTAGAGCAGTGAAGCGGATTCACCAGCATGAGAACCAGATGGTCAGGATTAAGTGTTACATATCTCGCAAGCAGACGCGTGCTTGATAGGCTTGTTGATGTTGCATATTCACCCCTGAAGCATGTCACTCAACTATGAGGCGCACCTTGTCGACTATCTCAGCTTGCTCCTCGGCCATGGCTGGCGCACTTTAGCAGGGTGACGATAGTCAAATCAGTAGCCGACGAGAGTACAAGAAACCTTGATATTCGTCGAAGAGGAAACCGCTTGTGTTAGTCACCATTGTGAGACCTAGGTCGGAGTGAATATGAGCCTGCAATGGCTGTAGTGGTCAAATGGCGAGCAGAACCGCCAACGTTGAAAATACCAAGTGATCAATATCTAGGAGGTATGGTTCGGCATACAAACTCATCATCCGTACCCATTAACTCTATTTTCTAAATTAAATTCGTCTTAACGTCTGAAAGAATTGCTCCCTTCTCCACCAACTTCTCTTTCAGAAACACTGGCGTGCCGACGTGCACAATGATTATAAGCTCATCACCCTCGGGATGCAAGGTAAACTGATTACCATAGATTTCTCTCACGGCTGCCCGCAGAACATGAAAGTTCTGTACCAGTCTTATTGGGACCTTGTGAGTAAATACTAGAGTTGGCGTAGACGCGACAGGCGTTATCTGAGAGTTCATCGTGGCATAGGCGAGTCGTGGTGTGATATCCTAGCAGCCTCGGAGTTCCGTGTGGGACGGTTTATGATGTATATAGAAAGTAAATTTGTTGAGAATTAGTGGAATTTGTGTTATTTATAATGCAAATTGGGGAGTGAATAAGACTCTTAAGGTACAAGAGTGTAGAATATGAGGTCTATCACAATATCGGCGCCACATAGTGACTTTCTCAGTCAAGTATTGATTAACAGTCTTTTCTCTTACTTAGATCACCGACGTGGCTATTCATGAACCATTCCAGGACGGTCCCAACACTGACTTGTATCTGCCTTCAAGGGCATCTGAACCATCACTGTGAATAGCTGCTTCATTCCAAAGCCTGGGCTTCTTATTCAGCGGCATCATCATGCGGCAAGTCCTGAATTGTTCCATAATCATTCTGAACAAGTTAAAATCTGCCAAATCACGCCATGATGTCACATTTTCCGCTGGGTTGCAGCATCGGGCTTTGATACTATCATGTGTTGAATTCGACTCTAGGTGTTTCTTTTCCATTGTACCAAATCCCCTTTTCTGGAGACTTCATTGAAACCAACAAACCCTAAGTTCCTCTCATAACTCATCCAACTTTTCCATGTTAAAGTTATGCTTAACCCCCATCTTCTTCATGACTAAAAGGCCATACCGGTCCACATCCTTCGTCTTCCACTTCCACCCCCCACCCTACGCTGGTCCCCGCCGCCTCCCAAGTCCACCCAATGTCCAACAAGTTTCTCTCCAACTTGATGTCGCTCGACACCATGACGCACCTGAGATTGGGCAACGTCTCTCTATTAGCGAGTAAGCTGTAGAGATTCTCTACTAGAGCTTGCTTATTGCAAAATCCACAACGCAGTATGAGGGTTTCTAGTGAACGGGGCAGCATTTCGACAAGATTCATGAGTGGCGGGAAGGGTCCGTTCGGTCTTTTCCATCGGTAAATGCCTTCCCCGAAACTAGGTAGACTTAACCGAAAGTGCTTCAGCTTGGACAGAGACCGAATGTCGCCTATCTTTCGGGCCACGTATTCTTCACCAGTCAACCACTCCCCTGTCTTTTCTGAAGAGGTAAAGTGGAAGGATAGACTGATCCTCTCAAGATTCTGCCCATACTCCCGTAGGATTTCTCCCACGTCATAAGAGACAGGGAAAAAGCTAGGAGAACTTGGTAGGCTGATGTCAAGCTTCAAGGTTCGTAGCTCCTTGCATGCTATCAGGATACTCTTCACAGTCTCGGGTCGCATGATCGATGATTTAGATTCCAGATGTTCAAGCGAACAGGCAATTGCCGGTAATATGAAGGCCTCGCCGCTGTCCGGTTGAGTCCAGTGGACGCTGGTTGTTCGCAGGACTTTCAGCGAGGGAAGCTTGAATAACGGCTCGATGGCAGTGATGTAAATAGATTTCTCTTTCTTGTAAGGGGCCTGACTGAAGCTGACTTCCTGTAGTGAGGAAAACGGTCGAGTTCCTATCGAGGTCTTTTCCGTGGACTCGACTGCGTGCTTTAGCAGGGCAGACGTGAGTTCAGTCTCATCCATCATGAGCAAGCTCAGCTTCTTCAAGTTTGGCATCAGAGAAATCCAAAAGGCGGTCAAGGCATCCCGTGCTTCCATGGTGTAGTGATTCAACACGGTACACAGAACTGACTCAATCTCGTCTGCCAGCTTAGGTGGCAAGTTGAGCTGTGGACGAGCCTGCCCGAACCACTCACCATGCCTGCTATCCCACCTGAGCGTATCGAGACTATACCGCAGGTCGAAATCCTCGACAAGTTCGCCAAGTTGAGGATTGTTACTCATCGAACCAAGCACCTTGTCGACTCCCCGATGATAGGGGAAGGTGAGCAAGAAGCGGTACAGCAAAGGCTGAGCGACTGCCTTGAGCTGCTTCGAGGCTTTGCAGATATTGCTCAGATCTCTGTATCGTCCGAGAGTCCATCTTATGAGGCCGAAAGGACCACGGCGGGGATCGGGATGCAGCCTGATGAGAAATTCGGAAAATATGAGCAGCAAGACCTCGTTTGGTAGAGGGCAATGCTTGCGTGGTGATGCAGCTTGAGTGTCCATTATGATGAATGGGGTGAAACTGGAGGAAAACAGAGATCAAAGGAAGGGTTGTGAGGGGACTTTATACGACGGGCTCTCTAGGCAACAGTGCCAACAGCCCAGGGTTGTGATTGGTTGGTTTGGTGATGCTGGTGAGATTGAACAAGGCCTGGTGATTGGCCAGTCGACGTCCATAATGTTTACCTGCACCACCTTGAGCTTACCTCTCGCGAACTCGTTTCCTTTCTCTGCTATTTGAAATGCATCATTTGCCCAAAAGGTGTAAAACCAAGTACGCCAAGAAGGATTATTATGCATCTTCGGTTATTTTCATGGCTCCTTGGGCCGTTACAGCCATTGCCAGGCACAGCACGCACCCCGGTGTATCAAAAGCCTACTCTGGTCATCATAGGACTTCCTGAGTTATGTACTACCGGATGGACGAAAGGAAATGTGAATGGAAGACAATAGACAAGGGATGTGATAAGAACAGTGTTGCAATTTGGCAAAAATAGTCTAGTAATCGTTGCCCGTGGACCCATAAAGATGGCTCCCTCTCTCAAGAACCTCAATCTCATCTCCAACCCGAACGGATAACCCAATCTCTTGCCTTTTTGCTTCGTTTAAGCTGTGGTCCTCAGGAACACAATGCATACCCAGGTAACCAAGCGCCCTAGGGTTTCCATCCTCAACCGTACGGTACTTGACCAGTGTCGTACTCGGTTGCGCTCTACCTCTGGCCCTGTCTGGAGCCGGGTTGTCGGTATCGAACTTGCCCGTATTTGGATCCACGTTGGGCATGGTGCAGCGAGATGTACGGCAGACGACAGACAGCGCTGGCGCAACCTTGGACTCCGTATTTGAACCCGTATTTCTGGAAACAATACGGTACCGCTTCCAGTTCTCTTCCTCAAAGGCTGGAGCACCCGTGATCCATATGTTGGCACGGAACCGAAGTGCGTTGAGAGGTTGGTTCTCTACTGGCAACATTGATGAGACAGCGTGGACTGAAGACAAACTGTTGATATTGATGGGTTGCTGATCGGTGTAACCATGAACAGCCGGTGTACCAATGTGGTCCAAAGGAGCGAGGTTCTTGTCAGTACGGACAAGTGTGTCAGGTGTGCACCTCAGAATGGTGAGGTTTTGATCCGAAACTTTGAGGAACCTCTTCAACTTGGGAAGTGCTCCTGCGACGGAGGGAATTCTGCCCATATCCAGACCCTTTGCATCGCGAGAGTGGATAGTGAAGGGCTTCATTCTGATCTTGTAGTCATCCACCAATTCAGATGTCGGTTGGAGAGGCATGATGAAAGATACCTCTCGTTGCGCCGGTTGACCTGAGTCAACCAAGGCTTCGAGACGGCTGATCCAGCTTGGAGGATCAGGATCTGGGAACCGCAGAACTAAGCATCCCCCCGCACGAACCAGTGGATCTTGGGGATCACTCTTTTTGTGAGGAACCCACAACTCGGGTTTGATCTGGGACATGAGGGGTTTGGTGCGCTGGCTGATGAAACGCCAGACAGAGCCCCCTTCGGCGTCCGCCCTCGCGACCTCTGTTGCAATTGCAAAGCACCTGTCATACATGAAGCCAGTCTTGGTCAAGATAGCTTGATCCAACTCGATCGGTCCGCAAGACTTGACGGGATGGATGAAGATGGCTTTGATGCGGATTGGTCCGTTAAGTGAGCTTCCTTCTGGGACGTCGAACTTGGGGTCGGTCTGATCTTCCATGTTGCTAGACGATACCCCTAGCCGATGTAAGTTCCGCAGTTTTCTGCGCGTTGAAGACGAGTTTCCGGTCCATTTTAGAACGAAGAGAGCCGTTGGAAATCCAAGTAAAATGGTGATGGCAATGACGGTATAGGTTAGGGAGTGTCTCTGGAGGCTGTCTTGAAGACACCACGTAAGCTGAGACAACATCTTGAACGCTTGCTGGCTCAAGATTACTCCCCAAGGGATGACAGTTCTTATGAGACGCAGTTGGAGATGCTCGGTTCTTAGCTCCGAGATGCCCGGCGAATGACTCCTTTTATCGGCACGTCAGAGCTGACCCACCACTCTGCGCCCCCTGTCAATAGGGCGCGATCGGCTCCAATTGGTGGGGAACATGAGGAATCATTCATTGTCTGTTGCGCTAGGTGGTCAAGTGACATCATTGGTCCTACAGGTTCGAAAGCTTAAAACACCGAGGCAAAGCGTTCGGATGCTTGGTCAATTCGCTGATACAGTACGGCTCACATGTCTTAACCAAGTTGAATGCACTTCATTACTCTAACTGAAATATCATAAAGCAAAACCGTAGACCAAACACCCCATCAATGCTACCCTGATCCCATTTTCATCCAAGTAGTCGTATCCTTCCAGCTCATTGTCTTACAACATCATGAGACTTCCAATTACACACATCATCAGGACCACACCAGCTGGCACCGCCTTCACTGCACTCGACTCTGGCGACGCAGACTGATCAGAAGCCTCCTCATCACTTGAAGTGGCATCTGACCCGCTGTCAGTTTCCTCTGCATCATCGCTATCGGTGCTTTGAGGGCGGAAAGGCTTGACAGCTCGTGTAGGCTTGCCAGTAGCGCTGGCCTCTTCAGTGTCCTCAGACTCCTCATCGTCGGCAGTCCCCGAGGGAGCGGGGGCAGAATCAGTGACCAGCACCTCGGAGTCGTCGGCTCCAGTAGGTGATGACTTGCCAGTGGGCTTGCTTCCAGCGGCCGCGCCGCCAGCAGGAGCCTCATCTCCGGCAGTGCCTCCTGTGTTAGCGGGAGCCTCACCACCTGTAGCTGTTGGGCCGGAACCAGCATCATCATCGCCAGGAGAGACGCCGGCGGGTCGGGCAGCAGGCGCGGCTGGCTCGCCAGGTTCCTCGCCCGAGTCGTCATCATCGGTGGGTTCGCCAGCAGGCTCATAGGAAGACGCACCACCCACAGGCTCATCACCAGCAGGTTCGTCACCAGCAGGTTCGTCACCAGCAGCAGCGGGAGGGGAATCTCCAGCAGCGTCGTCACCAGACGGCTCACCACCCTTGGCGTTGTTCTCTGGCTCGGCCGGCTCAGCTCCGGCAGGGGCGGCGGGCGCAGCAGGGGCTGGAGGAGCAGGCGGGGCATCTGTAGGAATCTGAAGCTTGCCATCTGAGACCTGGCTGACTGGTGGCGCGGTGATGATGGGCAAGTTCATGTCATCGCAAGGTGTTGTGCGCACTTGGACCTGGCCATCGCCAATTTGGCACATGGGAACAGCAATTGTCGTGGGAACCTCCTTTGTGGTTCCGTCAGACACAACCGTCACGACAGTCGTAGCGACAATGCTGCTTCCAACAACTCTCTTCTTGGGGGCATCCTTTGAACCTTCACCACAAGGCATGATGCCAAACTCCACAGGCGAGCACTGCTCAGCCCAGTGACGGTCATACAGGTTGTAGAAGTCACCTGACAAACATTGCCAGAAGACAGCCGAAGGTCCAAGAGCAAGAGTTCCGTTGGAGCAGACAGAGAAGCCAGCAGTGAAGATGGAACCGGATTGAGGAGGCTTGTCGAACTGAAACTGGTAGCTGTCGGAGATGTAGCCTGTTCGTCCTTGGGCATCCTTGAGGACACCATCCTTGAGGGTCATGACCAGAACACCTTCTCCATTGCACTCTCGTGGCTTTGGCTGGTTAGTGGAAGATGGCAGCCATAGAATATGCGGTTCTCACCTGAGTATCGCGCTTTGACTTTCCACTCTTGTAGATTGTGACTTCAAAAGTGCCGTCGTAGGATTCGCTACATCCCTTAGGCGGGCCGTTCTCGGGCCTGATATCTTCTGTGACAGCTTGGGGTGCAGCAAAGGTAGAGGCTACAAGCGCCAAGAAAGCCAATGAGCTCCTCATGATGTCGCTAGTTCTGTGTCGAGGAGTAGAATTGAGTGTTGTTGTGTTGTTGTTTGCTTGTGTTGATGATCTTGGAAGTGATGGTTATGTCGATCAGAAGCAAGAGATGCAGCTTGGTTGATATACTTGGCGTCGACGCCCTGAAAAGCCTCTGGCACGCAGTACTGCATCTCAAGAGTCCCCGAAGTTGGCTGATGGAGCCATTACGAACGCCTACATTGTTCTCTGGTGGCGAGACATGTCAACCCGTGTGGCTGGGTATTGACGATAATTCGCCAAGGGACAGCTTTTGTGGTTCCAGACAATGCCATAACCATTAAAAGAAGCATCAGGAGCCTGTACATACCGGCTTTTCAGGACTCAGCATCCTGCGTGTGGCTGGAGATGCAGGGAGAATAGTCTCTTTCAGCTGACCCTGATTGTCACACGAGCCGTCTCTCCGTGTGGCTGGATTCTCCTGATATCAGAGTGTTGATTGAAACACGCTAATGCCAGGGCGACTGGAATTTGGGAGTATCGATTTAGATCTGGAAGTGTTTGAGGGAGGCGGCGTCGATGGTTTGGAATGGAGGGAGTTTTACCAGCCTCAGTGTTTCATCGCAAGGGGTAGCATGTCTTGGGCCTTGTTGGGGCTTCGCATCAGATCAAAAGTATGAGCTTGTTCACTTGTTGCCGACGGAAAATGATAGTATTAGTAAAATGAAGGCATGCCAGTGGTGCGAATTAAACCTGAACTAGAGTTGCAACGCATGGTGATAATAATGCTATAAACACCGATAACATGTTTTCTCCACTGCCAAGGTTATTCGGCTGGTTCTATAATTGTCATCCAATGTCTTAGTCGTTCGTATTGACGCAAGGGAGTGGCGCTGAGACAAGATCGACCCTTCAGCCAAGGGTTAACTACCGAGGAGCAAGGGTTACTCTGAAAGAATGTGGCGCGCACAATTAAAGGCCATTGTGAACAAATCGAGATCTGGAAACTCTTCCTCCCGCGAGACCAACGCTCAGACACAGTTCCAGGGTCGATGAAACAGGCCCAACTCGTCGGGCTGCGACAGCCTGCAGCTGAAATGCTTCTCGCATGTCTGGGCATGGCTTCAGACTGACAACTCTCAGGGAAGTTCGGTAGTTTGAGCACCCCCCAGGACAGAAAACACAAACAAAACAATAAACTGCACCACAAGAATAGTCCTATTCCCAATGTCCCAATGTCCCAAAGCGCGATGCATTCAACAATCCCAACCGTCGACGCAGAAGCAAGAAAAATGTCGAGGACGCGATAATCGCCCCGTCGGTAAAAGTAAAACATGAGACCGCCTAAGCAGAGCATACGTGCATTTCCAGCGGCGTCGACTATCCACGCCTCCTCAGTGCTGGCGATGTGTGGGGGGAACCCATGGCTCCTGAGGACGGCGTTGGGGCTGAGGAAGATGGCTGTGATGCTGGGGCAACAGAGAGCAGCAGCGAGGAGCAGGGCAGGGATGTGGTTGTACCGAAAGTTTTGCAACATCTTGGGTGTCAAGTTAGATGTCTGATGCCATGATTTCTGATATAGTTGAAGCCCGACTCGAATGGGATAACTGAGCCAGAAGACCGTGCTCCCTCAACTGTAAGTATCAGAGCTTTTAAGAACAGTTCGGATGCGGGCAACTATCAGGTGATGCCTCGACAGGAGGATTCTATGCCTTGTGCCATACGACCCCGAGGGCGCTGCTCTTTGCTCGTTGGGGAAACAAGCTGAAATGCGCCTCGCTGCATGCAGGGATCCAAGCCTGTTACAGGCCAGTGTTGATGCGCCGACCCGTAATCAGTCTTGAGTCAGCCTATTATACATGCAACTCCCTATACCTTGTCAATGATTGTAGGGCGACGCGGGGTGAATACGAGGAATATGGGCCAGTAAAGTTCTTAGTAGCTCTGAGCAGAGCCTCAGACGCCCAGTTGCAACGCGTTAGCTGATGGATTGTTAAAAAGACGAATCAGGTCATTGTTCTAGTTGCAACTTAGGTAGGTGGATAGTTAGTTAGTTGAGAAGTCTTCGGGCCAGCTCGTAAGATGCTCCTAAACCAGTCGAAATCGATGGGCCCTTGAGAAATGCAGGTTGAGGTGCGTTTGGGGGTGTTGCAGTTAGGACGAGAAGCGCAAGGAAGCGAGCCGTAAAATGCGACTATAGTTACAGACTTGGTTGTTGGAATCCCTTCACACACAGCTAAAACCTCTTGTGCTGTCTCTAAAATGCCTTGGGCCTCGAGAGTCAAACGGAAACCAAGCCCAAATATCGCCACTTGTCATTGTGGCCCGACTCCTTGCAAATTGCGCCATCGGCTATTGAGGCGTTGAAGGAGAACGCGATGCAAGGTGTGGTAGCACAGCGTCAACGTGCGGAGAGATTCTTACGAAGAAACCACCCACATACGTCTACACCGCCATTCCAAGTCATCTTTTCAGGCTACTGCCTGTGAGGCCCTTAGTGGCTTGGAAAAACTTTTCTCATGGCGTTTTTCTTGGTTGTCGTCAGGCGTTATCTTGCATCCCAAGATAGGTACCCTACCGCAAATCACACACACAGGCGCACTCGCATGACTTCCATATCATTCTTCAAGGCTGACAAGCGCCAGGCCTCAATGGACGTCTTGGGAAAGAATTATTTACTCCAGGGAGGCGATGTAAGAAATGATGTCATAGTCAAATAGCATCTTCTTGCATATAAACCCCATGCCATCTCCTAAAGCTACCGTCAACCTACAGACCATTACCAACAGCAAAGAGCCAGCATAGGCCACTCCATCCACCAAGATGGCTACTCAAGCTGAGCTTGACAGCATCGGCTCCCTTTGCGAGACCAAATCCCTTTACAATCACTCGTCCAATCCTGGCACCGCCCATGCTCAATGGTCCGAATTTGAGAATCCCACAGCGGAAGAGCAGCGTGTTCTCGGCCTGGGCAACCCTTTTGCCGTGATTCATAGACATTCTCGAATTTCGCAAGGCGAAACCGCCGTCGCTTGGGCCACCTACTCTATCGAGGCCCGAAGCCCACGGCTCAGAAAGGTCCTCGACCAGATCTTCTCGGACTACCCTGAGTGGTATCCCGATGATAGTCCTTACGCCGTTCACCCACCATTCACGCCCTATGTTCACCGCTGGGAGAACATTGCAACGGCTCGCGAGTCTCAGGATCCAATCACCAAGGGAGAGCTTGAACTTCTCCGCCGGGAGCTCGAACCTCTTCTCAAACAACATCTCGATGCCCTGAAGAAGGCTAGAGATACAGGGGTGATTAGTTTCGACCTGTTGTGGCTCATTTTGGCCCCAGGGTGTCTCATGCTTTCTCAAGAGGGAGGCAAAACTTGTGTCTCAAGACTCCAGGATGTTGAACTGGTGCCACCGTCAAATATCATACCGAAGGCGTACTGGAGACTTAGCCTCAGTCAGATTGACTGGAACGGTTCCTATACTGGTACGAAGACGACGACAAAAAAAATCTTCGAGTACAACGGGTCGATGTCAGTCATCAAGCTGGGTGTTTATCCTTTGGAGTTCGAGCAGGAACACCAGGCCATCCAGCAGGCTATGCTCACCCGAGGGCGCAAGTTTGAGGAGCTTCGCGGTTTTCGCGTCGCCACATGCACTGGAAAGAAGTACATCTTTCGGGAGAATCGGTACGAGGAGTGGAAAGAGATTCCAAAGCAGGTATGTCTTCTCGCATCTTTCATAGAGAGGGGCCCATACTCACCCACGTCAAAGGTATCTGGACGCATCATCATCGACGCTCATGCGTACATCAATTGCCAAGAAGACTTACCCCCACAGCCTCGACTGGCTCGATCAGAGGTCTGGATGCAAACAATCTGTATCGAAGAGGCTCCAGAAGAATCAGATGATGAAGCTTCATCTGACGATGGATCTGAGCACGGAGAGGCGTCCAAGAAGGAGAGGATGGAAGAGATACGCCCTCTCACTGATCTGGAGTGCATCCTTGCCGTGCCCCGTGTCAAGGGATTTGACCTGAGTACAAAGGAATGGTGTATGTGAAATTCACCAACATTTCCGGCCTAATGGTGGGAAGCTAATGGCGCTTAGGCGAGTTCGATGTTGACGACATCGGAGAGGCAGACTGGAATGAGGCTCCATATGACAATCTCATGTTGCCGGCAGGGGATAAGGATCTCGTCATGGCATTTGCGGACCGTCAGCGCAGTTCAGGCGTCTCCTTCGATGATTTCGTCAAACATAAAGGTATGTAGCTAGCGCTTGTTCCACAAACGACACAACATCAATCTGGTTGGACTAACAATGGGAACAGGCGAGGGCATAATAATCTTACTGTCCGGGCCCCCAGGGGTTGGGAAAACGCTCACGGCTGAGGCAGGTAAGTGATCTACCACTGTGAAAGACAAGCGGCCGTAATATTGACAGAGCCATAGTGGCTGATAAATCCAAAACCCCTCTCTACATGTTGAGTGCTTCTGAGCTCGGAACCGATCCGAGCAAGGTCGATAAGGTCCTGGCCAGAACCTTCGAACTTTGTCGCCTTTGGTGTGCTCCTCTCCTCCTTGACGAAGCTGATGTCTTCCTTGAAAAACGTGACTCGAACACTTTGGCTCGCAACGAACTCGTCTCAAGTAAGTTGTGATGCTGTGATATACTACCCTACCCTAGTCTAACAAACTAACTATCTAGTCTTTCTTCGACGCCTGGAGTTCTATCGCGGGCTAATGTTCCTGACAACAAACCGAATCAGCAACATTGACTCGGCGTTCAAGTCCAGAATCGACCTCACGCTCCCCTACCATGACCTCGACGAGAGCTCCCGCCGAGCTCTCTGGGTCAAGTTCATTGAGAGACACACGACAGAGGCCACCGACATCAACGATGAGGGCTACGACGAGTTGGCCAAAGTTGATCTCAATGGACGAGAGATCAAAAACACGGTCAAGACAGCCTTTGTGCTGTCGCAGCACAAACGGGAGCAGATTGGCATGTATCATCTCCGGACGGTGCTAGGTATCCGTAAGCGCGTTTCTGTGGCTGAGCTTGACGATGATCCACCTGCAAAGCGACGGAAGATGAATGGTCATGTATGGGAGAAATGATGGATGCGGCTTGGAGGACAGCATCGAGTGATGTTGGGGGTGCTTGTCTTGATCATCTTTCAAGAGATGGCCATGGTTATGTCGTTCAGAAGCAAGAGATGCAGTTTGATTAAGAAAACCCATCTTTGTCGTTTCGAATCCACGTATGTTAGAAACTGTAGTTGGGTTCTCTAGGTCTATCTGACTCCTCCATATCCCCGTCGTTCATTGGTTGGTATAACCGCGCACATCTTGTCTCACCTAGGTAATTCCTCTCAACATTTCACAGATATTTCTATGCGCCCTTTAGATGTCGCCATCTCCATTCTGACGACCTTCAATCAATCATGGCTAAAACAAGCAAGCTCTGCGACTACTGCGCCCAAGTCCCTCTTGACAAGGATATCCTCACAGTGAAACACGTTGAAAAGTTCAATCTCGGACCTTGGTCCCGAGTCTTTGCCAGTCCTTGCCCGATCTGTGGCCTCGTCAGGGACGCTTGTACTGAGGACTATCGAACGAATCCATCTCGGAAAGCCCTTCCTGAGGACGCCATTTTAACTTGGAGCTATCATGAAGCACTCGAACATCGAGCCGCCTTCGCCATCGACGAGTGGCCAGAGCAGCATATTTGCTTTGCTGCCCCAACCAGCGGCAGCAGCAGTGACACAGATGAAAGCTTCAACTACCTTCTCGCTTCAGTGGAATCTAAGCTAGACTTTTCCCGAGTCTCACGATGGATATCGACTTACGCAACCACACATGGCAACGACTGCGCTCTAAGCGAAGAGACATTTTCCACCACATTCCCGGGTCTTCGCGTCCTCCGCCCCATCGACGTCAGAAGAAGCTGCCTAGTTGAGGTCCAAGAATACCGTCCCTACGTTGCACTCAGCTACGTTTGGGGAGCCGTGTCCAACTTTAGGCTGACAAAGTCAAATCTGGCTCCGCTTCTGGTCCCTGGAACCATTGGAGAAGTCTTTTCAGCCTTGCCTAAGACGATATGTGATGCAATCACGCTTTGCATAAGACTTGGAGTGCAGTATCTATGGGTCGATGCCCTCTGTCTGCTCCAGAATGATGAGGAGGATCTTGAGCGGGGCATCAATGTGATGGATCAGATTTATGAGCGCTCTTGGCTGACAGTTGTCGCTGCCTGCGGATCCGACGCTAATGCTGGGCTACCTGGTGTTCAGATTGGTAGCCGGCCCTCTGTGAAGCTTGCCGTCGAGGTAAAGCCTGGGATACGACTGGGTCTTTACACTGGCATGGACCAGCTGCTCAAGAACTCGGTATACAACTCAAGGGGCTGGACGTATGTCACCATCCCAAGCCTCAACGACTAAATCACTGACATGTTTCAAGGTTTCAGGAACACGTATTGTCCCGCCGGGCTCTCTACTTTGTCGACAACAAAGTCTTCTTTCGTTGCAGAAGCGCCGAGTTCTCAGAATCCTGCATCGATTGCCATGGCGGTGCACTTGGACGATCCTCTGGATGACTATTCCAGCATGCTCATGTATTATACCGCCCGCGTCCTGACGGATCAGAACGACGTCCTCCGCGCCATGGCGAGCATTATCCGCCGCATCTCAGACAAAGCAAATTTGGACTTTTTCCAGGGACTGCCGACAGGTGCACTGGATTGCTTCATCATCTTTAGATGTCATGGTTGTATTCTGCGACGACGCAAGGGTTTCCCCAGCTATTCCTGGTGTTGATGGCGAGGAAGGATCGGCATAAACATGCCTTTCAAGGTGAATGCATGGCTCACCAAGACATGAATCGTCTGGTATAAGCGAAGCAAGACGGGCGCCACCAGTCTAATTTGGGATCCCGAGTCAATCCCAGCTGACGACGAGTCAAGCATTGGATATCGACCCAGAACTGGGTTCCAGTCTCCAGTTGCGCTGGACTTTCCAACAACACACACGACTCCCACCGAAACGCCCAGGCTCCCAAGTTCAATACCTGAATATCCCATGTTGCAGTTTTGGCCGTTGGCCGTGTACCTTAAACTCCGGGATGTCAATGTCTTTACAGGGATATGTCGGCTTGAGGGGGAGTCCGGAGTTGATGTTGGGGAAATGTCTCTAGATGGGTTCGAAGAGGTGGACTTCTTCTCCTCTAAAGAACTATTCGAGGTCATCGTTCTCTCACCCAAGTACATCGGGTGGTCCGGTCCATCTGAACCACTCTACAATGCCATGCTGGTTTCTTGTAGCGAAGGTCTTTCAGAGCGGCGGGGGAGGGGATACATACGGCAATCCATGATTTGACTAAAGGATGCTGGGCCAGCCAGGTCCTGTGCGTCTCCTGAGGCCGGCCAGTCTCGGCCTTAGGGGTTTGACCTACCCGGGACTCATGGGTGTCAAGATTGCAGTAGGTACCAGATTAGCAAACAGCTAGACTTGCCTATGAAATCAACTTGAGCAGCTTTCCTTAGAACATGTGAAATGGTGATGATGGCTCAAACGTTGGATAGGTAGTCCGATACACGTTCGGGGTGGGTGGGGCGATCTGCACTCAATCATGAGCATCTTGTTCGAGACTGTCAGGTGACCATGGGTATGTTCCAAGCAGCATCAGCGAGTCTAGCCCCACAGGAGAGAACCAAGAAAATATACACTCAAACACCCGAGATACCAACAGAGACCGTGAATCGCGCTTGATTGTGCGTGCGTTGTTAACGATAGAGACTCATCTCCCCGAGTGTGGTCTTTCCTCCTTGCTTCTCCTTATGCCCCGCGCAATTCAATTCCCTTTGTCTTGTTAGTCGCCATGAGAGTTGTTCCAAATACTCTTGTCCGTCGAGGCGCTGCCGCTCTCAAAACGGTGACATCAAGCCAAATTCACAAAACACCAAATGTTGAGAACAAACGGCCAAACCGTTACGGCGAAGACACACCACAAGCACCAAAGCCAAGGACCAGATCTGAGTCTGTCGATAACCATGCGTCGCTGAGCAATGGCAAGACTGCTGTCCAAGTTAAAGAACCATTATCCAACACGGCAAAACTCTCACCCTTTCCCGATTTCCTTCGCCCCACACCAAGCGAGTGCAAGAAGGCACACGACATTCTTAAAGAGCTCCATGGCGATGCCGTCCCTGAAGTATTCACAGCCCCAGACGCGCGAGCCGAAGACTACCCCTACGCCATGGACGCCCTGGTGGTCGCAGCTCTGAGCCAAGCCACAAGCTGGTCCAACGTGAAGAAAGCACTGCAAAGCATGGAGGACATATACGGCTCGCCATTCGCATATTCATCCATCGTCAAGGGCGGCAACGACAAGCTTGTAGATGCCCTTCGACCTGGTGGCATGCAAAACCGCAAGGCCAGGATCTTGATGACCCTACTGAACGACGTCAAGACCAAGTACGGAAAATGGGACCTGCAGCACCTATTTACCAAGACTGACAACGAGGTGATTTCCGAAGTGACCGAGTTCTGGGGAATCGGGCTGAAGTGTGCACACCGCCTCATCAGCATCTGTCTCAAAAGGGACGTGTTTCCTATCGATGCTCACATATATCGGCTGTCAGGGTTTTGGGGCTGGAGACCAGCCGAAGCGAGCGTGGTGACGGTGCAGGCCCATCTGGACGCCATGATACCGAATGAGCTAAAGTTCCCACTGCATCATCTGATGATAGCTCATGGGACGACATGCCCGAGGTGTTGTGGAAATAAGAAACCGCGAGGACACTGCAAATTTGAGAAGCTGTACAAGAATGATTTGAGTGGTCCTCAATTTCAACCAGGCCCGGGGCACCCGATAAGAACAACGCTCGTTCACACTGGGGATGAAGAGGTGGGAACTGAGTCGAATGTATGAAGACATACCCGCCGCATCACGGTTCTCCGGTAGCCTGAGTCCGATGCCATGAATAATTGGTGAGGTCAAACGGCCTAGGCTTCAACAATAGGGGGGGGATCGGCGGATGAATCACCCTTCTCGGAAATATCTCGACATGCCAGGACTCTTCTTATTTCTTGTAACGTCCAAATTAGCTGTACATTAACTAAAGAAACGGATCGGCGTTAGTCTGCCCATGTCAGACCATGGATTTACGTGTATGGCCGAGAGGCTTGACCGGGTCCGTTTATCTCCGTCCCCCTTTACCTCATCCCGTGTTAAGTTAAAATGGGCAATTTTTTGCAAAAATAGTCTTCGCCGGTTCATCTATCAACTACTTGTCTAGTTCATGCCATGGTAGTCCAAAGTGTAATTCCCTTTACCCCTCGGTGTAGAAAGACAATTCAAGCCGTTGCAACAAACATGACCTCGGTCATTACATGGACTTTACCCAAGCCGAGATTCTTCCATCATTGCCAGAAAGAAAACCTCCAACAAAGTTATTTCTAAGTGGCAGCCTTCTCCTTTGATTCCTTGTCCGCCAGAGTGGACTCCAGGCCATCTTCACCCACGATTTCTTCCCCACAGATAATCAGATCGTCGCTGGGTTGGTAAGTACTCTTACCATACATCCAGTAGCTGCAGAGGAGAAAGATAACCAGAGTTCCAGCAACAGCAGAAGCCCAGTTCATATTCTCGGCCGTGATCGGGTTACTGGGCGGCAGACAAAGAAGGACGGACTGCATAATGATCGACACCGCGTTGAACCAGGCCAGTCCAAGACTCAGTGAGCGTAACAGATTGAACCACCCTTTGCTTCCCAGGTAGCGTTCACCCGTCAGGATGTAGCCAATAAAGATTGGAAGGTGGCCGATGGTGAAGAGGACGATGGCTGTACCAACCAGTGTGACAACGGCTGAGGAACTCCCAAGTTCGAGGCACCCGAGGACAACATTGAGGCCAAATATGCACCACAGGATGTTCCTGGGTATCTGAAGCTTCATGTCGTACTCGCTCAGCCACCCAGACAAGGGAACTACCCAATAGCATTAACAAACATCTAAAAATGGGGGGCGCTGACTTACAAGCTCCCGTTCTGGTGAAGCCATAGATGAGCCGTAACGCCGCACTGATATAAGAGGAAGCGCTTACAATCCCTAAAGCGACCATGGCGAACAACAGAATCACGGTACCGGCCTTGGAGCGTGCGGTGTGCTCGAATATCGCTGCCATAGGAACAGGATAGCGACTTCCAACGATGGCATCCCAATCGTTGCCAACACCATATCCGATCGCAATAAAAAAATACAAACAACCTTTGTCCTATGATTAGTTGACAGTCTCGTCCATATAATCGAGAGCTCTTACGTGGAAATGCTGCCGACCTGCTGCGCTAACAACGCAATTGGAATAGCACGACGGGGATTTTTGACTTCTTCAGCCATGTTGAGAATCCAATGAGTCGGCCCATATCCGGAAAGAGGCGACGAGACACCGATGAGGAACGCAAATCCGTTGGGCCAGCCTGTAATATTCTGGATCTTGGACCAGACAGCCCTGTGACGCTGTTAGCTGCTGTGTCGGGACTCAGTCGTGGGTAAGACCTACTCGGATGGAGCGATGGGGTCTACGCAGCCAACGATTACTCCAATGCATGTGAAGAAGAGAGCAAAGAGGACAAAGGCTATTTGTAGGCAGGTCAGTCATCAGGTCTCCATGACTAATAAGACACTCACCTCCTGCTGTGGCCATAAGACCCAGAAATCTAGACCCGTTGAAGCAGATAAAAATAGTGACGATGTTCACGACCTGGCAGATGAGGAAGCTCTGCCACTTTGTAGGCTGCCACTCGGGGTGCATGACCATAGCCATGGCTGTGATGAAGGGAGAATGCGCGGCGATCAGACACGCAGGAGTGATGAAAGAAGCCAATGCGTGAATTCCACCGGTCATGAAGCCCTATAGCTTGTTAGTACCGGGGATGCATCTGCGTAAGCGAGACGTACGCAAATCCGGCCATACTCGGGGCCACCAAATTTGGTAGCCAAAACAAGACACCCAGCAACTGAGGGATATGTGGAGCCAAACTCGGCAAACGACGTGACCAGAAGGCTTAGGACTATTCCGACCAGAAGAGCACCCCATATAAGAACAGTCATGCCACCGGCGTAGATGCCAATGACGAGACCGGTAGCTGCAAAGGACCAGACGCTAGAACCAGTCAGTAACACATCCATGAGGTCACTCACTGATGGAACAGAAACAAACCTTGGAAGGACAATCGAAAAGAGGCTCAAGGTCAAAGTGTTGAACTTTTGCTTGACCTGCCCTTGGTCGTGGGCACATGCATGTTGGATCTCAACCATTGCGTTACCGGTACTATTCTCAATTGTGTTGAGATGATGGCCCTCACATTGAGTTGGAACTCCTCCATGTTAAATAGCAACCCAAAGGGTTTCCCATCTCCCATTCTAGTCTCTAACAGCGGTCCGAACCCCGACGATTGAAAGCAAAGAGTCACGATATCATCACAGCCGGTTGAGGACGGTGGAAAAATTACCAGATCCGGTATAGCCTTCGGGGCGGAGCCGGGGTGGAGCCCCGAACACTGGTGGAAAAACGGAAGAATCGGGTTTAGTCCAAGATATGAAAGATCGTGGGGATATCCGGGGTAAGATCTTGTTACCGACGGGAGGGGGACATGAAAACAGGTAACGGATACTTAAAATCGCCGCTCGCATTCTTATCTGTTTCTTCAAGGTAATCGGCAAGCCTTCGTAGAGTGTACCTCTGATAGTCGCATCCCCCTTCCCTTCCCGGAAACGCTCCGTACTCGCATCACATCGGCAACTCAGCCAGACGAACGGCCGGCGACCATTACCAACCACATCTTCGGCAATCTGGACCGCATGGCAGTTATTACGTGATAAATCCCACCCGAAGAGAGATTGGAAAACTTTACCCAGTTTTAGGACTGGCGTCTTGCCATGCTCCCCGCCTCGGTAACACACTTATAATCATCACCCATCGCTATCTGACACTTCTCTCTATCATCCTCTTCACTATCTCAGAACCCACAGTCCCTCGTACATCGAGAAATTTTACCATCTCACACTTATTTGATTAATTGTCTTGACCATGGCTCAATCTGGAGGTCTCCTGCGGGCAGTCCTTGAGGACACGCTCCATCCATCATTGGTTCTCTTCTCCATTGTCAGCATCATTTTCGTGCTCCTGTGGCCCAGACGCCTTAATATCTCCGCCATGAGAAAGATCCCCAGCCCACTGCACCTCAAGCTCAGTACGGCCGATGTCAAGTACCATGAGTTTGTCGGCACAAAGAGCCGCTGGATACACAATCTCCATCTGCGATACGGCCCTGTCATCCAGATCGGGCGCAACGAAGTGTCCTTTGCCAGCTACACTTCGTCGAAGCAGATATACAGCAACGGTAACAAGGACTTCCGTAAGACGGAGCTGTACCATCTTTTCGAGCAAGATGGGCACATGTAAGGGAGTCAAAGCCCTGGTGAATTTTGTGCTGATATTTTGTAGTAATCTGTTCACGGCGCTGGACCCCAAAAAGGTTGGCTACCCTCAAGTCCTCACAGCATGCTTTCACTTAAGGCACTGCTGATCAGCCTGGTTTGCTAGCATAGTGAAATTCGCCGATAGATACTCCAACACGACTGTCCTACGCTCCAAAGTCCTCGAGTCCATTACCGAGCGTGCCTCGGCCTTTGCTAGGGTCTGTTCCGGCACAGGCTCGGCCGATGTATACGTACGTCCCTTCCCCCGAGGCTCGCTATTGTGCGTCTCACAAGACTCAGCTCTACCTTCACGCCTACGCTTTGGATTGTGTCACAGCCATGCTGTTTCATCCTTATGGAACCGACTCGCTGGTTGGTGATAAGGATAAGGAAATGGTCCGCCTTCTATAAGATCTGGCGCGGCATCGGTCCTCGGTCCAAGAACATCGAAAAGGGAGGAACTATGATCCGAGACTTTGTTCGTGAGTGCATGGCCAAGGACGGCCTCTCTGACTTTACCCTTGCAACCCGACTTCTGAGCTTGGACAACACTGACATGAACCTGGCCGAGGCTGAGTGCCTGGACCATATCGGTGCAGGAATTGAGACGACCGGTGATACCCTTTGCTGGTTGATGTGGGAGTTGTCTCAGCCAAAGCACTGGGACAAGGTGACCCGGCTGCACAACGAGTTGCTCAATGCCGACCCGAACAAGGGCCTCGAGACTCTCCCATCCCTTGGCGCTATCGTCCAGGAGGCCCTACGCCTCTGGGCGCCAGGAACACTCCCACTGCCGCGTTATGTGTCCCAAGGAGGGAGACATATTGACAGCTACTTTCTGCCAGCCGATACCATCGTCGGCTGCACAGCATACAGCATGCATCGGCTCGATACCATCATCTTCCCCGACGCTGATGAGTTTGTGCCCGAGAGGTGGCTAGACTCAGCAGGGAACACTGACCGACAGCGTCTCTTCTTCGCTTTTGGCCTCGGTGCCCGCACGTGTATTGGAAAGCAGTGAGTCCGGTCCATTCCTTATGTGAACTATGCTGAAAGTGTCCAGCCTTGCGATAGCCGAGATGAGGGCTTGCTTGAATGCAGTCTACTCTCAGTATCGGACACGGCCGGCGCATGGCATGCGCTCCAGTATGGGGCCCGAAGATGTCGTCCTGACCTCCCGGCCGATTGGGATGTGCTGCAAGGTGGAGTTTGTGCCGTGGGACGGTGTTTTCAAGGTTCCTCGAGAGGGATCTCCCTCTGAGCATGTTTGAAGGGAGCGGAGTACTCAACTCTGAGACTAAATCTCCATGAAGGGCTGCATGAGAAAGATGGGCCAGCGAAAGCCAGGGCGCATAGCAGACAATGTTGGCGTGACCCGACCGTCGATATTGTAGTTCAGAATACAATTACAGGATCAAAAACACCCGTAACTACAAATCCCAATGTCAGACAGCGTCTTAGTTTAATCAGGCATCATACTTACTCTTGTTTGTCCACTGAATCCAAGGCAGCCCCGGCTCCCTGTCCCGAAGCACCCATATCTGCTCCAACTGACCGACCAGTGTCTGTGCTCTAATTGCCTCATAGCTTTGACAGCTACTAAGCCTCTGCTTGATGAGCTCGCGTACCTTGCTATCCACTGCTTCGCATCCAGCTATAAGAGTGGAAAGACAAGAGCACGACTTGAAAGTGAGTTGATGTCGACACAGCAAGACTCGCTCTGAACTTTGGCGACCTGGCGCCTGATCAGCGGGACTGTCGACGGCAAGTCTCTGATTCGTGTGTAGAACATGATAGAAGCCGCCAAGTGCATCGCTTCGTTGACGTGGAGGAGAGCCTCAGGATCGCCAGGGTTGTCGTTGGCCATGTTGAGGTCAAGGTCGATCTTCTCTATCGGTTATCCCGACTTCAACTATGATAAAGAACACATTTCCAGCACATCATAGCATCATAACCCAATACTAACACAATAGCCTTTTTTTTAGCCTTCTGCCACCTACGGCGGGCTACAAGCAATCAAAGACTTATACCTATCTACATAAGGGGTATTTAACTACTCTAACCTCCGTACAAAAAACAAAAGAAAATTGCCATTTCCCACCTTACCGACTATAATCATCAACATCATAGCCGCCAATACAATACAAAGAACCACAATCAATCAAGCAATAAAAGTCAACCAGTCATACAATAAAACCACCGCACGCCAGTATAAAAACTAATACCCTCTCCCTCGCCCCCTCTCAGGGCCAAAAAAACTACACATCCTAGACAACACAGATTTAAACGACTTTCGCGATATCAATACATCAAGGCCGGCCAATCAACAACACCTCAGCGTACGCAACTACATCAATCTAGCCATCCTCGGCGCCAAGGCATTCCTCGCAGCAGCAGGTCGCCTCACGAGATCTCAGAGAGCCAAGCGTTTCGTACTGAGGTCAAGGTCATGGGCGACCAGTAGAGCTTCTTCCAGGGCGGCAGCAGAGGCCTCCACAGTTCTATAACATACATCCCTTACTGAACCAAAGGTTGGGACACTTACGCTCGTACCCAGACTTGACGCAATCTTTTCCAGTCATCAGTTTCCATGGCTTAAAGTTCTGCCTCTCGCAAGGCACGCCTCGGCGGACACAACGCGTGCAACGGGGCTTCCGCTGATCACACTCGAGGGATGTTACTCATCGTCTCATGAGAGGTAGGTGGAACTGACCTTTCTCTTGGTTCGAACACACTGGGTGCATGCGCCGGGGTTTCGGGCGATCATTGCGCCTGTACGCGTATGCGCGTCGCACTTCTTCGCTTCTATCACAGGGAGCGATTCAATTCAACCCTGGCTTCAGACGACGGGCGCCGGACCAGTCACGTGAGCTAGATCGTGGCTATAGGGTAAGCCAATAGAAATACGCCAAAGGGGTCTTTTTAATTCATTTTCTGTAGATCCTGACCTCCCTTTCGATCTCTAGAAAAGGATGAGGTAGACTAGATTGGCCTTGATCTGCTGACCGAAGTATCAGGGTTCAATAACTACATGAATTGATCTTTAACCTGGGGGTGTTAAAAACCCTCCGCTTATCCTAACCTCAAGCTCTTTATCGACCTTGCCTACTGACTAGACCCGCGACAGATTCCTCACCAAAACCGGCTTCGGCGTTAAAACCACAGCACTTAGTAATTACAGGATCTGACCCTTGACATGCTGAGGCTCTGCTTATGCCCTGTAGGGCTGGATCCTTCCCTAAAAGATCCGGGCCGGGCTTATCCTGCCCGTGTCAGGCCATGTGTTTTATTACCCGTGCTTTTACGGCCGAGACGGCCGAGACGGCTCGCAGACAAAAGCCGGTCCGTCTATCTCCGCCCCCGGTCTGTATCCCAAAATGGTAAATCCGTGGCGTGTTATAATTGTTTAATAAGAGAGTTGGCTGCTCTGCTTTATCGTGATGTGCCTTCATTCATGTCAGTACAGTTGGTAATTAACCATTGGGACAACCACTGTTCAGCAAGATCGTCCGGTCTTTGAGGGCACAATGTCGAAAACATCGGAGAACCCGATGTTCAAAGAGACTAGCAACTTTCCTCTACCAGGAACTGCTTCGACTCTTTCCGGCTCTACCACGCCGAACGACCCCGAGAAGTTCCCACGCACATCCAAAGATCGCGACCCTGACACTGGAAGCATCAACATGGATCAAAGACACTCCATCGTTCAGGAACTTGCCCGACAGTACACGAAGCAGTCGGCCATCTCCGTGGACGACTCATCCTCCATCTTTGCCAGCACCGATCCCAAATCTCCCCTGAATCCGCGAGGTGACAAGTTCAACGCCCGAACCTGGGCCAAGACCATCGCCAAAGCAGCCAACGACCGAGGTCAAGGTTTTCGACGTGTTGGACTGTGTTTCCAGGACGTCAACGTCTTTGGATATGGCACGCCAACTGACTTCCAAAAGGATGTGGGTAACGTCTGGTTGGCGTTGCCGGCCATGACGCGTCGGCTGTTTTCCAAGACGGCCGGTCAGACACGCATTAACATTCTACGCCAATTCGACGGCATTATTCGCCCTGGAGAGATGTGTGTTGTCTTGGGACCGCCTGGCTCAGGATGTTCGACCTTTCTCAAGACTATCTCGGGCGAGACCAACGGTATCTACATCAACAAGGAGAACGCCTACTTCAACTACCAGGGGATCCCGGCTGACGAGATGCATACTGCACACCGAGGTGATGCCATTTATACTGCCGAGGTCGATGTTCACTTTCCCCAGATGACGGTTGGTGAGACCTTGACGTTTGCTTCTCGTGCTCGTTGTCCAAGGGATTTGCCTGAAGGTGTGACCCGTAATCAGTACGTGTCCCTCATGCCCAACGTTCTGAAGTTCGTACTAACATGAGACTTGACAGATACTGCGAACACTACAGGGACGTCGTCATGGCTATGTACGGCATAAGTCACACCGTAAACACTAAAGTGGGAAACGACTTTGAGAGAGGCGTATCAGGAGGTGAACGCAAGCGTGTGACTATCGCCGAGGCAACTCTGTCAAACGCACCTTTCCAATGCTGGGACAAGTAAGCCCCCCATAGTCCATCAACATTGACTCTGCTAACTGATGGCAGCTCAACCCGTGGCCTCGACTCTGGCAACGCGATCGAATTCTGCAAGACCCTCCGCCTCCAGTCAGAGCTCTTCGGCCAAACTTGCGCCGTATCGATTTATCAAGCCCCACAAAGCGCTTACGATCTCTTCGACAAAGCGACTGTTCTGTATGAAGGCCGGCAGATCTATTTTGGCCGAGCATCCAAAGCCAAGGAATATTTCATCAACCTCGGATTCGAGTGTCCAGCCCGCCAGACGACCCCCGACTTTCTCACATCCATGACATCGCCAACCGAACGTATTACTCGCGCCGGATGCAATCCCCCACGAACACCCGATGAGTTTGCAGCAGCCTGGAAGGCAAGCGCCGAATACAAAGCTCTACAAGCCGAGATCGAAGAGTATAAGACACAGCACCCTCTCAACGGACCCGACGCCGACACTTACAGACAACTCAAAAAGTCAGCTCAATCTAAGGGTCAACGCCTCAACTCGCCCTACATCCTGACTTATTCCCAACAAGTCCAGCTCTGTCTCTGGCGCGGATTCAAGCGACTCATTGCAGATCCATGGATGACTGTCGGAATGCTCATAGCCAACCTAGTCCTCGGTCTTATCGTCTCTTCTTTGTTTTACAACATGCAGATGGACACTGGTTCATTCTTTACTCGCGGTTGCGTTCTCTTCGTCTCTATTCTCTTCAATGCTTTTGCGTCGGCTCTTGAGATCATGACGCTCTATGACCAGCGACCTATCGTTGAAAAGCATTCTCGGTATGCATTTTATCATCCGTCCGCTGAGGCATATGCTTCTGTTCTCGTCGATCTCCCATACAAGGTCCTCAACGCCATTGTCTTTAACCTGGTCTTTTACTTCATGACAAACCTCCGTCGAGAGCCTGGGCCTTTCTTCTTCTATTTACTCATGGTATTTCTCATCGTCCTGGCCATGTCTGGCGTTTTTAGATCAATGTGAGTGGAGTTTAAGACCTGAAATTTGAGCAAGTACTGACAGAGTGACAGCGCCTCGATGTCGCGCACCGTGTACGAAGCCGAGATTCCTTCCGCGGTCCTGTTGATTGCCCTGATCGTCTTTACCGGCTTCGTCATCCCGGTTGACTACATGCTCGACTGGTGCCGATGGATCAACTACCTTAACCCCGTAGCCTACGGTTTCGAGTCACTCATGGTCAACGAATTTCACGACCGAGACTTCAAGTGTTCGACTTACATCCCCGACTACGCCGATGCCAACTCCGACTCCGTGGCCTGTAACGCTGTCGGTGCCATCCCTGGCCGGGCATATGTCAACGGAGACGCCTACATCAACTCGGCATACAGCTACTATCATGCTCACAAGTGGAGAAACGTCGGCGTTGTCATTGCCATGATCATCTTCAATCACGCCGTCTACTTTATTGCCACCGAGTACATCACAGCCAAGAAGTCCAAGGGAGAAGTCCTCGTTTTCCGCAAAGGCTTTGTTCCGCCAACTTCCATCAAGGCCAACAACGACATCGAAAGGTCTACTTCTGATCTCCCAACTGTTTTGAGAAAACCCGACAACAGCGCCCTAAACAGCAAGGGAGCTTTCCAAGGTTCGGTCAGCGTCTTCCACTGGAACAACGTCTGTTACGACATCAAGGTGAAGAAGCAGCCTCGACGCATTTTGGATCATGTGGATGGTTGGGTCAAGCCCGGTACACTCACGGCGTTGATGGGAGTTTCAGGCGCTGGAAAGACGTCGCTGTTGGATTGCTTGGCTGATCGGGTTGGAACGGGCGTCATCACCGGCGAGATGTTGGTCGACGGGAAGATGCGTGATCACAGCTTTCAGCGAAAGACGGGCTACGTTCAGCAGCAAGATTTGCATCTTGAGACCAGTACCGTTCGAGAGGTAAGTTGGCACGATCACAAAGGTTTCGGAAGGCGTTTCTAACATAATCAAACAGGCCTTGGAATTCTCTGCTCTTCTCCGCCAGCCAGCCAGCACACCAAAGAAAGAGAAATTAGCCTACGTGGACGAAGTCATCCGCCTCCTCGACATGGAAGAATACGCTGATGCAGTTGTCGGCGTGTTAGGAGAAGGACTCAACGTCGAACAACGTAAGCGTTTGACCATCGGCGTTGAACTAGCTGCGAAGCCACCTCTCCTTCTTTTCGTCGACGAGCCAACGTCTGGTCTTGACTCACAGACCAGTTGGGCTATCCTGGACTTGCTTGAGAAGCTATCGAAAGCTGGGCAGAGCATCCTCTGTACGATTCATCAACCTTCTGCTATCCTGTTTCAACGGTTTGATCGTCTTCTCTTTCTTTCAAAGAACGGCCGCACTGTTTACTTTGGTAAGAACCCTTCTTTGTTTAGCCATATTTGCGAAGCAAGACTAACCGCGCTGTAGGCGACATTGGTGACCACTCCAAGACCCTGACTGATTACTTTGAGCGAAATGGCGCCCCGGCTTGTCATCCTGGAGAGAACCCAGCTGAATGGATGCTGGAAGTGACCGGAGACGCCCCTGGAAGTCATTCAGACACCGACTGGCATCAAATCTGGCGTTCTAGCCCAGAGTATCAAGCTGTCCAGGACGAATTAGCTCGCCTACGGTCTCTTGGCAATGAACAACCATCCACCGACACTCACGACCCTGCCTCCTATCTCGAATTTGCCGCACCTCTCTGGGACCAATTCTTCATCGTCATCCACCGCGTCTTTCAACAATACTGGCGCACGCCGACCTACATCTACTCCAAATTTGTCCTCTGCATCTCTGTCAGCCTATTCATTGGCCTCGTTTTCCTCGACGCCCCCCTCACGATCCAAGGTCTTCAGAACCAGATGTTTGCCCTTTTCGAATTCTGCAGTGTCCTCGGACAATTGGTTCAGCAGCAACTCCCGCACTTCGTTACGCAGAGAAACCTCTACGAAGTGCGGGAGCGTCCTTCAAAGACGTATTCCTGGAAGATTTTCATGTTCAGTCAGATCATCGTCGAAATTCCCTGGAATGTCCTGGCTTCCGTCTTCATGTGGGCGTTTATCTACTTTCCAGTTGGAATGTATAAGAACGCTGACGCCGCCGGACAAAGCGCAGAGAGAGGCGCCCTGTCCTGGCTCCTTTTCCTACAATTTCTTTTGTTTACATGTACCTTTGCCAACATGTGCATTTCCTTTACTGATTCAGCTGAAGGCGGAGGCAGCGCTGCCAATCTCCTCTTCATGTTGGTCTTTTTCTTCTGTGGTGTGCTGGCCTCACCGACATCGATGCCGGGTTTCTGGATTTTCCTTTATAGAGTCTCGCCTCTTAACTATTGGATCTCAGCTGTCTTATCCACCGGAATCGCCAACGTGGACATTACGTGTGCAACCAACGAGTACACTACTATCATTCCGCCCTCGAACCAGACTTGTGGCGACTACATGGCCAAGTACATGTCAACCATGGGCGGATACTTGTTGGATCCTGATGCTACAAGCGATTGCAAATACTGCAAGATGAAGGAGACCAACACCTACTTGGCCGGCATTAGCTCTCACTACGACGAGAGATGGCGCAATTTCGGCATTGGTTGGGCTTACATTGTTTTTAACGTTATTGCCGCCTTGGTTCTGTACTATCTCGTTCGGATGCCCAAGAGGAACAAAAAGCTCTAGGATGGCTTCAGGTCGACGAGATGGTAGAGAGGAGATGAAACCTCGACAATTGACATTTACTTTCACTTTGTGTATTTATAGATAATGTAGTTAGACTCTCGACCAAATGTCTTAGGGAAGTCAGCGGGATAGATAGTAGATATTTTGGCACTGATGGGTGTAGCGGTAAAGGGGAGGTGACGGACGCACTGGCGTTGCCTCGGCAAGTACCTAAGTTACGAAATCGCAACTTAGATAACACAGTATGGTATCATGGACTAATAGGTTTTTTATGGGTATTCAGAGACTATTTAAGCTGTATTAATATTACTCGCTTAAATGTCGCTACTTTTGAGGGAGAGTGTTAGACAAAATGGTCAATGAAGGAGGTGAGGCTGTTGTTTTAGGCATGAAGACGACCGCGTCACTCATTTAGGGGATGAGGGCCATCATTGGGCCCCTAAGCACGTGGCGTAATTTCTGCAGACACTTGCATGAGCTGGAGATGAAGGTTAGGTCCATACCTGGCGGTTAGAAAGGGCCTTGACAAAGAAATGAGGGACGATTTAAATGGTGTTTGTGTGTAGTAAAATGGATATAAATGAGTTGACGTTCATGGAGTGAAATGACACTTGCAGAAACAAGGCTGATGACACTTCATACCGACCTCGGAGTCGATAGAAACCAAGAACCCAATAGCCAACCTACTTCAAGACATCTTTCGTCCAGGAATGTCTTGTCTCTCGGTTCTCCCAAATCGGCGAAGACGGAGTTATCTGTTTCAAACGCTCCAACGCGGCACGAATCCCGTCCTTGTCCACATCCTTTCCCTCATAATACTCGTGCATTGCGTCTACCAGGAATAGGTCATCGGCTATTTCCGGCCAGTCTATCGATGACCGATATGATGTCGGAGGTTTGGTCGGGGTGATGAGCCGCTCGTATTTGTCGCGAAAGATGTGGTACTGCGCAAGTGCATCCCATGGGTCCCAACGCCAGCGGTTTTCTGAGGTGGCTCGGATGGGGAGAGGGCTCTCTATCGCGGCAGACGCATCCTTTCCGCCGAGTAGAAACTCCATCAGGTTCCCAAACTGCTGTGTTGTAAGGGGAAACAGAGTATAAGGGCCTCCTCGGCGCCCTGCATGAAAGTAAACCTCCCTACACTATCACCGAATTAACATATAGCTTCGAAACATCTTCAAGTTCCACTCACCTCCGTTTCGGACTCTCCTCTGTCGAATAGCAGAACTCCTCCAAATATCTTTGCTTCAGCCCAGTATCCTACAACATCAGCGACCCCGTTGGGGTATTGCTCGTCGGCAGTGTAAAATGCGTGGCAGAAGGGAGTAGGGTACCGGAAGGAGTCCCAGCGACTCATATCTCGGGGCTGATGTATCCATTTTTCATATTCGTTGTGTGTATGGTTTACTCCATCCAGCTGGTATATGTGAACAGCAATCTGATGACATGACACCGCGAGGAGTTCAAGAAGGAGAAGATGAAAGGGCAACGAGCCGAACGCCGCTTGTGCAAAGGCGTTAAGCAACTAGTAGAGGGCTTAGCATTCATTCAGACGGGGACGTACGAGGTGGACCTGCAGGCAATTTAAAGCGCAATTTCGTAAATGCAAAGTTTGATCGAAGTTCTCGGGCTCTCTCGATAATTCCAGGGCAGAGTTCATCATGTTGATTTGCTGGATGTCCATCTTGTGGCCAGTGAAATTCTATATATGAACATCTAGTAGGAAGTCCATCGATAATTTCAGCAAAGGTATGTTCCGCCGGGCCCGTCTTCAACACCCGCATAAGAGCTCGCTCGAAACCTTGCCGATGACCTGCGTCCAGCAACTCAACACTGAATAACTCGTCTGATTCGCCGCCAGCCATTTCAAGACTACGAGTAACGTCGAAGGAGAGAGAGAGAGAGAGAGAGAGAGAGAAAGAGGAAAGCCCGTCGTACAAAACACCCGGATTGGCCGATAGAACTGAGAAAACGGTGGTTGGAAAAGCGCAATGCGGCTAACAAACACCGTACCAATGAAAAGGAAAGAAGAATGCAGGTTGAAAAATGACGCAGATCACCCCACTGGATTTTGGATCGATCCGTGAGAAAATGAGGAGAACAGGGGGGTTGGCCAAAACTTCCACATCTGCCCACACTTTTAAGGACTTGCACACTCAGCAGGGGCCCAAGATTCAGGTACTGTTGAGCAAGGCGCCTTTCACAGTTGAAAAGTGCTAAACAACAGTTCAAGGAGAGTTATCCCGTGGTTTTAAATTAAATGTCTTGTTGAGTTCTTCGCAACACTTGATGGGACAACTATTTTTGCAACACCGACTGGCCACGGACGGTCAAGGAATCCGCCAATCAGGCCTAAAAGATCAAACCTTTTTGTCGAAAGCCGGTTTCACAGGCAACGCCCCTTGACACCTAAGAGAGAAATACACCTTCTGATTGGTTGAAACACCAGTTGGGCGATATCTTCATTACACTTCGCTGACTTCGATGTGCCTGACCAGATGACCTTGGGTATAGCTGCCCAGTTTCTGACTCACAGTTCTTGCTAGAAGATTCTACTGCGACGAGTTTTATAATGACAGGTCCACGTGTTCCAAAAATAATTTCTCTAACGAAACCCACTGGGCAGGTGATTGAGGCCCCTGAGGCCTCTTTATTACATGGCACCCGACTCAACCACAGAAAAAAGGCCTACATGGACATGGCCTACCACTAATAAGCAAATAAGAATGTCAGTATATATTCCATTGAAACAGTTACCTCTCTATCAAGCAGTACCCAGATGCTTTCAAGGCCATTCACATTAGCTTATGCTTATCACCTCATCGGCTACGCAGCACACAGAAACCTGAATTTGAAACCCGCGCGGTATTCGGCAAGATCACAAGGCCCTATGATTACTAGACAACGACATTAATTCGTCGCACAAACCCGTAGAATGATGTCTCTGCCATGCCTAAGTCGCCATGTTTGAACCCGGTTGCACGGTATTTTTAGCAAAGTGAAGCGGTGGTGTTCTTGGTTGGTTTTGAACATGCCTGCTCCATACCCCAAGATTCCATACCTCAAAATTTCATAGTAATTCAGGTCATTGACATTGAGGCCCGCGTTGGGCTGGAAGGAACACGGCTACATAACTTTCCAGAAGCCCTTCAATTCCAAACAAAACGTCTCCCTCTTGTGAACTCTCGCTGCACTGCACGTCCCCCTTTTGCGTGTTTTCTACAATGAACAACCTTATGCCACGGGACTTCACAGTAAATGGGATTCAACGTTTTGGTGTCACTCTTGCAGGCCTACAATGTGAGCCCCTGCAAGAGAACACGGAGGAGTTTAACTCGGTAAGCTTGCCAAACCCAATACCCCTGACATCTCCCAACAATGCCTAACCCTCAGTAGCTGGCTTTTGCTATCCATGCCGGCATCTCCATCCTTGAAAAGGCCGCCGGCCGTCAAACACTGACGGGTCTCGGAACGGCCCTTGTTGAAGCATGGCTGCTTGGAGGTAACGGCTTTCGATTCCATGGAGACCAGGATCAAATGGCTGAGTATGTGGACGAGTTCCTCCGTGCCATTCGGGGCAACTTCCCTCGTGTCATCTTGGATAGCCTGGGCGGCCCTGACGTGATTGCTGAAGCGAGGCGCATCCCATCCCGGGATCACGGATTCTCCCAGTATGACCCCAAGAGAGCTGGGGGGATCTATTACAACCGCCCCGTATGTAGTTCACAGTTCAGTTACAAATGTATTCACACTGATGATCTTCCATACTGACCCATCCCCTAGCAAGTCTTCCAGATGGCATCGGCTGCCCGAGAAGCCAAGCCCACTCGCTGGAGGACCTTTCTCTTTAAGTTTGCCATAGCCACTGCTCACGAACTTACCCATCTCTTTGTCGGATACCTTGCTCAAGGGCAGGACACTACGCAGTCGTACACACCGCCAACCCTGTCGTATTTAAACTATGCAGGACCCAGCTGGGGTGAGTCTGGAAGATGGCTGGAGAGCCGGTTATTTGGCGGTTCAATTGAATTTTATAGAGACGTCTCGGATGACGATGGTCAGGTATGTTCAACCTTGAAGATTCTATAGCTGATTCCCCAAGCTAACTAGCGAAAGGCCGGCATCCCATACGTTCTTGATTCGAACGCCCTCGCGCGGAAGATTCAATCAGATTGTGTACGACAACTCGTAACGAACATTGCAGGTGACCGAACCACTCCACATAAGAACTCTACTTGAACTAACATATTTGAAAGATTTTAATACCTTCCCCTTCACTACTACTGGCAGGGCTCTCACGGTCGGGAAGAGGAGGGAGAAAGGCTTACTTAGCATGGGATCATACGTTAATGAATCACAGTCAAGTGGTACATACATGCGCTCGAGGTGGGAAGGACCGGCACCGTTGTATGACATCTCAGCCAGCGAGCTTTGTCGGATTCCTCTCGAGCCGACACGGGTCCTGATGAAGATCCGAGTAGCTTAATTAATACAGATAAGCTACAAACCACATATGATTACACTTCCTGAACAGAGTCGCAATACTAGACATTTGGACGGGCCGGCATGGAGGCAGCACTCATCACGGTCCCCGTTTCACTCTCTGTTGGCCGGTGCCCAGGCCGGTGCCCAAGAACCATTAGGCTGCAAGGTTGTTAGGCACCCGCGAGGCTTGATTGCCCTAACCTACTGTGTTTTGTTTACTACACGTATTGATAACCGCGTCTTTTGTTATTATGATTGATGGCCTCTTTTGAAGACGTCATCAATGATAGGAAGCAGCCTCACCGTTGTGAAACACGGCGTACATCACATCGAAACGATGGGCAAATGAAAAGAGTTGAGGCGTCAGATCTGGTGCGAGAAGTGCAGCGAGGCGCGCATGGCCGCCATTTGTGGCCGTTTACCACCCGGTTATCAGGCTGGCACGTGTATAATATACCAATAGCCGATGGCCTCAAAGAGGATCAACACTATGCACAGTAAACGGTAGCTCCTCAGTAGAGCAAGGGATCCATGTTCAAGGCGCCGTGCCAGATTTCTGCGCGAGCTTTTCCTACGCGTTGGAATTATTATTTGTTTAGATGTTATTGATTTCTAAGTTTTATATTATCAAACCCCGGGCAACGACGCGGAGGTAGTCGCACGTCCAGTCAGGTAAACAGGAGACTCAAGCACATTTCATAGAACTATCGTGTCCAGATCTTGATGTATACCAATTCAGGTACCTTATCCTCACATCCACAACCCCACTCATGGAAAATTATGGAAAGCCTGGCGCCTCACATGCTGATTCCCTGAGCAGGCAGCACCGTGGCCACGTGAAACACATGCTGTCAGTCCACCTTGGGCTTTCCATAGCATCTATCGTTGACTAAATGTTCCGGAAACTAGAGAATGCCTAGACCGGTACAAACTGCCACAGAGTTGTTCCATGCCTGGTCCTCATCACTTTCCCTCCATCCTCCTCAGCTGTGACCATCATCATTGTAGTAGACCAGTAAGGCATCAATAGTTGATAACCGCCATCGGGATGATGCCTCGGAGTCATCTGCTCCCAACCTTTAAGTACCACGGCAGAGGCACGTATGCCGTCGTTGCCATCGTGGCCCATGTACACCCTGGCCTTGGGGTTGTAGAAGCCAATGTAGTTGTTACTGTCGACGCATTGCCAACGGTCATTAACATCAGGGTGTTTGTCGGGGTTTTGTAGGCAGAGGCCGCCGTCCTTCGTGAGGGTGATGGCACGGTTTCTGCCCTTCTCGAAGATCTTGTAGGTGTTGCCCGGCCAAGGAGGCTCAGATCTGCGACTGTAATTAGGGTCTTCGCCCATGACGGTGCTTGTATCAGGCGTCAGGATGGAGTCGCCAGTGGTTGAAGTTCTCTTCTCAGTGCCTTCATCGTTCTTGAGGTCCATCGCGAGTGGATGCGACCAACCTTTCTTGCGTCGACGCGAGCCCTGTGGTTTGAGATTGTAGAATTAGGACAAGCTATGGAATTGAGAAGATTGGAAATGAAGATTGGCATTTGGGCCCCGCACGAAAAGTTGCGTTAACATAAAGACAGTGTAAGAGAGTGGTCGGCCTCCCTGGCACGGTGCTAGAGACGTGATGCAGGATTCGGCCATTGAGACCCCTTCTATACCAACCCAAGTACCTTGTACTGTGCCTCTCATACAGTGTCTTGCGGCATTGAGTTCAATGCCGTCATCGGTTGGTAGTTTGCTATTGTGGCTGACAGCCTCTATGGGAGTCGCCAATGACAAAGAAAGTAGCAACAGCGATGTCGTTTATCCAAGAGTTCAGAGTCTACTTAGAAGCTTCATCCCAGAATTACCATCTCCCAGTTAGGCTCCAAACGGACCCAATCCGTCTCCTCAACGACAGCCACTCCAATCCGACTCCAAATCCCCGAATCCGGCACGCTCTGCTCAACAACCAAGACATTCAGCTTCCCCGTTTCCTCCGCATCAGCAATCTCATAGAATCGAGAAATAAAAATCAAGTCCATAGATTGCGTCTCTCCGGCCGTCTTTGAACTTGGCGTGTCCTCCTTACGGTGGAGAGCTGCTTGAAAGCTCTGGCTGAAAGATGCTTTCAGCTCGAGTGCCTCGTCCTGTAGTTGTATAAGGAGTTTTTCTTCCCCAACTTTGGTGTTTACCACGGCGTGGCTTGTCCAGAAAACAAGGCGGCCAGTATCATACGCGGGCGTGACGTGTGTATTCTCCTCAGAAATGCCAAAGCTCTCCATCTTTGAGATGATCAAGTCGTCAGTAGCAATCGGCCCTTTGACTACAGTCTCTCCCTTCCACCTCAAACCAGAATCAACAGCCTGCCCTAACCCCTCAACGAGTCTAACTTGACCATCACTCAGCAGGGCGTAAAAGAGCAGCCCCGCACCCTTCTTTCCCATGTTCGTCTCTCCCCAGAGCTTATGATTGGGCAAAATTGGCCCGATGGATCCCGTCCAGCCAAGCCATGACCAGCTGGGGTACGGTACCTCTCGAACCTCGCTATCACCACACACAAATCGGTGCTTTTCCTTCCGACGCTCAGTTCCAGCTTTCCAGACAAGGGATTGATCAAAAAGCTGCGTAGGGATACCCCAGTGTATCACTTCGTTGTTCAAGTGCTCGTACCGACGTACAACGCCCAAGAACGCAGGCAGCACGTCGGCGGAAAAGGTAAACTCACGCATACTAAACTGCATAATATACGTGACCAACGCCTTGCTAGTGAACTTGGGATCCCTATCATCCCACTCATCATTGCATCCAAAAGCCAAAGATTCAACTCGTACCCTGGGTTTTGGGAGTTCGAGTATCACCTCCTCGTCCCACATGGCGTCTTCGCAGATCCAAAAGACCTGAGATGGGGTAAACACCATGATGCGTCGAGAAAGGATACGTTCCTGAAAAGTCCATCCGCGAGAGTTCCACGTAGATCGCTCCAAAGGGGCATTGACAAACAGGCCGGCGGTGGGTGCGAGATGGAATCCTTCTGGAGATAAACGGACTGAGCGGTTGAAGATATCGCGTTCTCTTCCTGGAAGGCCGGATAATCCGGATTCTGAATCGTCTCCGCAAGCAGCAATGATTGTGAAGAGGGCACGCGAATAGACCAGATCCATCCGTGATGTTTGATGACTCAGATCCTTGATATCATCCTGAATGATACAGAGCGCATCAACCCAGAGATATCGCTCTCCCATCTTGGACGTAAACTCCATGGCGTCCCCGACCGTTTTGGGGAGAGACAACTCATCAAGACCGTTGACTTGAGTAAGTCGAGAAGAGTTGTCACTTGTCAATCGTCTTTGAGCCTGTTGTTCCGGTGTCTGGCTGCTGGCTCCCCAAACGTAACTGAGCGCAATGTATCGGCTTTGTGAAGGCAGATTCACAATCCGACGTTCCTTGACGTCGATGGCTCTAAATGGTTCAAGACAACTGTCATCGCTTCCAGCAAGCCAAGGAGGGTTACAACACTTGTCTCCATGTTCCTTCTCGCATTTGTCAAGCCAGCCCTTGACAAGAGAAATGTCCAGGTGCTCCCCCACCTGTCGACCAGACCCCTGTGGTGAAATAAGTCGACCGTTCAGATCGAATTTACCAGGACTGTCACTAGAGTCTTCCTTTGACCAAATAGCGTGTAGTCGAACCCAGTCGGTCGCCATGAAAGAAAGAACAGCATATGGATTCGGCTCCAACGTGAGCAACAGCCGATGGACAAAAAAGTCATGTTTCTTTTCAGCGAGTCTCACATTCTCAAAATCTTCCCAAACTTCGCAGAAAAATTGGGGTTCAATAGAACATTTGATGTCCGTATCACCCCAAGTGACACGCATGTCATATTCTTCAACCTCCGGGTCGACTTCTTCCTCGCCATTCTCAGGGAGGGGCTTGCGCCCATAAAAGACATCCGCAAAGTGTTCTCGGGGTGTTTTCTTGTGCCGTTCTCGTAGTGAATCCACTATGAGATTGCATACCGGGCACTTATCTGATCGAGAGATAATATCTTTAAGAGTCCCTAGGGGTGAGTTGGGTGAGGGATCATCTGGACCAGGTGATGACTTGGATGCATAGATCAGCATTTGAAAGTCAACAGCGGGTTTGGCTGGGTCATCGTGGAGACCCAGGTCTCCCTTGGCAGTGTCTATTCTCAAGGCCATAATACGACAAGGAATACGATAATCCCGCAAGAGTCACGTGTAGCTAGCTGGCATCGAAGCAACCCAGTTGGGCTTGGCCAATCATAGCTGTGTCAGCTTGCTCTGCTGCCTAGAGCTCGCAGATCCCATCCAGAACCTGTCATTCAGAAATCAAGTTCAGAAAAAGGCAGCAATAGGTTTGAAAGGTTCATCTCTGGTGGTAAATGTAGTAAAGATACTCAATATGAAAGCCGATGGAGGGTTTTCCACCTCCTCGTGAGACATATCCTCAAGGTTCTAACCCCAAAAAAAGGGATGGTTACAACAATGGAATCTCACTGCTGAACCATGGGCAGACAGGGACTCGAACCCTGGACCACTTCAGTAATTGTTATTGCAAGACAATAGAAGTATTATTCCACTAAACCATCCGCCCGGATCGCGAAGGTTTAATATGTCCTTATAAGCGTGGGCTGCGTGGCGAAGCTGAGTTTGACAACTTGACAGCCACTCACCCTAGAGCCACCAACCACTGTATCTCAACACGGCGTCTCTTCGACTGTTGACATATAATTATAGATATTCACTTTAGTTAATTATTCTCCAATATCTTTATACTTGTATTTGCATCGTGTTTCTGTCCTTGCATCTCTCGCAGGCCTCATCAGGGTTCATCCATCAACTCACTCTTTTCATCCAGCCCTGTCCACTTTGGCTTCCCGTCAGGAATATCCACAACTCTCTGAGGATAAAATATGTGGCATCTAGGCTGTTAGCGTTGCATACCATTAAACAGTCAACTTTATACTCACTGGCTCTGGAAATTCTCTCGCAACTCAGGCGTGTCCAAGTTCAGCAAAGTCGGAAACAAGAGCACCATATTCCTCCCCTCGTCCATGATCCAGCTCCCGCATTCGTCGCAGCCAACTTTGCACGGAAGTACGTGCTCGGATTTCTTTGTCGCCGTCTTGTAGAACCGCAGGCCTTGGACGCCATTCTCAAAAGACAAATCGGTCTTCTGTAAGATGGCAGCCCACTGGAACGGAGCACCTGGTATAAGTTAGCCAATATCGTGGAAAAATGAGATCATGAGCTACCGTGGATCTTCTTGCAGTCGATGCAGTGGCAATACTTGGATGCGAGTGGCTTGTCCTTGTTCAGCCAGTATTGCACTTTGCCGCAGTGACAGGAGCCATGAACCTTGCGCTCAAACGAGGCACGCTCCTTCGTAGCTACGTCCGGCTTTTGATAAGGAGGTTGAGTTTCCCATCCTTTGTCATTGTCTGATTCGAAGGTGTGCTGGTGATTCTTCATGTGGTATTCGTCAGAGGCCATGTTGAGAGTTCAATACTTGGTAGACAATTCAGAAAAGTGTGCTGGAAAAATCGGATTCACTATTCATTCGAGGGACTAAGAAAATATAGGATGGCTTGAGGTCTTCTAGGTTTCAAGGTGGTCCAATCAGGTGAAACCTTCTTGTCGTCATCGATACATCGATGGCCGTTCCCGATACATGACCGCCATACTGTAAGCTATCTCACTCTCCCTTGGACTTGGGGTTCAAGATGTCATTGATCATCTCGGCCCACTTCCATGGGGTCCCTACGTCTGGGCTCTCTTCCGTCACTGCGTTCCAATATTCCCATCCCATCACACCTCCGATCCTTGGATACCTACTCACCAACTCTTTCAGACACGCTTTCAATTTGGCATCGCTCACATGACCCGAGCAGTTAGCCGGGTTTGTTACCAAGCCAATGACAACCTTCTCTTGCGGCCAGCCTCGCGCGATAATAGCATCGTAGTCGTGCGGCTTGTTCATGTCTCCCCAACCGCAGTAGAATTGCGTGTTGTACCATGCTATGCGCGAACCCAATCCCTTCTCAAGCTCCTCAATATTGAATCCACCCAGGTTCTGCCTATTAAGCAGTGCTGGCGCGACAGGTGCAAGCGTCACGAGAAAAGACTGGCCAAAGTCCGTCTTCAAATGGTCAATCAGACGAACAACTCCGCCAAGCGACATGGCCTCCTCAATATCGAGGTCTAAACCATCAAAGCCCGCCCATTTGATCATCTCCCGGAGTGGCTGATACCATCTGTGAAAGCCCTCAAGTGACCCATCAAGCTTAGTGTAGGATCCCTGCGCTGCGCCGCCGAGCATGCCGAGGACCTTGATGCCAGCCGCCTGAAGCTGACGGGCCTCGTCCCAGAGGGGAATGAACTTGGAAGAGTTGTACAGATCATCGTTGAGAGTGATGTTGTCAGGCGCGTTGAGATGGATCGCGGCGACGATGACGTGTGTGACGCCAGATGAGGGATTGAGAGCGGGGAGGATGGAGATGTATCTATCGTCTCTGTACTGGGTTTGATGGTAGAAAATTATTCGCTTATGTGTTTTGTGCTCAGACATGGCCTCGCTACGTGGGATGAGCATCGCGTCTTTGGGGATACGTAATGATTGACGAATGTGAAGTTGCAGCGTGGTGTTGGAGATGTTGAGTTCGGCTGAGACATGGGGGACGTGATAGTTGCGGTGTGGGCCGCCGCTCAGTCAGATGGCGTTTCTTGACTAGCATTCCACCCAAACCCTCGGTGAATACATCAAGTTTTACATCGATTGGAGATTATCCATTGACATTGTTGTTTTCCACGCTTTCCTGTCACCGTCTTCTCAAGTAAGAGAAACAGATTTAAAACCGAGGGAAGTTTGGTCCCATGCATAAGCTGAAGATGTAAATAGATACGAGACATATCCTTCTAATTGACCTAAAATAAATAATTCCTTTGCAGAAGCGAACATCCATGCTCAATCAACGGGTCGGTGCCCGTTGTGAGGAAGACGGAAGGATCCAAGGAGGAACTCATTATTAAGAGGGCGGACACGCCTGCGTAAACATCTTGCCAACTCGAAGACGGTAGATTATCCAGATCATGATAATCTGAAACAAAAAATAGCCGATAAAAACACTACGTCACTCATTAAGAATCGATATACCTGAAAGAACGAAGACGCCGGGCTCGCGGGCTGCACAAGCGCCCTTAAACGTTCAGCAACATTTCTCATGGCATTGGCGGCGTGTGATATAAATTTGATATTACACCCAGACCATAGCAAGCCCTAAACTGCGATAACTGGAGGCGATTTCTGACGGCCAAACGCCCTACACGGGACTTCAAGGGCGAGAGGTTCATTCCAATGCCCATGGTCGAGTGTCCCGGGTCTACGAGAGGCGGAGTTTAAGATAAAGAAGATATGTCACGGTTGATCACGGCGGAACCTGAAGTGGTATTGGCGGGAGTAGTAGCCCTGGCTGGTAGCACCGGGCCCAGTCGAGGGTACATGGGAAACCAAGTAAGAAGGCAAATAGGGCAAAGTTGAAATAAAAACGTCAATAGACGTAATCGAAAAATTGTGTGGGAGTGGATTAATGAGCCTCGAGGGCTTTTTACCGATCGGTGCCTTCCCTCAAATGCCATAGTCGAGATGGTTTACTTGTCGTCCGCGAAAAAGAGCGCGCACCTTGTGCTGAGTTCGGCAGGCTTAGGGAACAGACCCAGGAAGAGCTCGCCTTTCACTTAAACCCGACGAGCCACCCATGGTCCCTGGGGACATATATACGGGCTGGATCGTTAGGCTTGAGAACCAGACGACACAGGGGAGCTCGAGCCTAGGGTCTTGGTAGCGAATGATGTGCCGAATTTCTTGAACGCGAGGATTAAAGCACCAGAGTTACCAGCAAGATCCGCGAACAGTTATGATAGCTAGAAATGAATGAGTTCCACCTGAAACGGAAAGTCACTCTCTATCACTCGAAAGAAAAGGGCATTTCAAGCGCACAACTCGTGCTGGTCTGTTCATTTGAATGATCCCATAGGCATGGGATTAAAAACTCGCTTTCCCCTTCTAAAAACCAACAACGCCAACCCATCCCTTCACTGCAGCACCGCCGACCAGCGGCGGTGGGCTTCCACCCAAGTCTCCTCGTTCTTCTTGTCCCCGTTGACGTGATAGTTGAGTCGATCCAACCACAGGGCATATGTGGAAACCACTGTGGTGACCGACCGGCTCATCTGGGACCAGAGAGTCAGAGTCAGTTCAAAGTCTTTGTGATAGTATGTACCGAAGCGAGAGAACTTACCGCCACCTCCTCCCATTTCTCACCCTTCTGGCGAAGGGCCAGTAGCTTGGCGATGTCGGAGACATCCCAGCGAACACCACTGGAAGAACCCTGAAAGAAATATGTTAGCACCGAATTAAAGACGCAAAGCATAGGTAGATGGCCTTACAGTGTCGGGAGCCAGCCCGAAGTAAGCGGCAGGAGCCGCAACAAGTGTCTCTGGGTGCGAAACCCAAGGCCGCGCACCAGGTGCCTCGGGCAGGGGCGTCCTCCCTTTCCGCAGGGCCTTATCCTGCCATGGCGCGAGGATGTTGTCGCGTCGTTCCATGATTGGTGGCGCGATGTCGTGATAGTTGGTATCCTTGGAAGCTGTGGATGCTTGATGGATGGCTTCGAGTAAGCTTCAAGAGGAAGTTCACTTGGAAATTTGTTGATCAAGAGAAGACATGTAAAGTTAAGAAAGATCATGAAGTAGAAAAAGAAGGGGGAATTTATAGACGTGGGAGATGTTGGTGTTGAAGAAATCCTCCTTTCTCGAGCAGACAGATTTGACAATGCGCGATCAATAGGAAGCAATGAGTTGGCAGAGAAATGTATTGGTTGGTATTGTCCCTTGCAGAAACTGCCGTTTAGGGATAATAGAAGTAAATGATTCATTGTGATAAAGATGCTGGCGGGAATGTGAGGTAAACGCGATACGAAATCGAGGTGAAGTCGAGGTGAGGGTGTGAATCACGGGCATCGAGCATGCATCCATTGTTCTGATTGCCGACGTTTGCTTGACATTTCGTTCGCAGCCCAAGCATAAGAAAAGTTATCAACGACTATTCTAATATAATACCCGTATAAAGAAAACAGCGACAGAAAATACAGTGCACTCACGACTCTATTCATTATTAACTCAGCGACCAATCACATTGTAGCTTTCAGCCTGATTCAAAGGCGGGGATCTCAGCTCATGCTCACTTCTGACACTTTACAATCATTCATCACAAAGACCTTCACTTGACTTTAAACGGAGATATCGCAAAAATGACATCACAAGCTCGAATCCTCATGGCCCCGAAGAGGCCCACAGCAGATGACCAGAAAAACACATCCATCTTTCTCGCTGGCACGACAAGCGCCACAGGCCAATCCGACTGGCGCGAGACGCTCACGCAGGCTTTGAGTGAGCACGCAGTCACAATCTTCAACCCCAAGCGCGACGACTGGGATTCTACATGGAAGGAGGACTTTTCCGATAAACGTTGGGAGGAGCAGATTTGGTGGGAGCTGGACATGCAGGAGGCTGCCGACATTGTCGTCTTCTTCTTTCACGGTGCGACTGCGGCTCCCATCAGTCTTTTGGAGCTTGGACTGGGAGTCAAGTCTGGAAGAGCTATTGTTTGTGTGATGGATGATTACAGTAAGAGAGGGAACGTGGAGGCAGTTTGTCGACGGTATCGAGCAAGGTTGACGAGGACGGAGGAGGAGTTGAAGGCGGCCGTTCTTACCAGATTGACTGGTCGTGTGCGATAATGCGTGTTGGTCTCAGAAGTGGGAGAGATGGCGGAAGGACCTTGGCGACTGACGATGGATGAAATGAAGCTGTCGCTCACGATGTCTCGAGACTCACCGAGCTCACCGAGGATCGGCCCGATCGGGCACCAAATCACCGATGTGTCTTTCCGATAATTATCCGCTCCCAATCCCGGCTCCCAGCGGCTGCGTTTCCCCCACCGAACCGGTCACTAATGGTGGCGGGGTATCGGTGTATCCAAGCTCATCCATCACCTTCCCAACCTTTTACTTGTCTTCCTATACTGGTCTCACAGTTTCTTTTTGGTTAACGAGGTCTCTACTCTACTGCGCTCACAATTGAGCTTACTCTTGTATATTCTTATTCTACTTGCCTCCTCTTGCGACGTCGCAGTTCCTCGTCATGGATGATCAGTTTGGCGGTCGCACAGACGACGATCTCTTCTACGATGACTTTGAACCTGTCGAGAGCGAACCTGTCGTCACAGAAGAAGCTCCCGCGCCAAAGGAAGAGCCCAAGCCTGTAGCGCCGATCCAAGAACCCGTCGCAGTCCAAGAACAGCCTCCGACGCAGCCACCCGCAAGCTCAGCGCCCCCCGCAAAGCACGCCGGTCTCGCCTCATCTCGATACGCCGACAAGCCTGCTCCTGCTCCCGCCCCAGCTCCAAAGCCCGCACGACAGGCCCCCCCACCGACTTCAAATGCGCCGCCGAATGCTCCAACTGCCCCAAGGGAGAAGGGGCCGCAGAATACAGCAGCCAATGCCAGCGCGCGACTCCAATCGGGTGCCAACCCGCGGCAAAAGCTGACGGAGGCGGAGTTGGCTGCCAAGATGGAGAGGATGAAGTTGGTGTCTGCAGAGAAGGCGCGCAAATTTGAAAAGGCTGAGCAAGATGAAAAAGACCACGCAGCATCTTATGCTCGTGGAATGGAAGAGGCTAGGAAGCGACGGGCTGTGGAAGCTGAGCGACGACGACAAGGCGAGGAGGATAGGCGCAAGATGGAGGATGAGCGCGCTAAGAACAGGGAAAGGAAGCTCAAGGCTATGGGTATGAAGGAGGGTGGCTGGGATGAAGGCAAGGAGGCCTTGGAAGAGGAGGAAGCCAGACGAGGATTCAGGGGCGCAAACGGTGGAATTCGAGGATCGAGGAACGTCGGCCTCGGAGGTAGCCGGTACGCGTCGAGGGATGGTGAAGAGCACGATGTGGACCGATTCTTGGACGATCGACATCGAGGAGGACGAGGCCGAGGTCGAGGTCGCGGCGGTCGGGGAGGAAGAGGTGGACGAGGTGGTCACGAAGATGCGCCTAGGGCTCCCGCACCTGTGAAGCAATCCGTCCCAGCTGCTGAGGACTTCCCTGCTCTCCCAGGTGAAGGTAAGAAGGCCGCCGCCCCTGCGCCAGCGAGCAATAAGCCTGCATTCGCAAAAGCAGCGGCAGCACCACCACCGCCATTGGAACCATTGAGCCCTGGAGGAAAGTGGGGTGACGAGATGGAAGAGTTTGACGAGCTCAACAACAAGTCATGATAGTGCGAATAGTTTGGATCGCTGGAGTAATGATGGGCCGCAAGAATGCGAAGCAGCTTCAGAGCAGGAAAAGTTGGAAATATCACTGGGTAGCAGCGGCATAGAAAGTACAAGTCAACGCCAGATTGAAGAATCCTCATGTTGGTCTCCAAGCTAAAGTTCTACCTCGTCTAGAAGGGTATTTCAACAAAGTCTGTGGTTCCGTCCAATTTTCTTCACACAGCGCCCAAACGCCAACAACCCGGGATTAAAATGTACAAGGCGGCAAAGATTACCATCCGCCGCGGTAGCCCCTACCTCCACGACCACTTCTGTAACCTCCCGACCCCCTGGGTCCTCTCGGTCCTCCCATACCCGGCCCATCATCATCACCCATCTGCGGCCTCGACCTCCCCTTCATCTCCTTAGGAAAAGCATCATAGGTCTTGCGCATCTGCGCATATCCCAGATGCATCTTGCCGTAAAAGTGGTCAGCGAGGCGGCGGTCGTTGTCGAGCCTGCTGAGGTACGCGCCGCACACGTCGCAGACCTGAAGCTTCTGGTGGCCTGAGGGTCCGGACGTGTCCGAAAGGGCCTTGAGCTCCTTTTCGCGATCGAGCTTGGATTGGGTGGCTTGGCGGACGCGGAAGAGTTCGTCTTGGGCGCGGGAGACTTCGGACATTGAGCCGAGGATTTCGACTTCGAGGAGGCCGTTGTTTATGGTTGCTGTGAGGTCCGAGATGCTCTTGAGCTGCAAGCTGTTAGCATGTATTTTCAATACGATAGTATGGGGACCATACCAAAACGTTGGTCTGGCGGATTTCATCTGGTGTCTTCTCCAACCTCCTCTGCGCAGCATCGATGCGTCGGTTGCACTCATCAATGTACTTTTGCAGATCGCGCATGTAATCATACTCGAAACCGTACTTCTGTCGCTCCCTTTCCGACAGACCCTCGTATTCAGTCTTGAGGCCTTCGCTGTGAACCTTGGGACACGGCCCAATGTCCTGCTTTGTGTTTGTAAAGAGGTCGTGTGGACATGTGCCTGCGATGTACGAGCGGCAGACTTTGGGATCATTCATGGACAGCTGGGCGGCGCGTGACGTCGAGGATGCGCCCATGAGCTGCTCCAGCAGCTTCCTCTGCTCGGCGGCCATGATGTAGTATTGCGCTGGAGTCGTAAAAGGTCTGGTGGTAAAGATTGGTAGCTGTGATGATGGCGGGGCCTTGAAGATCCAAAGATGCGACGGCATGTGGAGGAAGCGCGCGCCGAATGTTTCTGCCAAATCTCACCGCTTACCTTATCAGCCGTCATTGTCCACGTCGCGACTTGGAGATGGGACAGCTGGAGCTTCAAGATACGAAGACCAACTCCAAGTCGATCTTTTTAAAAACGGGCAGGGTGAGATGTGAAATCCAGTTGGATGTCACAATCTTCAGCCCCATAACCAGTATATATCGTCAAAATGCGCCACTTTCTGGCGTATCTCCTCCTCGCCGTCACCAATGGCCTCTCCCTCGCCGCCCCATCCGATTACCACGAGCAATTGACACTCCGACCTCTGCCCCTATCCCAGCTTTTGGCAAGCTTCAACTTCCGCGCCAACACCTCAATCGCCGACTTTGAGGCGCACAACTTTCGACTCTTTCCCCGCTCGCTGGGCCAGATCCTACAGTATGCGGGCACCAGAGAGCTGCACCTCCGGTTCACACTAGGACGGTGGGATGCACAGCGTTGGGGCGCGAGGCCTTGGGATGGTACGCGCGAGGGAGGTACTGGTGTTGAGCTTTGGGCATGGTTGGATGCTGAGACGGATGAGGAGGCGGATGAGAAGTGGTTGACCTTGACGAATGCCTTGTCTGGTTTGTTCTGCGCCAGTCTCAACTTTATCGACTCGACAAGGACAATTCGACCGGTCATGTCGTTCCAGCCCGATGGAGACCACTCCAACTCCTCTCTCGCCAATACAAGGCTTCTTCACGGTGTTTTGCCACATGAAGTTGTCTGCACGGAGAACCTGACACCTTTCTTGAAGCTGCTCCCTTGCAAGGGCAAGGCTGGTGTTGCTAGTCTATTGGACGGCCACAAGCTGTTTGATGCGTCTTTCCAGAGCATGGCTATTGATGTGCGACCCAAGTGCAAGGCAGATGGTGATTGTGTGTTGGAGATGGAGGAGACTGTCGACATGGTTCTCGACGTTAACCGATCCAAGAGGCCTCAGAGTATGTTTCACCCGTCGATTTGACCAACGTGGCTAACCAAGCTTTAGATAACCCTATTCCGAGACCTCCTCCCGGCGACCAGCTGATTTGCGATACCTCCAAGCCATACCATGCCGAGTTTACATGCTTCCCCGCCGACAACCTTGACGGTCAGGATTGGAGCCTCTCCCAAGTCTTTGGTCGACCCATGAAGGGAACTTGCCCTCTTACTGATCCCGATGTTCCTCCCATCTGCGTTCAGATCCCCGAAACTCGAGATCTCTATGCTTCTCAGGGCGCTCGAGAGACCAAGGCCCCAGATGGTACATCGCGATGCTATCACCTTGAGCCTAACGATGAGTTTGAGCTTATGCTTGTCAAGCCCGAGTCGCAGGATAAGGACAAGCTCCTTAACAAGCCTGAGACCCCTCTTCTCTACGCTGAGCGCAGCTTCAATGGGCACGGCCAGGAACATGGTGGTGTCCAGGCCATTCTTAGCAACCCTAGCGACACTGATGTCGAGTTTGTGTACATGGAGTCACTCCCCTGGTTCATGCGTATTTACCTTCACACACTTTCCGCCCGCATCGCAGACTCTCCCGCGGAGAACTCGACCGACATCATCAAGGAGATCTACTATCGCCCAGCCCTGGATCGCGCCCGCGGTACTCAACTCGAGCTCCTAATGCGCATTCCCCCTCACTGCACCGTCTTCTTGACTTATGACTTTGAAAAGTCCATCCTCCGTTACACGGAGTACCCCCCCGACGCAAACCGCGGCTTCGATGTAGCAGCAGCCGTCATCACAACCCTCGAACCCAAGGTGATGAACATCCGCACGACGAGTCTGCTGCTCTACCTGCCTACCCCCGATTTCAGTATGCCATACAATGTCATCATCTTCACATCGACGGCCATTGCGCTGGCGTTTGGAGGATTGTATAATATTCTTATTAGGAGGTTTGTCGGGGCGAATGAGACGACTGGGCCGGCGCTCAAGTCGAAGTTGGCGGGTTTGATTGGGAGGATAAAGGGTAAGAAGGCATCGAAGCAATAGATATGACAATACGAGTACATTTTCTTGGTTACCCTCTTTTCAATCTGTGTCTAGGCGATACTGGGCCTGGACAATCCCCAGTCGAGGTGCCATTCAGGTCCGTTGAAGATGGACACACCAACTCAGCGTGATACACCGTGCTTGTTCATGAAGACGCGGAGAGGGCCGAGGCGACGTTTTTGTACCCTTGCTCCTCCGCCGTCCTGTCTCATCGTGGGCCCTTGGACGTCACCCGTGGAGCTAGAGCATTCACAGGGTCACCGAGCCGCGTATTTTGAGCTCATCTTTGGCTGCACAGCCCTCTCGCATATCAAGGTTGGGGTTTCACGGTAACCGATGACGAATCGTGGGGTGGACAAGTATTCAGGGTCTGTTCAATTCATCGTCATTTATGTTGAATAGACAGACACATTGGGTATTGTTCAGGTTCAGGAGGCCACCAATCTTGGCGATTGCGGTCTCTGCCTGGGCTGGAAAATTCGGGACTGTATGGCGCTTCCCGTTCAGAGGTTGTCTGGGGAAGATATATGCATTGGAAGGACACCCGCACGTCTACTTGAATAGGTACCTACCTAAGAGAGGAAGATCCAGTCTATAGAGCCGTGAACCGGACGCATTCACCCCAGACACTCCGCGGCCCCGTTGATTGAACTTCCATTGCCTTTCGCTCGCCGCGATCGGGTTCTGGCATCGTTGGATGGAACTTAAGTAATGGGGATGCTACGTGTTGATGGAGGCAGGTAGAAAAGAGACGCGACTTCCCAACCGGTCTTCCCCCTCTGTCCAACGCAGCGTCACCACTGTCTTTCTTTAGCCACGCTGATTGACTTGACCACATTACTTCAACATCTTATCTCCGTTGGCTTCAATCGCAAACTCGAACCCTCAGACACTGACAGCTACGAAACCCAAACCCCCCCACCCCACGATGAAGCCAATCATCCCGGGCGTCCTCCTCGGGGCGCTCGTTGTTGCCAACGCCTACTACACCATGTCAGTCTTCGCTCCATCAATCGAAGAGATCCACGCTCGAGTCATCAACGCCCGCGACAAAGCCTTTGTTATTGGTGCTTCCATGCCTGGCACCTTTTGCGGTCTCGACAACACCACCGAGTGCCCCGCCGGTACTTCCACACAGGTGGACGAGAGGATGACGGCTCTAGCTGTAGGTTTGCGCATCATATTCTACTATCTCCAATGCTAACCGTGAATTAGGCTGCAGTCCCAGGCGGCCAGTTCATCTTCGTCGCCCCCGACGGCACAATCTCGTACCCATCCGCCCACTCCGCCCTTCGCCCCCCAGGCTCCAAAGTCGGCGGCTTCCAAGCATCGCAAATCATTTCAGACTGCAAGATGCCCATCAAAGTGCTTGTATGGCTACCAGAAGATGGAAACCGTGGAATGTGGGCGTGTCCGACTTCTCTCCACGTCCCGATGGCAGACGAGGCGGTGCTCAAAGCGACGACGGGGGAGTTCAAGGGGAAGGGGTGTTTGAAGGTTGATGGAGTGCAGATTCAGGTGGCGGGGGATAATTATGCGGCCTGGGCGTATACGTGAGCCTTGTCAGGTAAAGGGCTTGTATTTGCGAGTGTTCTAGTTGATAGATGTTCTGCAGTGCTGAGACTGCATCTCCAATCCCACCTCTCCACCGATCAAACTAACGTCGGGATCCATCTCTATCCTAGTCCAAGAGCATCTCAAAGTCAAACTCCTTGTCAGTCCGCAACTGATACTCTGGGAGAGTGGCCGGCCCACAGGACGCAGTCCCCAGTCCGTGATGTTTCCAATCCAACCTCACAATCGTATCCTCCCTCTTCTTCTTGCGCAACTCATACGGATGCATGCTCTCATCCACATCTCTCGTAGTATAATGCATCGCCGAGAAGCTTGCGCCTTCAAGATCCCCAAATCTCGCCCTCAACACCCGGCCTTTACTCCCCACAAACTCCACCCAGCGTACATCCGTCCGATTACCTCCATCTTGGGGAAACTCGTAGTCCACCCACAGATCATCCACGCTCGAACTCCAATTCCCAAAGCCTTGCGAAAACTTCTTATCCACATACGACTCCCCAGGTCCTCGTCCCCACCACTTTACATCAGATACACCGTCCAACCCAACGGTCACGCCGATCCGCGCAAATGTCTCAGGCAGCCGCAATCCGTGTGGTTTACCGTGTACATGAATGTGGAGAGCATCTCCGTGAAACTCATACGTGGTGACGACGTCGACGGCCCAGGCTAGTACTGGCGGTGCGATGCGGCCGGTGACTTGGACTTGGACTGTGTCTGAGTCTGTGTGCCATTGGACTTGTCTTACATGGTGAGACGTTTGGTGGAGGCGACGTTCTTCCCATTCTTTTCCGTGGCCGCCTCGATCGTTATCAGTGAGGGCGCGGTAAAAGTCCATCGTAATGGGAGTCGTGAGGAGTTCAACACCAGAGCGCTTCCAGCTCGTTAGGGCGCCAGCGGCGAGATTGATGTCCCAAGTCGAATCACCGGTCGATGATCGAACGACAAGTAGCAATGGAGATACTTGTTCGACTGTGGGTGCCCCAGAGTCCAATGATCGCAGTGTAGCGGTGGATTCTGGTTTGGAGATCTGAAGTTGACCAAAGGCGACCTGGTGACCAGCCTCTGCCCAGTTTGTGCCCTCCTTTATGACGAAGCTTAGATGAACATAAGCTTCCCCAGTGATATCACTTAGAAGAGACTCATCATAACCGTCGAGAGTCAGGGTCACCTGTGTGTGAGGCTTGATGCCTGTTGACTGTTAGACGGCTCCATATGCTCGAGTTGGTCACATACCGGTGGGTATCTCGATCTCCTTGCCAGGAACAGTTTTGCCGTCAGCGACAATCTTCCAGGAGCCCTTCAAATGCTCCAACCCGATAAAGTCGTAGCGATTAACGACTGTCACCTTGTTACCGTCCAGCGAAAGGGTTTGAACAGGCTCGACCGCCTTGGCATACTCAATTAGGCCAGGTGTAGGCGTGTGATTCGAGAACAAGACGCCATCCATGATAAAGTTGTAGTCGTTTGGCTCATCTCCAAAGTCGCCTCCGTATGCCATGTACTCTTCACCATCTTTCGTCTTGGTGCGAAGTCCCTATACTAGTTAGCAATGTCACAGTGCAAGAGAAAGGGGACCTACGTGGTTCGCCCACTCCCAAACCCATCCTCCCATCAATCGTGGATACTTGTAAAACGCCTCGACATACTCCTTGATGTTTCCCGGCCCGTTTCCCATTGCATGGATAAACTCGCACAGAACAAGAGGCTTTGTCCACTCCTCCGCTTTTGCAAACTTCTCCACAATCTCATCAACGCTGGAGTACATGCGACTGTAGAGATCAACCGTCTCAGCCTCGTAGTCCTGCTCATAGTGCACCAATCGCGTGGAGTCCATCTCCTTGATACACTTGTACATGGCCTTGTGATTCCGACCGTAAAAGGCCTCATTCCCGAGAGACCACATGAAGACGCAGGCGTGGTTCTTGTCGCGGGCAACCATCTGTCTGGCCCGATCCACATACTGTTCTTCCCAGGCTGGGTTGTCCGAAACGAAGGATGCTGGGTCGCCACCTGTTGATACAAAGCCATGGCATTCTAGATCCGCTTCATCAAGAACCCAGAAGCCGAGTTCGTCTGCGAGGTCGTAGAGTCGTGGGTCGCTAGGCTGATGGCAGGTTCTGATGGCGTTGAGATTGTGCTGCTTCATGATTAAGAGGTCTTTCTTCATGAACTCGTATGGCACGGCACGTCCGTGGTCCGGATGGTGTTCATGTCGGTTTGCGCCTCGGATCTTGATGGGTTTGCCGTTGACGCAAAAGACACCGTCGATTAGTCCTGCGGTACGGAAGCCAATGCGATGCGCGACGCTGCTTGTCTCGCCTATGTTGAGAACGAGTGTATAGAGGTACGGGGTTTCCGCGGTCCATTTCTTTGGTCCTGTGACTGGAAACTCGAATGTGTCCTTGCCCGAAATGCTCTTCGTGTCTCGCAGAACCTCTCCACCATCTCGGTCAAGCAGCTTTAACTCAACAGACGAAGAGCCACTCAACTCGACGTCGACTCTTAGAGTAGCATCTTCAAACTTGTCATCAAGTTCGGTAGAAGCCTGAAAGTCAATGAGATGAGCATTAGGGAAGGCATGTAAGTAGACATCCCTAAAGATGCCGCTGAGCCACCACTGATCTTGATCCTCTAGGTAGCTTCCATCGCACCACTGGTAAACTTCAACCGCGAGGACGTTCTTCTTCTCAAGGTCAACCAGCTTCGTCACGTCAAACTCGCTCGGGTTCCTAGATCCTTGAGAATAGCCGACGTAGGTGCCGTTGATCCAGATTGAGAATGCAGAGTCTACGCCCTCGAAGCGCAGGCGCAATTGGTGGTCTTTGAAGCTGTCGCCCACCGTGAACGTGGTGATGTACCGCCCACATTCATTGTCCGCGAATGGCACGTTGGGCGGATCAACCGGGAACGGGTAGTCAACGTTGGTGTAATGAGGCCCCTTTCCATACCCTTGAAGCTGCCACATCCCAGGGACTTGGATGTCGCTGAACTCAGAAGCATCAAAGTTGCGGTCGTGGAACTTGTCCGGGCCCTCAAAGGGAGACTTGGCGAGGTTGAACTTCCAAGTTCCAGAGAGGCACAGGGCCTTTGCCTTGATGACATCGCGGGTCAAGGCATCGGTCTCAGTGTTGTAGAGATAGAAGTTGCTTCGAGGGGGGAGGGTGTTGCGATGGATGACATTGATGTTGTTCCAATCAGGAAGCGATCTTGGGTGAACTTGCGCGTCGGGCATTTTTGGTGATAATCTGGCAAGGTAGTGAATGTGTCCTCCGTGGTAGGAAACTGATTCTCGGTCCGATTCACCGTGAGGCTCTTTTAACTCCCAAGCATGCTTCAACGTCGTGGCAATCCTTGATTGAGGCCTGCTGCCCACTGAGGGGTTGCATGCGGCGGCTAAATTGGCTGAGGAATGATTGGAACGGTTGTATGCAGCTCGGTTTCACTTTGTCGGTATCCCGAAAGACGATCTTTTCTTGGACTTCTAACCTTGCCAATTATTGGTAAAGCCTTGCTCTTTGTGGTGGCTGAGTGCTCCTAGGGTAGGCGGACGACTTGTCGCCGTCTGTCTGACTGTCGCACTTGGCACGTCTAACTCTTCCCCATGGTTAGATAGAGTCCCTTTAAAAATGAGTATAACATTGTCCTAAAATTCTCAAATGTTTTAAAATTATTCATGAATCTTTATCATCTCTCTTAGAGGAGGATATTAACGCCCATATCACTGTTTCACTATGCTCTCACCTTGGGGATTCCCACCCTGGTGCGTTTTCAACCCACAATCAATCATTGGTCTTTGACAGCCACAAGACGCTATTAGAGACTGTTCATAACTGGTATTGGTTACCCCGGATCTCCGTCAACGACTCAAGGCTCACATGTGTGAAGAGATGTCTATATCAACTGCCTATTTCTTTTGCTGCAGAGTCACATGCATTCTTTATTGTCTTCGGTTCGGCGAGGCCTTCTTCTGATACCAATACCTACTAAGCAGTTAGCTCTAAACATTTACCATTCAGCATGACAAGCCCATATCAGCGCATTCACAGCACGGCTGGAGTTATCAGGATCTTAATAGTCCAACCCGCCCAGCCTCAAGATCCATTGAAATGCCAACTCGAGGTTGCCCGTCTATCACTCGACCAGGAATCCAAACACGAAAGTCCTCCCAGCTATGAAGCAATTTCCTACTGCTGGGGGGACCCAACACCCCGCAAACCATGCGAACTCGATGGAACCGCAGTCAAAATCCCCGCCAGTGCATCGGAAGTAATCCATCATTTCCGCCTCCCCGATTCTCCTAGACGGATATGGATAGATGCACTTTGTATCAACCAGCAAGATATCACCGAGCGTGGGGAGCAGGTATACCTCATGGGTGCCGTCTATTCGCGGTGCACCCGATGTCTGATGGCTGGGTCCCGACACAGACGACACAGCCAAGACGGCTTTTGATATAGTGGACAAAGTGTGCCATGCCGCGAGGGAGGCCGACCGAGAGTCCAAGGACCCCATGGTTGAGATGCTGTCCATGCTATCGTCCACTAGCTTCACTCGTTCAGTTTTCAACGCGTCATTTGAGCAGAGGCTTAAAGGAAAGAGGGGAGAGCCCTGCTTCAAGTTCGAGGATACGCAGCAAGATCTGTTTAAGCTTCTGCGGCGACCATAGTTCCAGAGGAAATGGGTAAGTGCTCGCAAAAGATCGTTTACTTTACTTAGGCTGATGATTTATCACATGTTTTCCAAGAGGCAGTTCTGGCACCAGAGTCAACAGTTTACTGCGGCGCCGAAACAAGACCTCTGTCCTCCATACTGGAAGCAGGCCACAGCCTGTATCGGCACCATGCATGGTCTCATACTCGAGAAGAATTCCTGATGATCCGAGACCTCCACCTGCTCTGGAGCTATTTCTCCCCGGAAACAAATGACGAGCTTCCTGTGGATTCAAGAACTCTAGTTGCCTTGCTCGCCTTTTTGCGCACGAAGCTCTCCACGGATCCAAAAGATGCCATGTTTTCAGTCCTTGGCCTGGTCAAGAGAAACGAGCACACTGATGACTCCTTCCAAAGTCTATTTAAGGCGGATTATCGGCGGTCTCTCAGTGACATCCTCGCCTCAGTGACTAAATACGCCATCATCGAAACACAGACTCTTGATGTGCTTAGATTCGTCCAGCCAAGGTTCAACGAAGATACAGAAACGTCGCAGATCCCATCTTGGGTTCCGAGATGGCACCTTTGGCACGGGGATATTGACATGGGTGTCAACAGGATGGCCCCAACGGGGAGTTTGTTTCCAGTACAAAGCTCGAACTAATCGATCCTCACAATGTTGCCGTGCTCAAGTGTCGTGGGGAGATCATTGATGATATATGTTACCGCTTTGATGCACCTGAAAAAGATGTGGTGAAGGATGCATCGACGCTGGCAGGCTTTTTCAAGGACATGCGATCCCTTTTCCGTCGATGTGTCCTCAGTCAGGTTTTCCAGAGCGCGGCGATCGATGATGCTCAATCTACGAGAATACGCAGTGCTATTTTGCCTAACCGAATGTACTCGGGAGATGAAGAGTCGGCCGTGATATCGTCAACGCTGTTGATGGGTCGTCAATATCCCATGCAAGAGTACAGAGATGATGAGACAGACGCCTTTGTCCGCCTCGAGAGCTACCTCGACGAGCTCGGCCTTGTACTTCCAGCTTTACCAGACGACGAAGTTATACTGACATCAACATTCAAGGATCGATCACCAGGCGAGCAGGCATTTGTGAGATTGGCAATGGTTATGCGCCTCGCCTTGCATCACCGGGTCTTCTTCACGACCAGCCGTAGACTGATCGGCATTGGACCGAGTACAATGGAGGTTTCTGATGTTGTTGCTATGTTGCATGGGTTTCCCTCACCTGCTGTTCTTCGACCTAAGGGACATGGATATGAGTTTCTTGAGAGCTGTTACGTGCATGGGTTGATGGGGGGTCGGGATGAATGGCCAGCTGGAGTCATGACGAAAGAGGAGATCATTTCAATTCGATAGATAGCGGCAATGCGGCTGATTCTCTGGGTGTAATCTGAAACTATGCGTAGTTGCAAGATAGACAAGAAGTCGAATTGAGTCGTTGATATGACGTAAAGCATCCTCCTGGCGCAACACGTCCCGAGTCCTCCGTACCACCACGATAAGAAGCCACTGAGGCCATAAACTATTACGTATGTGCTCCTTCAGATAAGGCAACTCCCTCGGCAGGAAATGCCATCTTTACATCAAATCAGCAATAACCCGCGGGTCAACTGACAATCCTGTCTTACCCAAACCAACTCCCTTCCCCGCAAACAACCCACCCCCGCAGCCGGTTCGCATTAGACCGACAGTAAGTGTAGTAACTTTCCGGCGGAACTTTACTACATTTGAATTGAGGCCCTCTAGCAACACCGGGATTTATTTCCCCTTTGCGGGAGTGGCGTATCGGACGGACATCCCGAGCCCACCTCGACGTGGAGATGGAAAATGGTGATCCTGTGGCACGCTGTGTATTATAAATGAGGGAGTGAGCAGAACATAATAGGCCTTTTATTTCTGTTCTTGACACATCCTGGCTCACCAATTAGTACAAAAATGGCCGAGGTTGCTACTATCCAGCCCACTCAACACGCCTTCAAGGATGGCTACCTCGTCAACGATGGTCTTCTCAAGCCTGAAATGATCGGGTCATTAAGGCCCTCCTACCCCTCCGAGCCGACTGAGGTTCTTCAAGCACGCTACGAAAAAGATGGATACCTCTTCATGAAGGGTATTCTACCCCGTTCTGATGTCCTCAACTGTCGTGAAGCCTACTTCAGGTTCCTTAGCCCGTCTGGAGTCTTGCAGCCTGACTCGAAGCCTGTTGATGGTATCTACAACGCCGAGAACAAGGGTATCGACTATCCCAGCATCGGTGCCGGACCTTGTCTAGAGGGCCAGACAGGCCCTGGCTCTTTTGCCAACCTCGCTGAGAAGGCGCACACTGAGCCTTGGTATCTCGAGTTTTCCAACCATCCGGCTCTACGAGACTTTGTCGCAAAGCTTAGGGGTTGGGGCGAGGATACCTTTCTACTGAAGAGGTCAATTCTTAGAAACAACACTCCTCACAACGACGCCATTGGTGTGCACTACGACCAGAGCTTTCTCCGGTATGGCGAACCTACCTCAGTGACAGCGTGGATTCCAATTGGAGATATCCGTCTCCAAGGTGGCGGCCTCATCTATCTCGAGGACAGTGGGTTAATACACTGCAATATGCTGTCATGGTACTAAAGCGTATAGGTGATGCTCTTGGTCAGCAGATCGAGGACGAATTCAACCGGAAAGCCGAAGAATGCGGCATGTCGGAAAAAGAACGAAACGATGCCTTCAACGCCAACATGATGAGTACCGGGTGGCTCGGTTATGGACCTATCCAGTTCAGCAAAGACAATGGAAACGGAAAGTGGCTTCTAACAGAATACGAAGCCGGCGATGTTGTCTTTCACAAGCCTCACATGGTACGTTGCTTGCCCTATAGTATTCAAATACTAATGTTGTTAGATCCATGCATCGACAATCAACAAGGACCCCGAGAACCGAATCCGGCTTGGTACAGATCTGCGATTTGTCGACTCATCCAAGCCGCACGACACGGTATGTTGTCTAACCAGAATCTTGGCTTTGTTGGCTCACTTTTGTAGCGATGGTCGGCTCCTTACCGGTTTGACGATGGCTTGTAAAGAATTGCAATATGTCATTGGCAGGAACTGGAATGAGTACCGAACCGGCCAACAGACTGAACGATGTGATATGACATTGGGTGTTTCTAGTATAGCTAAACTAAACAGATTGCGTAGTTAGTTTCAACAAGATTGTCAAAAGAACTCGCTCCGCCATGTTTCGTGTTTCATCTCATTTCTTTTCTATCGTGCGTTACTATTAGGGATCAGCCCTATACTCCTACATGTATAGACATTAGTCGGTAGTAAGTATCTTAACACCCCGTATTCCCGTATTCCCAACTCGAGTGTGTCGCCTCTAATTCGACCCCAGAAATAACAGGCACTCCTGATCATCTCCTGGTGTTCTAGCGCCAACAGCAGCTGTACGGTCGACCCGTGCGGCTGAGAGTTGCCTGGAACCCCAACATCGTGCCTGTCAGCGTCTGTGCTGGTACTCCACAAAAGGGATCCTGGATGCAGTACTCGTCTAGTCTATTAGTAGGAGGTTCCGGTGAAAAGATGCCTCTAAATGCGTGAAATTACTCATAGAAACTTGTGTCATGCCCGTGAACCCCGTTTTCACATGCTCAACTCGGCTTGATCTCGCCGCCATTCTGCACGCTCTTGACAGCTCACGAATAAAGAAATTAATTACACATTTCCCTGTTCGGGCATTTCAGATTCGGGAAACAAGCGTGTTTCAAGTAAGCACGGTGATCCTTCGTGTGGGCTGAGTGGGCTCCATAATCAAAGATCCTTCCAGAGATCCCAGGCCGACATCCGAGCCTATGCAGTATAAAGGGATTGTGATGTCTTTATTCTAAAGGGTCATTCAATTCACCCATCTTGAATCAATCAGAAGCACACCGCCACTATGAAGTTCACATCTATCCTCTACCTCGCCCTCCCGGCCCTGGCTCTGGCTCGCGTACGTCAATTTCCGTCCATCTCCAGCTCGATATTAACTCTCCTCCAGCCCTCTGGTCCTTGTGCAGCAGCCACTCCAACCCCCGAGGCCGAACTCCCCACCTGCGAGGAAGTAGCCGGTTCCTACGCTCGATACTGCGGCCGATGTGAGCATCTCTGCGCTGATAGCAGACAAGATGCCAAGACCTACGAAATGTGCATCAACTCGGTCTTCTTTATGGCAAACAGCTGGGATAGTGAGTGTTGGCAGCACGGCGGCTTTGACTGTGGGCCTAGGTCTATAGACGAGGTCTGTGGCCCTGAGAAGTAGAATAGGAGGAGGGAGAGTGTATTTGGGTTCCTACATGTATAATTACTTTCTTCTGTGAGAATACAGCCGCGGTATAGACATTGCTGGTTTCATAGTGTTCGGGGGATAAATCTCATATTAATTTTTAACGGACTGTGTGAACATGTTTCTTGTTGCTCCCTCGTTCTCTTAGTGTAAGATTTGATAAAGGAATCTAAAGGATTCTCTAAGAATTTAACTGAACATTAGATCTTGTTTTGTGTATTTAAGACTTATATTAACTAACTATAGTAAAGCATACAATAAAGATATACAAAGGTTAGAGGATTTCACAGGCCTTGAGCGTTCCGTACAACTCTACTCCCCTAAATGCGTTTCCTCTTCCTGAATTTGGCAGCACGCTACTGAACATTCAACCCTGACGATACTTTTATCTTTACTCAATCACGAATGGCAATCGTCGTCTAATATTTTGCAGTGAGGAAATCCAAGTATAGAATCTATATGCTCATAATGCCCTTACGACTCGTCCGCGAATCTTGGAACCCCGACGTTGGAAGCATCTAGGACAACTCCCTGAGCACTGAGTCGCCTCCCCAACTCTGTATATGGTACATCTTGCATGGCCAAGCCCTTGGACAATGCGATATCACAGGCATTGGCGCAAGCCTGGCCAATGGCGTAGAACTGATGCTCTAACCTGACAGCCCCTGAAACAAATGTCAGTCAACTGCCCCGAAGTTGCGGCATTGAGATACTTACCATATCCGACATGAGACGAGCTCGAACACGTCACCATGATGAAGTTGGAACCTTCAGTTCGCTTTGGCACCAGAGCTCGATACGCAACACCAAATGGCCGCCACTTGTGTCCATCTTTAAAGATGAAACCCTCGTTGTGCACTTTCCCGTCACGAAGGATTCTTCGTACGCTGTGTGTATCGATCTTCTCTATCGGTTATCCCGACTTCAACTATGATAAAGAACACACTTCCAGCACATCATAGCATCATATCCCGATGCTAACACAGTGGCCTGTTGTGTGTATCTGTCGGCCAGTATGCAACGGCCACAGGGTCATCTACTTGAGGCTCCCCGACATCACGCGAGGCTGTGGCTTCGGTTATGACATAGTCAGATACCATACGTCCGCCATCACGGACGTAGAGCTCGTAGGGAAAGTGGTCGTTGTGGGGGAATTCGTCGCGGCAGTAGCCAAAGCGGGACCACTCTTCGCGATAGATTTCCTAATGAGTCTCATGGTTAGCTCAAGTCAACTACACCAGCGGTGGGAGAACTCACGGGAACACCGGGGTCAGTTGATATAAACCATAAAAGTCCCTTGGTAAACCTGGCCGTGTCCTTGAGAATGGCTTCCCTACCATCTCGAGACGCAACAGGCCATTCATCGTTCATCCCAAGGAGGTCAGTGGACAATGCACCCTCGGAACCTATCAGGTCGGTCTTTCCGCCCGGTAACCGCTTTCGCGGCATGTAAAATTCTCCTCCGGCGGCGAAATAGCGACGGTGAAGTTCATAGTGAGCGGGAGCATAACCTTCTGGCTTTGAAAAGGGCACTCGGTTTTCGGGATCATCGGTCAGAGGTAATCGATACGAATATGACTGCAGGTGTCGGCGACATGCCACATGACTCAGTCACCCTCAGCCGCGAAGATGTTCTGAGAACCCTGCAGGCCTGTATCAATACTGCCAAGGAGATCATCCCAGTGTTCACTTCCGCTGTGGCCAGAAATACGCTCCTCCGCGGCAGGCTGAGCGGGTTGCGTTTTGCACCACTTGAACGGTCCAACCCATGCCATCTATCAGCGCTCGATACATACGCCCTGACCGAATTATCCAATTGCCTGCAGAAGCTACTACATCGGCTAGACGGGTTGATACACAAGGATATCCAGAAGAAGGTTCAAAGCCTTTACAGGCCTTTACGACAGCGCATCAATTCCCAGCTGGATGATGGCCAACTCATGGGGCGACATCCCGAATCGACCTCCGATGAAGAGGAAACCCCAGGGGAAGAGCAGAGTCAAGAAAAGGAAAAGGCCCCGAATTCAAATCATCAAAACCTCGAAGTGCTTGAGTTGGTACTCTCTTTTCGTTGTCTGTCCGGATCAGAAGATCTTGAGACATTATCAGCAGTAGCGCGAACGGGTCTGTCATCGATCTTGATCGGGTCGCGCAGAACGAAGCCCACATTCTCGAATCTGGCGAGTTACTTAAGCTGGCTATTGACAGAGCGTGGCCTGAGTCGGCAGCTGGCATCAGAGATCTGATGGTTGCTAATTAGCTTCATTAGGGAAGGTCTTGTTAGAGGCTTAAGTGCTCCGTTCACATTGACCAGTTTGCAAAGTCTGGAGATTGTCGGAGAGTTTGGGTTTGGTACGACCGTAGGGGAGCGCATTTAGTATAAGAGGACGAAAAATATTCGCAGCGGAGGGGAACAATCATCACAAAGGGATTTGCTATCACAGTCAGGGTTATTAGAGGTCATGTTTAAAAAGGAGTTGAAAGAGAGGTGGAGAAGACAGAAGGCCATTTTCATATTTCCGTTCTTGTTATGTTTCGTTACAGCAGCCTTCTGAAGCACCTGGTGAAACTCAAAGCCATAAAAAATCATGGATTGCATTGCAACCTGAGCTGGTGACCTATGGCTCCAGCTCCCGACACCCGGCTCAGTAGGCGTATTTTCCGAACCCTGGATCAAACTGCTTCCTGGATATGAACATTAGACCTAACTCTATCTCACCAGATATTATGCCAGGATGAACTTGCTTGTGCCGATTTATCCTATGGAAACGCTCATCCCGGATGTCGACGGAATACGAGCACTTGTGGCCGATTCTTTCACATAACTCACAGGATGGACGATGACTGTTGCACTGTCCAGTTGGTCAGTAGGCGTAGCTAACCAGGAAACGAAGCTTACAGGGACTTTTAGCAGTTTACATCCATTACAGGTTCGCAGCATCTTGCTAGCTTTAGTCTTCTTCGTATAGGGCTTCACATGCTCATCAAGAGGATCGATGGGCGGAATAGGTATATAGATAAACGAAGCCATTGCCAGAGGATCTCCAAGCAGGATTTGTCAAAAGAGGATGGTGATGTCAGAATATTGGTGTTGATGGGATAGGTTTGCGGGGAAACGAGTCGTCAGAGGCTTGACACGAGCCAGTTGATCACGCTTCAAGAGATAGGGTAACTCCATGTGTGCAATTGACAACGATGGGGAAAACATTTAAGCATATAATTTAGAGGATTATGTATAAATTCTTCTTTCTATTTTATTCTCATAATAATCTAAAATTGAGAAGAAAACCTCTCTAAAGCTATAATAAGTTATCCAGAATTGATTTTCAATTTACGAATAATATTACAAAAATTCGACTAATTCTTTGACTCAACAGTCAAGCAAGTATCGCTGCTTAGGTACCCACGCTGGGTGAGAAATGTTACTAACAGCTATGACACATGTGCTAATTAATATGAATGCCATCATAATGAAAGGGTTGACAAGGCTGAAAATGGTGATTGTCGTAAAATAAGCTTTTCAACATAGCAAACCACGTCAATATCATCTCCCGCTAAAGCTCGGAACAGCCCCACAAGTGATCGGCATTGAATCGAAGGATGCTTCGCCCACTTGCCCCGGCCACGCGTCTCTCCTATTCCCTCTCATCCCGCAGTTCATCTCAGCTCTGATGCCATCACTTCAAATTTGACCTCTATCGCATCATATCCGTTCGTTCGGGATAGCCCCACGCTAGAAATAGATGCCTACCCGTCCGCATGTGAGGACCGGTTGCCGGACCTGCAAGTGCGTTCACTTATCCCACCAAGAGTTCCTCGTGTTAACACGAATAGAGCCCGCAAGGTCAAATGCGATGAAGGAAAGCCGTCATGTCGACGATGCACTTCAACTGGACGAGTATGCGACGGCTATGAGTCCGCGACAACTCTGACATGGTATCGGCCTAATCAACTATCGGCGCGAGACCAAAGAGAAGGCAGAGCCTTTCAGTTCTTCACCAAGATGGCCGGTCCTGTCATGTCAGGTTCAACAGACTCATATTTCTGGACGCATCTGGTTATGCAGTTCAGCCACTTCGAGCCTACGGTCCGTCACGCCGTCTTAGCCATCAGTTCGCTCTACGAAGAGTTTGCTCGTGGCTCACGGATAACTCGTCAGATATGTGGTAGCACGTTTGCTATTGGTCATTATAACGCTGCTATTCAAAAAATCAAGGCATCCGGTGATGAGCAGTTGATTCTGTTGCTTTGCATCCTCTTTATCTGCATCGAGTATCTGCAGGGAGACATCTATGCTGCTCTTGAGCACTGTCGGCATGATATTATCGTTCTCGACAACTCAAGTTGTCCTGAATGGGCACATAAATACCTTGTGCCAATATTCCGCCGGTTAAGCATTATACCATTCTTCCTCGGTGGTGTCAAATCCATGCGCCTCCCAAGTCTTATCGGGTTTGATCCAGCAATGCCGGAAGAGTTCAACAACATCGCCGAAGCACAATCATTTATTGATAACCTAATGCTTCGATCTATGGAGTGTGTTCTCGACGAAATCGATGACCAGAAATCTACTCTTGCCACACTGCTGGATCAGTCGGAGGTGAAAGCCAAGAACCTTGTGCTGACTATACCAGCCTCCTCCATCACAGACAGATATGCCTTGTACGGCATGCGTCTGAAGCATAAAGTCACAAGTATATACCTCCAAAAACCACGCGATGCATCAGAAATATGGTATGATCAACACTTGGATACCTTCCGAGATGTCGTGGATATGGCAAGGAACGCATCAGAAACGTGGGAGACTGCCAGACAAAAGCAAGTCCCTGACTCGAGCTTTACTTTTGAGATGGGTTTCTTGCCTCTCATGTTCTTCGTTGTCATCAAGTGCCGGAGTCTTACAACCCGAGTCGAAGCCTTGGCGTGTTTGGCACAGCTTGGTCCAGCCAAGGAAGGCTTGTTTGACGTTGGCACTCTATATCGAGTTGGCAGACGTCTTATTGAACTCGAGCATGGCATCTCATTAGATGATGGCGCTATGGGATACGACGACAGTAACCTAGGAGACGACTCCTTGCCGCCAGAAGAGGCACGATTCTTTGCCGTGCCGGTCAAACACGAGTTGGAAGTCATCTCCGGTCAGGACGGTAGCACTCACTACGAGAGGCAGGTTCATTTCCTGCAACGAGATAGCCAGGGGCAAGTGGTTTCGAGAGAAGAGTATATATCAGATGATAAACCCAGGGGATGCAACATATACATCCCTCCGATGCGAAGCGCACAACGTATGTAGTATAATAACATGTAGGATGATCTAAAGTTCGAGTCAAGGGGCGGCCCAACTCGCCCAATCATATCTCCCGAATTGGACTAATAACTTTGATTCGGCCCTGTTTTGTCTCAAGTTGACTGAAACCTCGGGACCAATTCGTTTTGGGCTCCACTTCTCCGGTAGTTATTCCCAAACTCTATAGCCAGGCCGATGAGAACACCGTCAATGCTGGTGGGGCTATCCCGAGGGCAGACGTAATCCTCGGGCTATCTCAATACGACAATTATATCGCCAGTGGCATACTTAAAGGGCATCAAGTACGATGATGAGGACAGCTTTTTGATCAAAGGACATTTGTTCTCTCTCAAGTCACGTTTCTTCAGCAACTAGTTCCAACTTGATCAACTCGACGACTCTTCTCATGCGGTCGACCTATCTTGCTGGCGCTGCACTCTCTGCAGCAGCCGTTCACGCTGCCTCTTTGAGCGACATATGCTCCAAGACGTATGCCAAGTCGGCTCTTCCCGCTGATGGCTTCATCTCCGGCATCACGATCGACCCGAACTCTATTCAAACCGCTCTCGTCTCCAACGCCAGCTTCCAGTCGGAATGGTATCCTACCGCCAGCGCCGACTATTGCAACCTAACTTTCGCCTATTCGCACGACGGCATTGCCGATGATATCGTTAACGTTTCGTATTTGTTGCCTGCCCCTAGCAAGTTCCAGAACCGCTATGTCTCTACCGGCGGAGGTGGACTTGCCATCAACTCTGGGAGCCAGTATGCCGGTTCTGGACTTATTGTTGGTGCTGTGTCTGGAATCACCGATGGTGGATTCGGATCATTCAACACCCAGTGGGATGAAGTGTTCCTCTTGGCCAACGGCACCATCAACTGGCAATCTGTCTACATGTTCGGCTACCAGGCCCATCACGAACTTGCCCTGCTCGGCAAAGAACTGGCAAGGAACATTTACGACGTTTCCAAGAGCTCCAAGGTCTATTCTTACTATCAGGGATGTTCCGAAGGAGGCCGTGAAGGATGGAGTCAGGTGCAGCGTTTCGCTGATCAATTCGACGGTGCTGCCATCGGAGCCCCAGCCTTTCGATACGGTCAACAGCAGGTCAACCACTTGTTTGGTAACGTGGTTGAACAAACTTTGGATTACTTCCCTTCATCATGCGAGTTGGAGAAGATTCTCAACTTGACCATTACTGCTTGTGATGGTCTGGACGGAAGAGAGGACGGCGTTGTCTCGCGCTCTGATCTGTGTAAGCTGAACTTTAATCTCAACTCCACGATTGGTACACCCTATTCCTGCGAGGCATCCAACTCAACGGGTGGACCAATGCTGCGAGCTCGACAGTTCTCCAGGCCGTCGACCCCAGCCCAGAACGGAACCATTACAGCAGAGGCTGTGGCCGTCATTCAGCAGTTCCTCGATGGCCTCCACGATTCTGAAAGTCGCCGCGTCTACCTCAACTACCAGCCTGGATCAGGATTTTCGGACACCGCCACCTCCTACGATGAAGAGACGGATACCTGGGGCTTGAGCATCAGTGACCTTGGTGGAGAATGGGTTGCCCGCTACCTCCAGCTAAAGGACACCAGCACTCTCGAAAGCCTTGACAACGTTACCTACGACACGCTCAAGGAGTGGATGATCTACGGCATGAACAAGTACGCGAATTCTCTCCAGACCACTCACCCCGACCTGAGCGACTTCCACTCTGCAGGTGGAAAGGTGATCCACGTCCACGGAGAATCCGACGACTCCATCCCAGCCGGCTCATCAGTGCGCTACTACGACTCTGTCCGCAACGTCATGTTCCCCGATAAGAGCTACAATGAGAGCGTTGCCGCCGTCGACGACTTTTACAGACTATTCCTCGTCCCCGGCGGAGCTCACTGTGGTAGCAACTCAAACCAGCCTAACGGTGGTTGGCCACAGACGACTTTGCAGACGGTTATCGAATGAGTTGAGAAGGGTGTTTCTCCCGAGACTTTGGACGGAAGCGGTGGCGATATCGATACTATCTGCCGTTGGCCCCTTCATCCGCTATGGTCTGGAACTTCAATGGATTGTGTTTATGACCAGGAGTCTCTGGATAGCTGGACCCATGATTTTGATGCTTATAAGCTGCCTCTTTACTAAAGGCCATAAGCCTTCTCTTCTTAGAATCTGAATGTGTTTTTAAAGACATTTATATGCATTTTAAATCCATTCTTTTGTTTTGTACCCTCCGTCACATCGGTATCAGTTTGACCTCACGTTGGGATGTTATTTAGAGATCTAATAAGAATCCACAACACCTTTCTCACGCTCTTTTCTTCCTTGTCATCCTTTCGCCAAACCTCATTCGCCTTATTTATATCCTTCTGATACTCCTCCTCGCACTTCTGCCTCTTCTCATCCAGCTTCCTCAATTTATGTTCCGCCCTTTCGTCCTTCATGTGCTTCTTGTGTGCCTTGATGGTTCGTTTCTCGGTTTTTCTCATGTCCTTCTCATAGTCTTCTTCCGCCTTTTGTAAATCCTTGGGCCAGCTCTCTTGCGCCTTGACTCGGTGCTTTGCCACTTTCTCCTCCTCCTTTTTGCGCTGACGTTCACTGGCAGAACCATGCATCTTACTAATAAAGTTGTCGGGTACACCAAGTTCAAGCAACGGCGTGAGATCCAAAGGCGCGATCCAGGGCTCAAGAGCTTGAAGCCTGCGCTGTTGTACGGTCAAATTCATCGAGGACTGCTCCATCGCATCTTCCAAAGGACCTAAAATCAAGGCGTTCTTCTCGATCTTGCCCTCACTATCGAGTATCGGAATCTGAGCAAAGCGGGCAACAGAGTCCAATTTGGCGAGTTCAACTCTCAGACCTCTGGGTGCGAACAGTTCCCGGTTGGCTTTGGAGATGCAGAGTTCACTTCGAGACTTGCTCACAGCAAACGTTGCCAGGTCCGCAGCCACATTAACCGAGCTGCCGATGATTTGCGCAGTTTGCAAGGGTACCATGGAAACGACGCTGCCAGCTAACCCCAGAACCTGGACAGGTGGGCTAGCCACTGTCGCGCGATTGAGATCATCGAGGAATCTGAGGAACGTTTCGGGAGGTATGCCGTATCTCTCTTCAAGTATCGGTGGAAAGGCCCGTAGGAAGGGCGAGCCGAGTTTTGAGCTGGTTGCCGGGATGGCTATGGGTTTTGGCAAAGATGAAGGTAACAGATTCTGGTGTAGTGTCGGAACTGGGAAAGGAGGGGATCGACTCTCTGCTGACCATGCTGGTTCTAACACCGTTGTTGCGGGATCGTTTGGGTATGGGGGAGGCGCATCATTGTAGGCGTAGGTGGTATCTCTGGAATCCGCCCTCATATTATTGAATGCCATGTTTGTTCAAATTGACGGGTTTTTGGCATCTCAAGATAGCGAGATCAACTTTTTATATCAAGCCGCATGTCGATGGTCTTCGGGAGGGAGCCCACTGATTGACGAAAGAGGTAAACGATTCGAGCGGCTCTCACGGCTCAATAATCACGAGCTAAGACGAAAGAAGTCAATGATTCGAGCATCCTATCACTCGGTGATTGACACCGTCTTACTGATGGCAGACGCACCCGTCTTTTGGCAGATCGTCTCAAATTGCAATTTTGGACTAGAGATCCAGGCAGAGCTGTCAATTTATCTACTAGTATATCACCATTCCTTGGTGTCTGATAAAATTAAATAATCCATCGTTTTCTTTAAACCTCCCCTATTCGTATTCGTTCGAGCTTCCCGTTGCTGCCATCAAAGTATAACCTAAGGTTGTCAAGTTCTTAGAGGGGTTTCGGGTTACTTTATGAAGTTATGGACTAAGAGAGTATGGAATTAAGGAGGAGTATATTGATACCATTTTCTAAACATCACCCTAAGACCTGTCGGTTCTGTCGGCGTCCATCCCCATGACCTATCATCCTCGTCCTCCTCAGGGATGACCCTGTTCTTGTCGGGACCGGCGGGGGAGAGGTCCTCCGGGCTAGGAGGATCCAGCTCCGTCTCTACCTCGGAGGAGGTTGTGAGATGCTCCGGGGGAGGAGTCGAAAACATCGTGACCACGGTGGGTCCGGGGCGAGGGAGAAAGAGGAGGAGGAGAGGATTAGGCTGCCTCCTCAGCCCTGGATTCATCCCATTCCTAAATGAAAGAAAATATCAGTAGTTAAATAACTTTCTAAACTAGTCAGGATGGATATAATAGAGATCTTATACTTACAAGATGGGGCTTGGTTCTATAGTGCGATCTAATTCGCCCTTTTTGGTGAAGGTTTGGGTAACCTTGACACTCCATGTCTTTAATAAGACATCTGCCCTCCTTCATCTCTGCCATTGAGATGGTCCAATCAACCTCACTATGTCGCAAATGCGACAACAGGTCTCAATATCTCCGTTCCCGAGCCAATTGCTCGAGGAGCCCCAGGTGCTCATCTCCCTGGTTTACCATCTCGTCGACTAAGGTAAAATCAGAACTGTATGCTTGGTTTAAAAATGAAAAATGGAAAGAAACTCAATCTTACGGGAGGGCTCTGGCTGCGCCCGCGTCTAGGTCATCACGGGGAGAGGAGGAGGCGTTGAAGGAGGCGGCGGCGGTGGTGGTGCCATGGAAGTCGACAACGGCGAGGGCAGTGCCACCGGCGCTGAGGATGGTGCTGACGAAGAGGTGGCGGCGCTCGTCGGATCAGCAAAGGATGGGGACATTGTTGTTCAAGAAGATACGAAAGGTGAAGTTCAACAGAATTTTTGTTGGATGGGAAGAAAAGTTTAGTAACGTGGCGAGATCAATTTGTGTGATCCTTTCACGTGCTGCGGAGGGTCAGACAGGATTTGGAAAGGAGCATGTCTGTCTGGGAAGGAACGCGTTTGGGAAGGAGCGATTCCCAGCGCGCCGAGCGATCGATCGAGTCTGTCAAGGGAACTTAAGCAGTACGAAAGTCTTCCCCAAATTGAGATTTGAGTAGATAGGTACCCAATTTCCTATAGATCTTTAGCGAGCTCGGCCGTGTAATGGAAGTCCCCATGGCGTGGTCTCATTGATCTACGCTTGCTCGACTGAGCGCATCCATGGATGCGTGTCTGTTTCTCGCAACTCGTTTTCTCTGGTTACCTCACCGGTCACGCTACTAACGACACGCAATATGTCGCATTCAAATCTATTTGCGATGCTTTTCAATCTATTGTCCCTGCTCAATCCGTGACTCCATGAGCACCCTCAATCCGTGCATCTCTGCCGCCCCATACGTATCCTCCAACAACTTCATCATCCCGAGAGCCGTAATCTCTGGATCCCACGCGTCTCTCTTGACCACAGCATTGACATCCGCATGTTCGATAAACGTGGCCACAATCTCGGCCCATCTTTGAGTTCCCTCTGGGTCAATATCGTAGTGCTCGATCCAACCTCTTCGTTTCGCATCGCGGAGATGCCGAAGGACCGCCAACCAGGGAGTTATGGGCTGTCCAGTGACAAAATGCTTGTATTTATGATCGGGACCTGGATTGATCCGTGACTGATGGGTGATGAGGAAGCGGACGAGCTTGGGGGATGACAGAGGGAAGATGGTCTTGTTGCGAGAGCACAGAAACTCGGTCGCGTACGACAGCAAGGGAGTCGAGCCGTCATTGTGCTCCTCATCGCCATTGTCCGAAGCTTGAGCATGTTCAACCTCCTGGGATACATACTCCGTAAGACCAAACTTGGTGGCCAAACACAAAAATGGACGTCGAATCGGAGGAGCCTTCATTCGGATCTCGTACGCGCCAAATGTGCTCTTCGCCCAATGATCGTAGGGGTCTGAAGGTTTCTCCAACCACAGCCAAGAAAGAGTCTTGTTCATCTCATTGAGAAGCGGCCTTTGCAGATTATCTGGGTCGTTGGTGATGTACCGGGCGTGGCTCATGGCGAGTGCAATGTCGGGATACCACTCATCCAAGCGACGGTGATGTTCAATCTCATCGAGAGAATGCTTTAGTTGGAGGACGTAGGAACGCAAAAGACGAAGATGCGCATCAAAGTCTTGCGACTGGAGTGCTTTCAGTCGTTCCCCAGCCCCATTCGCCTCCATCAACCAGTCCCGGACCGTTCGGTGGATGTAGATGACCCTACAGCTTGTGACGATCTTTGCGACGTCTGCTCGATGCGCCCTCAGGTTCCCGATTCGTCGTTGGTGGATGTTCAGGAGTCCAGAAAAACGATTCTTAATGTGTCGCGCCGTCGTCGCACACCGTGTCTGAAGCTCTTCATCGGTCACCTCGCAGACCTCGCGCTGCAACGCAGCCACGTCGTCCTCTTTGCGGAGGGCAAAGGCCAGCTCCCAGATAGTGAGAGCCGTTGACGACTCGTCCTTGATGAAGTCGGCGACGACTTCTCGGGCATGGATGAGCTGGAATAGCGCAGCCGTGTCGAGAACTTCAGACTTGGATTGATCCTGGAATAACAACTTCTCAAACAGAGCGTCCAGGTCCGAGGGAAGACTCTGCAGTGTCTCTCGCAGTGCCTCAAGCTCCTCCTGTCCTGCGAATGCCAATAACATCCTCTCAACCGCAAGTCTCACCCAGAGAAACACACCATCCGCCCTCTCAACGGTGGCCAAGATCAATTCTTGACTCGCCTCCTCGTGCTTCCTCATCAGTCTTCGAAGAGGCGTGTTGGACCTGAGTGCGTCTTTGACGTAGCGACACATGTCTTCGTAGCTGAGGTCCTGTAGCTTGGTGTTCGGAACGGAGTTGCCGAATGCTTCGTCGAACACGGCCCAAGGACGGGACGAGAGACACATCTTGAGGGAATTGCCCCTCGTCGTCAGGCCTTTGAAGAAGTCGATAATCTCCCGATGATCGCCGTCAAACTCATCAAGACCGTCAATAAAGAGGCAGATGTTTGCGTCCTTCAGCGCCGCGTCGAGAAACGTGTCGAGGGCGCCTCTCAGGTCGTCGATGGTCCACTCCAGCTCGAGACTGATCCGCTCCTTTGTCGTCATCTGCCTCACCTTTGTCCAAAGATCAGGAAATGTCTTAGCAATGAGTTCTGGGCTCGAGGATAGCAGTTGATGCAGCAGGGAACGAAGCAAGCCTGTTTGCGATCGTTGCTGTCGGGAACCACTGGTCCAGAAGAAGAATCCTGCAGTTTGAACAGGCTTGTCAGCTGCCCAGAGACGTAGATACTTCATTGCCGTAGGATCCTGCGATAGGAACCTCATGAGGGTCGACTTGCCCGAGCCAGGTTTCCCGGTGATCCAATAAGTAGACCCCAGCTCATTCGTCTGGAGCCATGTCGTAAAAGAATCCCGGAATGCATTGCGCAAAGGCTGGGTGAGAGACGAATCGTCAAAGATCCATTCAAGAGTTCGCGAGTGAGCTTCGGTGACTTCATCCTCACGGTCGCCCATGCTCGAGTACGCGAGACTTTCGAGAATGAAGTCGTTGATGATCCCAGCTGGAGCTAGACGCGGAGCTGAGGTGGGAGAGGCAGGCGCTGACATGTCCAGCAGCTGCTGGGAGAGGGTGTCCGTCTCATCAATCTCGTCTGGCTGGATGTCACCAGTAGCCAAGTCGCCCAGCGAAGGGTGTTGCAATGCGCCCTCGGCATCATCGAGGCTGTAGGATAGCATATTAGTCTAGCACTTGTGGGCGATGACTGCACTCACCCAGAATCCTCTCTCATTTCCTTGAAGCGATGCACGACTTGGTGCAGCCGCAGACCAAGCGCATGAAGATCGTCAATGGACCACAAGTCACAAAAGTCGGCGCTGTCAATCAGCCCGTTCTTAACGGCGGGCGACTTCAACACGCGATCAACATGAAGAATAAGATCCTCCGTAATCTTGACGCAAGCGAACCTGATCAAAAAGAGAGGCTGGCCGTGCCCGTAGCGACCGGTCTCTTGGACAACGCCATTGATGTGCTGGACCGACTTTGACAGCGCACCGGGCAGCCCAGAAAAATCAGCGATATTTTTTGGGCCTTGATGCCCATGATGAGCATCTCGAACAGCGCGATAAACATCAAGAGCGACAATCAAGCACCTCGCGATGGTGTCAAAAGCAGACGCGTCAATTGCAGCAGCGGCCATTTTATAGCATATAACGGGCGCAGCGCAGTAATCTTTTTCTACGAGTTTGTACGAGATCTAGCTTTTATATTTGTAACAAGTGTCTTCAACTCCGTCGTTCGATCGAGATTGTTGTTTATTTTGATGGAGGAAAAAAGGGTAAGACGTGGCCTTGAGGGGTTTAAATACGAACGCCGCATTTCGCGCGCCGTAATCACGCGTTGCTCATCCCTGTCTTTGCATCAAATCTGACATTGTTACGGCACCAACATCCGGACATCTCGAGTCCTTGCGTAGGATCACTGATAAGACTGGCTGTGTCTATCTGACATGTGAGGCTTACAGGTCATGTCGCCGAGGCCATTCATCATGGTCGCTCAGTCAATCTCCATAACCCTCATCACCCTCATCACATCAGCCTTCGCGGCATCACCAGGTCTTCCGTTCGTCATCAACACCTGGGGAGGAGACTTTACCGCCGCAACAGATGCCGCCTTCCTCGCTCTTGAGCGCGACAGCGCGTCATCCCTCGACGCCTCGAGATCGGTTGCCTGACCTGCGAACGCAACCAATGCGACGGAAGTGTAGGGTACGGAGGTTCACCCGACGAAAACTGCGAGACAACACTCGACGCGATGATCATGGACGGCACTACCATGAACTCGGGAGCTGTCGCTGCTCTTCGTAGGGTTCGCGATGCTATTTCTGTTGCGAGGCATGTTCTTGAGCATACAACGCATTCTATGCTTGCGGGGGATCAGGCGACCGAGTTCGCCCTTCAGAATGGCTTCAAGGCTGAGAATCTCACGACTGCTGGGTCGGCAGAGAAGTGTCGGGCTTGGAAAGAGGATAATTGTCAACCGAATTATCGAGTCAACGTGAGCCCTGATCCATCAGCTTCTTGCGGCCCGTACGAACCTCAATCGGGAGTCGTTTTGGGTCAACACTCCATGCAAGCCTCACACGATACACTATCTCTAATTGCCATTCACTCGGATGGTTCAATGGCAGCAGGAACAACAACCAACGGCGCATCTCACAAGATCCCCGGCCGCGTCGGTGACGGACCCATCGTAGGCAGTGGCTCCTACGTCGACGGCGATGTTGGAGGATGCGGTGCCACAGGAGATGGAGATGTCATGATGCGATTCCTACCTTGCTACCAAGCTGTTGAGAACCTGCGACGGGGCATGTCGCCAAAAGAAGCTGCGGAGGATGTCGTTCTGCGGATGCTTCGCAAGTATCCAGACATTTCGAGTGGGATCGTGGTAGTAGACAAGCATGGTAAGCATGGTGCTGCCGGTAGTGGGTGGACGTTTACGTACAGCTACAGAGGGGGGGATATGGACAAGACAGAGGTTATCACAGTTCCACCCGTCAAGGTATCTCGGGTGGAACTATGATGGTGTTCCCAGGACATCCTATGATCATCTAGACAATGCAAAGACTGTGGCCTCAAAGGCTCCAATTCCCCCCAGTCTAGACCCATCTCGCCAAGAACCCAAACCCCCAAGCTTCTCCAACAAGCATCAACTGACTCGGATGCTTCTCCGTACGCTAATTTTACCCCGCATCATCGTTTCTCTTGCCCCAGATGAAGTTAAAATGGGTCCATGTCGCCCATGAACCTCTCTCATCGACAAAGGGTCCGATCCATGCCTCACCTTTTTCTTCCACACCTCCTGCTGCTGCATAATGTCGTCGTCGGGTTCTCAAAAGGTTTCCAAGACAAGACGATCACAGAAGAGCTGCACGGTAACGCCACTTTCTCTGCATCACGGGGTTCTGCTAACCAGTACTAGAATTGTCGCCTCAGGTATTGGAGTCTGCCCCTACGGGTTAAGATCTGCTGATTGACATCGCGATCTATACTGTTAGACACGTGAAATGTGAGTTGCTCACCGTGCACTCATTGCAGTACGCTCACATCCTCTAGGCGATAACACACGGCCATGCAATCGCTGCGCAAGAAATGGAGTCGAGTGTCTCAGCGAATGGATCCGCTTCAAGCACCAACCGCCCAAGATCCGGTATCCCATCCACTCAACACCCTTACTGGCTCTTCCACTGACACTGTTCAGTCTCTCGACGGCGGCCAATGCTACGTCAAACGAGTACAAGTTCTCTGAAGACCAGACCTGGTGCTCACTGGATGGTGAACTCGAGTTTGTAGATGAAGGAAAGAACCTGCAGTCCATATACCAGACTGATGATGCACCCGATGAGGGAGGCGAGAGTTCGCAGGATGACTCTGAGCAAATCACCCCGTCTCGTGAGATAGGCAATCACAGGACGCCGGACCAGCAGCTCAACTCTCTGACGCTCGATGCTGGGCCGTATCTCTCGAGTTATCACGACTCTACCTCGGACACAAGTTGGCCGACAGATACCAGGCTGCTAGAAAGACCCCCTTCACAGCAACACGGCAGCCCGGCATCAGGATCGGGTGTTCATTCATTAGGCGATGCACTGTCACTTCCTCCCATTGACACCTTCAGCCCGCTGCCCACCCAGGAAAACAGAGAACCCTGTGCTGAAGCACACCACCATACCTTCACAGAGACACCTGTCTACCACGACATCTCAGTCTGGCCCCTAAAAGACCCAACAGAAGCAAAACTAATGCGCTACTTTATCGAAAAGATCGCCCGCCGCTTCGACCTCTGCGATCCAGAGCGACATTTCGCCCTCGTCGTTCCATGGAGGGCGGCCTTTTGTCCGCCTCTTCTTGACGCCGCTCTAGCGTTGAGCGCGAGGTGTCTGAGCCGGACGACGGATTTTGACACTTATATATCGAATAGGTATTATCAGAGGTGTTTGAATAGTTTGATCTCGACGCTTGGGATTGCGGATGCTTTGAAGAATCAGGATTTGTTTGCTGCTGTTGTTTTGTTGCGGACGCTGGAGGAGATCGACGGTGAGCCTTGCTCTAGCATGTTTGCTCAACCACTAATACTCGCTTACAGGGCCATTGTCTGGTGCTGACTCTCAATCGCATCTCCTTGGTGGTCATCTCTTTGCCAGCGCTTCGGCTTCAGAGCACAGTTCCATCCTGTGGTCACCAGGAGTGCTCAGGGAACCCGACAGATTCACCAGCCTCCGGCGTGCCGCACTCCTGGTCGTGTTTCGTCAAGAGGTCTACATGGCGTTTGCCTGTCAGAGGCCTGTTCTTCCGGCCTTCTACCTCCCTGACCTTGATCGCTGTCTCGACAACCCAACTGACGACGGGACATGGACCAACCGGATTCTCCTACATCTCGTCGACACATTAAAGTTCTGCTTCGGAGATGAATCTATGAGCCCAGACCAAGCGATGGAGAAACACAACGATCTCCTAAGATACGCAGAAGAGTGGTACGCCAAGAAACCACCCAGCTTCAACGCCCTCTTCCACGACGAAACCACCGAAAGACAACTCGCCCCCGACATCTGGATCCTCTCCGACGCCGCAGCAACCGGCCTCCTAAACTACCACCTCCTCCGCATCCTCCTCCTCTCCTTCGACCCACACACGCCCCGCGTCGGTCCATCCCGAGCACGCTTCCTCAAACAACAAGACCGAGACATCAAAGAGGAGGTGAAGACATGTATTGGACTTGCTGAGGGGAATCCGGAGTGTGCGCCGCATTTTGTGCTTGCTAGTTTGGGGATTGCGCTTGCGGGGGATAGGTTTGAGAAGAGATGGGAGAAGGATGAGTTGATGAGGTTTTTGAAGAGGGCGGAATCGTTGCATGGTTGGAGTACTTTGGCTGCGCAGCGGCATCTAGCTGAGGCTTAGTATAAGAGAGATACCTGAAGACTTGTTGATATGAGAAGAATGAAGGAGTACTTTTGGATGAAGCTATACACAACATGATGACTGAGACATCTTTTAGGTGTCTGGACCAGTGTTTTCTCGCTGTTCACCTGAACCTTTGACCCCCTCAGGTTCTATCCCACCTCTATTGAACAACCAGCAATGCAAATATGCCATCAATAGCTACACAGAGTACATGAAACAAGTCTCTTCTCCCTCGTGCAACGCTTTTGTTAAAAACTACCTAAACCCTTCGTCTCCAAACCTTGACCGGCATCTCCTTCACCAACAAATTCGTCCCTTCATCAAGCTCCGGCGTCCAGTCCTTACTAGGCAACGCCATACCATATCTATGAACAACAGAAGCAAGCAAAACAGTCTGCTCAAGGTACGAAATGTTCCTTCCAATACATCCTCTCGCTCCTGTGCTAAACGCAATGAACCCACGTTGAAGTTCTTGAGCTCCCTCGCCAAGCCATCGTTCAGGTCTGAACTTTTCAGGCTCAGGAAATACTTCTTCGTCGCGGTGCGCTGTCCATGCTGAGATGCTGACTGATGTTTCGCCTGGGATGAATTCGTCGCCGATGGCGCAACCGCCTTGGGGTGTGCGGCGAGGGAGGTTGAATGTGACGGAGGGCGTGATTCGGAGTGTCTCGTCGATGACGGCGCGGAGGTAAGGAAGATGCTTTACCTTTGCAAATGGTGCAACCTCCTCGTCCTCATCAAGAGCAGAGTCGACTTCTTCTTGCAGCTTCTTGAGGGCTTCAGGATGCTTCAGGAGATGGTACATGGCGTTGTTCATGGCGATAGCTGTCGTGTCGGAGCCGGCGTTCATCATAATCGATACCTCGGCAACAATCTCGCCCCATTCCTGGTTATTCTGACGACCGTTCTTATCCTCCATCAAAGCCTGAAAGAAGTCATCTAGCTTCTCACCGGCGCGGTACCGAGCAAGTCGCTTCGTCGCACGATGGTAAACGATATGGTCAAACTGATCTCCAAGACGGAGCATGTGACGAAAGTCCTTGGATAAAAGATGTGCGAGATATTCGTTGGTCTTGTACCACGAGTATCCCCAGACAAGACGAGACTGTGCAATGGCCGTGTTGTGAAGACTCTCGATAAAGTTGGCAGTATACAACGTGCCATCCATCGTCTCAGCCGTACAATCAGCAGACCCATTATCCAAAAATCCCAGCTTTTCCGAAAGACCAATATCTGCAATGGCTTCAATCGTAAAAAAGTTCGTCCACTTGCGATAGTCAAAGGTAATCTCGCCCGGTCGGGGATCTTCTGACGCCTTGGGAGGAAGAGTGCAGGCTGCGTCGCAGGCCTTGATGAAGCGCTCGGTCTTGTCGGCGACCTTGTGCTCCCAATCTTCGAGGTTCTTGATGGCGTAGGCTGAGGATAGGACTCGACGCTTACGAGCGTGATCGGCTTTGTTGACGACGTCGGCGAGGTGGGTGTGGGATCCTCCGGTCACGACGTAGAAGTGGTCTTTGGTGCAGGCTGTTCCATGACCGTAGATGTCCTACCACTCTGTTAATAACTAGAGTAGGTAACTATAGAGACAAGGGACTTACCTTGATTGCTTGAACACCCGAGAAAGACAAAGAGTTAGGCCCTATCCGGACCACTGGGTACTTTTTATGCAGCTCTGTAAGACGCTTTGTCCTGAAGCCTTTGGTTGCTTCATACATGAAGCCTAAGTCGGTGATACCGGCCAAGGCATTCATGGCAGGGTACTTGCGGAAACCCTTGGGGTCTCGGAGGTACAGCCATACTGGGCTAAGAACAAAGTAGTAGACAAGAAAGGAGAGGAAGGAAACGGAAATGACAACGGCATACATCTTGCCTTTGCTGTCTTGAACTTGGAGAAGGTTGTTGATTCAAGGCTAGACTGAGAATGACCAGTGCCATATATACATGAAGATTCGGACTTGACGATCGGGAACTCATTCCATTCTAGACAGTACTATCGGGTTTGCGCATCGCGAGGCCCCCGCAGGGTTTGACATGTCGCCTTCGATCACCATCTCGGGGGCATTTACCCCGTTGAGCTTCGACAACACAATCAACTCCCATTCTGATATCGGCATTCTCTCAGACTGTGGAGAAACAAATGCTCGATGCATGCAAAAGAAAGTCCAGATCCATCACGACGAACCCCCCAGACTGTTCAAACACGGACCATCCAGTCTGAAGCCATCCCGGTCCCTGACGTTGATCAAGTTGGAAATTCGACCCGAGATCCCTGCTCGGTCCATGCTCCGCACCAGATCCACACCACCTTCGGCATCTTTTTCCTCATCAAAAGTTGGAGATGGTCTAGACGGGCTTCTTCCCCGCGTCTCGAAGCGACTAACGATTCAAGGTGCGTCATGGCTCACCGGTACGCGAGTTCAGAAAGGATGAGATTCGGAAGGTATTAGTGTATATTTATCAAGGTAAAGGAGAAAGATGTGCGACGAAGAGTAAGTAATTTGTAGAAGATTGTTGGAGGTTTACATATTCTTACAAGATATTAAGATGCTCTTTTAACATGTATTGTTGTAATTTATAGTAGTCGCGTGAGAGTATCAAGCTTAGCAGCGTTCAACACCAGGGTGTCTCGGCGATGGGCCATCTTCTCCCACCTCCAACGACCACAGCCATGTCGTCAACCCTAATCAGACGGCCCTTTGTGGCAGCTCAGTCAATGCTCGAAGAATACATTGTCCTCGCTCCCAACCTCGTCGTAAGCAACCAACCCGGCTTGGAAGTGACCTTGTAGCCTCTTCGGTGCGGTGGCCCCTGGTCTCGGATCTCGCCATCAGGCGTGAGATTCGAGGTCGTTCATCATGGTAGCCATGTTCTTCCTCGACGTGATGTCCTCGCCGAGCAACGGCGGATCAGAGACGGATCGACTTGATCATAGAAGGCGCTCAATGCTGAGCGAAGATGCAAACGACCCGACGCACCACCCAACGAAGTTGGAGCTAGTCATGAGCGGGACAAATTTCCCCGTACACAGCCCGACTTGTATGGCAAAAAGCCCCGACGTCCGGGCACTTGGCGTCGTCTTGTCTGACCAGACCATGAAGATGAAGTCTGACTTGAACGTGAATTCATGTGGGCGGGCGAGTGGGCGGTACCATGCATCACTCGGCTTCTTCAGCATTTACAGCGCCTCGATTATATCTCTTGTGTGGCTATGGGAGATATCTCTAAGATGCTGCATGCGTTGACTTTTCTCCACGCAGGGCGCTCTATATACCCAATCCCCAGCCAGGCTTCATTGCTCTGGCAAGTTCACGACATTCTTCATCCATTGTAGCCAACTACTTAATCAAGCCATCAATAGACTCAATATCATAGCTGAAGCTATCGCCACCCAAATTTCCCAATCCAAGCGGGAAAAAGTGCCTCATCAAGCCTTCCTCTCCGAAAATAAAGCCCATGCTCCTTTACCCCATGTTCCATGAGTCGTGTCCGATGGCCCCATCTTCCCCGGACCCCAGGTCTACCACGAACGATTGCCCTCCGGGGGAGTAGGGGCATCTTATTCCAGAGAATTCCATTGGCTGGTGGGGTGAGGTGATGGTGAGGGTTGAATCGATTTTGGAGTATAAGAAGGGGCGTGAACCTCTCCACCGGTTCATGTTGATCAGAAGCAGCTCCAGAGTATCATCAGACCTCCCTCCTCTTTCCTTCCTCTTCACATCTATTTCCAATATCCTTCTAGTCCTTGATCAACTGCCCGTGTCGCAACGGATCGCCATCATGGGTTCAGCATCAGACACTCTCGAGCCAGTCAAAACTGGGGACAAATACCATGTCGCAATGCAAGAGCACGTCTCCATCCCCCTCGACTCTGAGATCGAACCCTACGGTCCAGCTGGTACGTCATCACTCCTCTCTCCTACTCACAGCTCTAACTCATACGTCCAGGTTTCCGCGGTCTCTTCTCCTCCCCCTACGTAGCCCTCTGCGCAGCCTTCTCCGCCATCGGTGGTCTCCTCTTTGGCTACGATCAAGGCGTTATCAGCGTCACTCTCGTCATGGATCACTTTCTGGATCGGTTTCCTGAAGTGGCTGAAGATGCTCCTGGGGCCAGCTTCAAAAAGGGTCTCATGACGGCTATGATTACCCTGGGTGCTTTTATCGGCGCTATGAATCAGGGATGGATTACGGACTGGGCGTCTCGAAAGCGGTCTATCATGATTGCCGTTGTTATCTTTACGATTGGGTCTGCTCTTCAGACTGCGGCTCTCAACATTGACATGCTTGTCGCCGGACGATTTATCGGCGGTGTCGGTATTGGCATGTAAGAGAGCCTCTTCCTACGAAGCACTATCAGCCTCAGCTTGCTTGCTAACGCTAATTCTTCAAGGCTCTCCATGGTCGTTCCCCTCTACATCGGTGAAATCTCTCCCCCTGAAATCCGCGGCTCCCTCCTCGTCTTCGAATCCCTTTTCGTCGTCCTCGGCATCGTCATTGCCTTTTGGATCACATACTCGACAAAAGACATGAGCAACCACTGGTCCTGGCAACTGCCCTTCCTCACTCAAATCTTCCCCGGCATAATCCTCGGTATCGGCGCCATCTTCCTCCCCTTTTCACCCCGCTGGCTCGCTTCCAAGGACCGCGAAGAGGAAGCGTTGGAGAACCTTGTCAAGCTGAGACGACTTCCGGAGAGTGACCGCCGTATTAAGAGGGAGTGGATCGAGATTATCGCCGAGGCTCGTTTCCAAACCGGTGTTCTTACCGAGAGACATCCTCTTCTTGCCTCTCCCGAAAACAAGACCGTGTCTAGCGCCATCAAGCTGGAGATTGTCAGCTGGACCGACTGCTTCAAGGCCGGCTGCTGGCGTCGCACTCTCGTAGGTGCCGGGCTTATGTTCTTTCAGCAGTTTATTGGAATTAACGCCTTGATTTACTATTCACCCACGCTATTTGGGACTATGGGCTTGGATCTTAACATGCAGCTCATCATGTCGGGTGTGTTGAATATTATCCAGCTCGTCGGTGTTTTCACAAGCTTGTGGACATTGGACCGCCTCGGCCGAAAGACTATCCTACTTTTTGGTAGTGTCTTGACCGTTATCCCTCTGGTCATCATCGCCGTCACAGTTGGCTTGTTCTCTGATAGTTGGCCTACTCACCGGCCCGAAGGATGGACTAGTGTTGCATTTTTGCTCTTTTACATGCTCATCTTTGGCGGCTCTTGGGCTCCTACCCCTTGGGCAGTCCCTGCCGAGATCTTTCCCTCTAGTCTTCGCGCCAAAGGCGTTGCCATCTCGACCTGCTTAAGTAAGTCCCCTCCCACTTGACCTCGCGCAGATACAGAGAAGCTAACGGTTTGAAGACTGGATCAACAACTTCATCGTCGGCCTCATCACCCCTCCACTCGTCCAGGCCACAGGTTTCGGTGCCTACGTTTTCTTTGCAGTCTTCGGCCTTCTCTCCTTCGCCTTTGTGTGGTTCTGCGTGCCCGAGACACGAGGCAAGACTCTCGAGGAGATGGACACCGTATTCGGAGATCGCAGTGGCGGGGTTGATATTGCCAAGAAGGAGCATGTCCTGCGGGACGTGTATAACGAGAAGATGAGTGGTGCCTCTACTCCCAAGGAATAGGTTTGGGTAAAGGGGCTTTTTAGGGTTCTTCATCACCTTCAGTCACCATAACTAAGGGGACGTCTGTCTCAAACAGGTATTAGGAAAATACTACCACTTGTACCTACACCTCATATTATTCTCAGCATATCTTTTAGCTACATTAAGATATAAATCTTCAAGTACCTTGGGCAACCATTTTCACCTCGTGATTGAAACATGATTCAATGTTCTTCACAATTAGGTTCAACTGCTATAAATCGGAGACAAAACCTGAGCAAACTGAGATCCCCTTCCCTTTCCCCAAGCCAAACTCCTCCATGTTGAACATGTCGCCTTGACCACAAACACGTTTAAATACGGGCTGTCCCCCTTCAATGGGCAAGAGTCGTGATACCTACAACGATACGGATTGCGACCCCATCGACCTTCATTTCGGCTTTAGGTATCGAATCCCCATCCGACCTGGTCGTTTTGTCCACCCACGAACCGCATCAGGCTGCTCGCACCTCTGGCAGCATTGAAGCGACCACCCTGGAAAGCAGCCGCAGCAACACCCAGCGCGGCTCGGGTATCAATCTGAGGTTGATTGTTCTGCTGCGCTTCTCCTCTGTCTAGCACCTCGTTCAAATAGTCGTCACCCGCAAGACCATCGTACCGATCCAGACACAGCTGCTTGATAGCAGGGCCGTACCGGCTAGTCCATTGTTCTTCACTGACCGTGGTATACCTCTTCTGGCCCTGCTCATTAACGTGAGCAAAAGGCCACTCGGCGCGGACGACGTGATACTTCTTGGTGGTGAAGAAGAGTATAGGCCACGCGAATATCCAGAGAAAGGTGAGGTAGAACATCCAGCAGATCCAAGTCGTCAGTCGCCAATTGTTAAGTCGGCTAGAAGAGTAAATGTCGACTGCTCGGTCGGCAACGGGGAACTCGATGGTAAGTTTGCCCTTGTAGTTGGTGCTCCTGATCAAGCCTGTAAGACGAGAGCGAAGCTGTTCCTTGTCTATACCGGTGACGGTACGAGTGAGACGGAACCTGCAAGGACAGGTTAGCAAAGATGGAGAAACAGGTGCGATGCACTTACACTTTGGTTCCTGTCCCATTGGCACAGTAGCGATGATACCACTCCTTGAGAGTAGGCCTTGCGTGGCCAACCTCAATATCACCCTTTGCTCCGGGGGCACGTTTCTTGAAGACGGTGCCTCGGTAGGTCTTCTTGCCGCCCTCCGCAGTCAGGAGCTTCATCTCGTTGGGCCCATCGGGGTTAAAATTAGGCCACAGATAATTTCGCAAGCTGACCATGATGCGAAAATCCGTGACATCCTCACGACGCTTCTTCCCATCCTTGTCACGCTTCGTCTCCTTGTGCGTGCCCACAATGTGAATGTACGGCGACGGAGGAAGTACAGCCATCATATTGATCCAGGTTTCGAGAAACTGAGGATCGGCGTCGGAGCGCTGATCTTGCAGGTGGATCACCTCGTTCCCGATGCGGGTGCGCTTGTTGCCAATGCGATACGAGGTAAAAGCGAAATGGCTCTCGGGCTCAGTAACACCAGTAAAGTATGGGACTTCCTCATCATCACCATCCGGGTTTCTGAATTGGGGACCAGTGGGCGGTGGCGGCCTTATCGTGCCGTTGTCAAAAGGAGTGTAAGGGGGAGCGGCATCATCATCGACAGCGTCAGTGTAGGCTGGTTCGCCGTTGGTCGTGTGCATGGACAGTGCATCGGGATCATCGAGGAAACCGCTACTCTTGGGGTCAGGATTACCCATGGTCGAGATACGAGACTTGGCGATGATTAACGTAAATGATGGTCAGTTGTGATGTGAGAAAGATCAAGTTAAATAACGCGACATTCGAAACGCGATCCCCCAGGGTCAAAGCTCCTTTTTTTAGGCAGCCATCCTTCTCGCTTCTCGGCGATTCCCCAAAGGAGAGAAGCGCGATGAATTGAACGTGAGGCGCTTATTCTGCATGAGTACGGCGTAGTTCCTCTGGAGAACCTGCAACCACTGGCATAACTCGGCCAATTGGATCAATTAATACAGAAGAACTGAGATTGATTCCAGTAATTGGATGTTGAAATGGGAGTGCTACTGGGTTGAGGGCTAATGCTGATGCTGAGCAACAGCTCAGCCGAGGTTAAGCCAGTAAGCAAACTCCTGCCACGCGGTTGGAAAAAAAAAAACTCGAGACACTAAGACGCCCTTAGATAGCAGAAGGGTCTAACTTTGCAGTCTAATTATTACTAAACCAAGGGATAAAAAAAAAAGAAATAATAATATAATTATATTCTAATACTATTAAATTATTTTTTAATAATTTTATTAAAATTCTTAGACCTTAAACCTAGTCGTTTTACCTTACCTAAAGAACCATTTAGGGTGAGTTTAGGCCGTGATCATGAACGGGGTTCAAAGAGAACCCAGCTTTGAGTTTTCGGGTTAGATGCCTATCGGACGCACTTAGCTCAATCCAGCACCACTTCCAGCAGCCGACATAAGCATAAGCTATCGCAAGTACATATTGGCCCAGAACAACATGTATCAATCTTGCCACGAGCTCCCGCACGTTGCGAACTTGCTCTTTAAGGCTCGATTAACGATGATCTTATGGTTCAAAATGAACCCGCCGTGAGGGGGTAATTCAATTTGAACCCAGCGTGCAATGAACGGGGTTTGGTACCAGACATTGGCCAACCTAATTTTATGCGCCAGCATATCCCTCTTCAAAACGTGATTCATTTTGACCCCAGTTCATGATCAGGGCCTTAGTATCTTAAGTTTTTCTATGATCGCGTGACTACCTGCTGATAGATGTAATACAGTATTATATGCTTATACCTGACTATAAACCTCTTTAAATAACTAAGGAACTATTATCAAGAGTATTAAATAGTAGTTTATATAATTACTAGATATAAATAGAGGTAAAATATTAAATATAAAAATAATTATATAAAGTTAGCTAATAAAAGAAAACTTTACCCCCTTATTTATTATACTTCTTGACCTCTCTGCTTTGTCTTAGCCCACGCCGTCTTCGTTCATCCTGCATGAGGCTCTGACAAGTTTCATCCAATGTTTGTTCGTGGCGGGGGAGGTTCTCGGCAGCAGCTCATTTCCCTGGTAAAATAGACGAATTCTAGTTTGTCTTGATTTAATTGCTGGTCTATCTGTTATTGCGATTATGTGGATAAGCTACTCTGAAGTTCCGCTCCCCCAACATTCTCTTCATCCTAACATGTGCCCCTTGACTTCCACAGCCTCAAATTTCAAGTGCCTTGAACAACAACTTGCGGGACGGATCAGGAATGGACTGTTTCATCAAGTTAATAATCTCATTATTTGAGTCCAGGATAGTTGTCAACTCACCATATGCGCAAACTCAATGTTGGGATACCTCTCCGTCGCATCAACCAACTTGATATCATACTGTAAAATCGCATTCGCCAAGATCATCTTGATCTCATTCGCAGCAAAGAACCGACCAGGGCAAGCATGTCTTCCAAAGCCAAATGTCAAACTGCTTTGGTTCACACTGACAAACTGGTGCAACGCCGCCTTCTCGGCTGATCCATCGTCCTTGGCTTGCTGGCGGAGCCTGTAAAACCTCAGGGGGTCGAACTTGTCGGCTCTGGGGAAGACGCTTGAGTCGGCGCTGATTGCAACGGCAGGGATCTCGATTGTTACACCTTCTGGAATTTTTTGGCCGTTGGAGAGGGTGAATGGTTTGAGAACCTTGCGTTGGAAGGAGGCTACACAACTGTTGTTAGATGAGAAGCAAATTGGGAAGACATATCTTACCCATGGTGGCTGGATGTAAGCGGAGTACCTCCTTGAGGAAGCTGTCCATCTTCTTCATGTTCTGCAGAGCTTGACTCGTGAAGACACCAGAGGTCGGCGAGAGAGCTTCGCGAATCTCGACACGAAGTTCTTTTTGCACGTCGGGCATAGCCGCCAGGTCGTAGAATCTGCCACAGTTAGTGTGAAACCAGAAGTACAAGAAATGGGGACTAACGCGTTGGTGGCGGTCAGGGTCGTTGTGTGAATAGCCGCAAAGGTCAGCCCGAGCTGCACCTTGGCGAGGTTCTGGCTGTTCTTATCAGGAAACTTGTCCTTCCTGTCCATGAGCCACTGAAGCATGTCATCCGGCTTTTCGGCAGAAGGATCGGTTATGGTCTCGGCCCTCTGCTGAACGATAGGATTAAGAAACTCCTCGGCCTCCGCGATTCTCTGATCCAAGCGCTTGACAGCGGGCAGCCTGGATGCAAGGAATGGCCTAAGCCAAGGACGCATCTGCTGCACGGCGCGCTGGGCACCCATGACCTCCATGGTGTAGTTGATAGCGGCGTCGAGATATTTCTCAGATCTGCAGAGTTCGGGGCCGATGAAGACGCGGCCTGATACCATGCCTACGATGCGGAGGAGGCTTTGGTGAATGTTGACTTCTGTCCAGTCATCGCAGGATGGGATGGCGAGTTGGAGGGTCTCTCGGACCTCCTGGGCGATGGTGGGATTTAGGCGGTCTACCGACTATGAGTTTTGTGCAAAACAGAGGCCGCCATGATACTTACTCAGCGATGGGGTCAGATCTCCCTTGATAGTGTGAGGAATGATGGGGACCGATGTCTCGATCTTGGTGTACTTCGCTTCCATTGTCTAGATAAAACCCTATTCAGCCCTGGACCATGCATGCAGATTTAATCTTATACTCACCTCGTCAACGGCTGCGTCCATGCTCACGACTGAATCAGGGAGCTTGTGCAGTTCTGGAAGGAACTTGGGAGAAATGACAACAATTGGAGACGCTGGGTATGTTAGAGATCAGTAATGGGTTGTTCGGTGTCCTGCAACCTACTTCTGCTGGTAGTGATCATGAAGGCTCCATCTTTGAACTGTTCTCCAGTAAGCATGTGATCACGACCTATGGCATAGGGGTCATTACCTTTTGGTATCCGTCAGAGTAGAGCTTTCTGGCTCCGGCTAGATATGCCATTCTTCGCTTTTCCGCATTTCCATCTCCCACAACGGGTAGGCCCGATAGTAGGATGGTGCGGTTGATAGTTGGGCCGAAAACAGTTGTGAGGAATACAACCACGACAGCCAGTATAATCGGCCATCGGTCGGCGGCGATGTCGATAAAAGACTGAACGTTTCCCATGGCGAGTGGTATGCTGTGTTGAGTGAAAGGTGAAAGGTGAAAGGAAGGTTGTTTGACCCAACTACAGCCAGACCAGGCAGAGACGACCTATTTATCACTTCTTGAAACACCATGACACGGACATCTGATCCCCTTTCATACTCGATCGGCATCTAGAATCACATCTCTTTCGGGGAGATCCTTACTCGTCGCCTTGTTGCGTCACCAACTGCCGTTTAATAAGGCCTGTCTGATTGGCCAATTTTATCCGTCGTGACATATTTGGAACGGAAAGAAAGATTCCCATGCATAACTATGGACCAGACGGGAAACCGGCAGGGGTTTGATACGCGTGTTCTTGAGCTACCGAAAGTCTAGCGCCTCGGTATCGCTGATGACATGTAAGGGGTCTTGCCGTTGATTGTAACAGTACGAGTCATGAATCAGAGTGCTACTCTGTCTCGAAACTAATAATGACAATCAGGAAGCTAAGCCCTGCGATGGGCGTACGTGTCCTACTAAAAGTAATACGTAGACAGTTGCCGTGTGCCGTGTCATGGTTAGCAGACCGAAAGCGAGACCGAGACCGATGACGGCGACGATCTTGAATTGGCTCGTGCTTTTTTGAGTTGCAGATACTACACAACGTGGTAGCAGCAGATGCAACCACGGTATGTGGAGCATTTGACGTCTGGGGGAGGGATTGGGATGATCGTTTATCGGATCGGGTTGACGGGTTGTATTAAAAGTCCGAACTAGCTGCAGGTTGACGTGGGCAATGTTACATATATATCAGTTGGAACTCCCGTCGTCATACATGAATTCGACATGTGCATTTGTCAACATGGTGGGAAGCAAGTCAGTTACTGATATCAGCAATGACACATCAGGTGTGAGTGGTGATTGGTTCATCGAACCTCGTGTTGCCAGCACTTTTTGCTCATTAGATCTACCATGCTTGAGCGAGAGATGGAGCTGTGAAGATTAAGCCATCCAAGGCGTGGTATCAATGTTCCAAGCCCTAGCCGAGAAGCAAGAGTTCCTCTCAGGAGTACACGCGGATAGCGTCGTCGTATTAGAAAAGTATTGAAGAATCAAACTCAGACCCGAAGTAAATACAGCCATACCCACATACCTCGTGACGGATATGGCATCTAGACAACCAAGGCGTTCCATTCAACCTCACTATAGCCACTAGGGACATCACGAGCCATGGCAACAGCGTAACCCCAAGTGCTCTGCGGAAAGACGAAGAACTTGCCCATGGTAGATCCAGCCTCATCGGGGTAGCACATCCACTCGAAATTGTCCCTATTGCAGTTCCTCCAGGGCGCAGTACATGTGACCTTGCCTTGGTCAAGCTCACAGTTGAGATAGGCGAAGTAGTCGCCGGCGACGTCAATGGTTTGTTGGTCGCAATTGACGAGGTAGGCTGTTCCAGCGGGTTGGCCATTTTCTCCAAAGGTTGCGCAGACGTATATGTCTGGGTTGGACGTCTTGAGGCGACCAGTCTCTGGCTCGATGGAGAAGAGCTCGTCGCTTGCGTCGCCGGCTTCGTAGTCAAAGGTGACGAAGGGCGCGCGACGAGATGAGGAGAGGCGCGTGTTGGCCGCAGGACCACCGCCACTGGCGATGACGTTGAAGGTTGGGATAGGAGGGGGGCCTGCGGAGGTGGTTGATGTTGCTGCTTCTGTGGTGGAAGTTGTTTCGGCTGCTGAGGTCGTCGAGACGGAGATGGTTGTCGAAGCATCAGTCGAGATGGAGGCTGTGGATGAGGAGGCCTCGGTCGAGACGGTCGAGGAAGCTTCGGGGGAGATAGAGATTGTCGATGAAGAATCTTCAGTTACAGAAGCCGACTTGGATGAGACTACAAGAACCACATGAGAAACGACTGCACAGAACAGTCATGAGGGCAGATGAAAACTCACGTGTAATAGAGCCAGGCCTGCAAACAGCAGCAACCACCACTTGCACAGAACAAAGGCCCAAGGCCACCACAAAACCGTTGACGCGCATGATCAAGAACGAACGTTAAAAAACGAGTGACTGGAGTTGGGATGCAAAGAAAAAGGCGCTGTGGCTTGAGAGTGGCGGCGGGAGCCGTTGGTATTTAAGAAATGGCTTGACAGGGGCCGAATCGATAGTTTGGCTGTTGGAATCGATAGTTTGCTTCTAGCTCAGGGACACCCTCACGGGTTTAAGCCACTTTTGGCACTAGAGGCGGGTATCCAAGAGGCTGTTTTTTTGTGGAATGTGTCTGATTGGCAAGAAGGCTTGGAAGACAGGGGTCTTTTTGTGATGCGGTTGATGGGAGTTGGTTGGTCATGTATTGGTGATGAAAGGTTGAGGATATCAGGTTTTGTCTGACGGCATCACTCGAGGAATCAACCATGTAAGGATAGAAAAAAGAAGGCCTTTGAAATAACATTGGTATCACAAAATCTAGAGCCATAGCAACATATCGAGGAAGGATGTTATATAAGCTCCAGCGGGTCTGTCGAAATGAAAAAAAAGCAAGCGTTCAGGCCCCGTCTTGCGAAGTCTTGGCATCCCAACAGCATCTGAATGGAGAGCAGCAAGATTAGCTTATCACTTGCAAGAGCTCCAAAGCTTCAGTAAGAGTGTGAGTATCATACCTGATTAAACAAGTGAAGCATGAACAGGGCGTAATCGATGCTGCAACAACCCCCTAGGCATCCAAGAAAACAAATGATGCACGTTATCTATCAAACAACAACTTGTCAATTCAACATACTACCCCTCCATCTCCCCCGGAAGCTCTTCTTCCCACTCATCATTAGCATACGCACCTTCCAGAGAAACAGCCCTCTTCCTCCCCCCACCTCCATACAGAGCCTCAAGCTTCTTGGCATCCATAAACACACTCTGCATTTCTGCGCGAAGGTTCTCCTCGTCCGTGTCGCCGTCGCATGCTCTGACTCTGAAGCGGACTATTCTTCGTCCGACGCCGGATGTTAGGAAGGGTTTGATGCGCGAGATTACGGTCCAGGCGAAGCGGGCAAAGAGGTATTCTCGACTTCCTGAGACCAGGCATTTTATTGGGCGGTCTTGGTAGAGGGCTGCGAATTCTGACTCTCGGGCGTCGAGAACGTGTAGGACATATTCTGTGCGGAATTCTCCATTTGGTTCCCGGTGGTGCTTTGGGACGAGGGCAAAGACGCTCTGGTCAAAGCAGACGTAGAGGTCCGCCTTCAGGGGGAGGATATTATGCTGATCATCCAAACTGTGAGATCCTCCACCATAAAGTCCCATACCGTTCTTGTTAAACCATTGCTGTTCCTCCTTGGGGATTAGATGTGCCCATGTGAAAGCATAGCTGGTGTTTGTCACAGCGCATCGTTTGTTGTGGAGGCTGAGTGACGAAGTTGGGGCGATCCACCAGTCTGGGAGTTTATCATGTGGAAACTGCCAGTCGTTGAAACAAGGCACAACAGCATACCGTTCTAAGCTGTGTCAGTTCTCATGTCTGTCAGAAAGAACGTTCATATTACCATCATCCTCAACAAAGAACCAATAGTCCCTTTCAAGCAAAACCTTTTCATCATCCGCCACTATATCCTTCCCCTTATCATCCCTCGCAAGCCTCCCCTTCTCAAAAGCATTATTCGCAACAATCTGACAAGCCGTAAGAGCTGTTCGATAATGAACACCGTACGCGTTATCCTCGGCACTATAATCAACGCGGGGCAGGCAAAACAGCAAGTTGAGGGGCTTCAGATAGCCAGGATGGTAGAAGCGGATCTGGTCATAGTTGAGATTCCTGACCTCTAGAGACGACACTGCGGATAGTGAGCGAGGCATTTGGGAGGAGATGGCGTTTGAGTGGGAGCAGGGGTTGAAAGGTGGCTGTGACGTTTTTTCTTCTTCGGTTTTATGAAGGTTGTGTGGGATTTGGTGGTCACACGCGATGATGACGTCGTGTGTAGACGCTAGAAGGGTTGAAAACAGGGCATTGTCTGGTTCATCGACCGATAGCGCCCGATGTCCTGTGTACTCTAATAACGCGACGTCTTTGGCCGTTGAGGCTGTCACAGTTCTCGGTCGAGATCAAATTGCGAAGTGGTGAAATAGGTACTCATAGATATAGCCTCTATTTCTAGCCAGTGTCGACTATCAATGCCACCTAGGTCTCTTGAAAGCTCGACACCTCGGTATACCTCGCACACCACCCGGCGAGTCCGGTTTGACGCCAGTTCGACCTATCTCGCCCCAATATCGCATTGCCGCAGATTGACACCAATGGGGGTCTCCCATATGACAACGTTCATAACCCAATACATTCCTAGGCACGCCGTTATCTTCAACGTCAGAATCCTCATCCACCCACGCTCCTGGCATTGGAGGAAATTCGATCATATTCCAAAATTCGCCAACCGCTCCCTCCACGCAGGGATCCCATTCAAATATCCACTCGCGACGATCATCTCCAAAATTCACCACCAGTGATGGACCGAACTCAAGCAACCGGGTTCCCGACCGTAAATGCATAGCCCTACCTCGACAGACCCAGTGTTCCATCCACACATACTCTTGCAAATCTACCCCTGCCTCTTCCAAGTCCTCCATCCACATTGACAGTGCGCTCGACACCCATTTATTGAACGGCCCCATAGGAAACTTTCTCCAATTAATCTTGGACAGGGTGCCAGATAGCAAGGGCAAGCGATGCAGAGACGGATAGAAAAGTGAAACGACCTCCCTTAGCTCAGCCCCTGTGAGTATTACTCTGGCTAATAGGCGCCATAGTTCCGTCTCAACGTCATTTAGTAGTGCATGGAAATATGCGCAAGCGAAGCCGTCAAAGTCTGTTCGTCGAAGAAGGTCTGGTCTGACACAGCCTTGAGCTAACATTCTGAGTGCAATCTTTGGGTCAATCGCATGCCAAGCAAGCCCATGAGTAATAATCTGGGCGCTTTGTTCAGGCGGAAACATACTGAACCTCGGGCATGAAAATCTGAGGTTCAGTAGCAATGCAATGCTCCGGCCGGTCATTACCACGTTCAAGGGGGTAAGGTCGACCAGGCCACTGAACTCTTCCCCCTCTTTGCAGAGATCTAAAAGCTCCATTGTGGTCTCAATATCGCCATAATGGTAAATCCACACCATCGCATACATCAACACTTTTATTGCTTGAACGTTGCTGGTCTTGAGGCCCATCATGTGAAGCATTTTGGTAAGTTCGTATCGACGGAACAGGATTGAAATCTAGAATTCGTCAGTGCTGTGGAATGTAACGTGAAGGGCAAAATACCTCGATCAATGTATTACCATATTCATCAACGTCATATAATGAGGCTTCGTTTCTGTTGAGAGCCTCGAGAACCAAGTCGCTGCGTCCTCGTTTGACAAGGCTGAAAATTGGGCTATTGTTTGAGCGAACGTTCCAGTTCTTCATTTGGAACTTCCATCCATCGTACGATCGATAGAATTGGAAGTCCCAAGTCTTTTGTAGAATCCAGCGGGGCAACTGCAGTCTGGCTTGATGGACTAGGCTTATGTCAAAACAGTTGTGGACAGAAATTATTGGGGGTCACAGACCTCGGACGTTTCTGAGAGCCAAATGAGTGCATTCTTCGCTCTCCTCTTCCTCCACCCTATACGCGAAACTCCCTAGGAGGCCTGGCTCTCTCCACGGCATGCTCTTGACGGTAGGCCACCAGTTACTGGAACCTGTAACTCTGTTGTTTGATGGTATTTCCACAATATCTGTCGCATCTGTCGCTGATTCTTCGTCCTCGTATGAACATTCAGCCGGACATTGTGCCATGCGCCCTTGTTCCTGCAGGCTTTTCCACTCGGTCATGATAATCGACGGTTGGGCTCTAGTCACCGCACTGATCAATTGTCAGCCAGGTTTTCCGCATGAAGTGTCGACAACCATACATCAAATAGGTTTGCTGGGATAGGGAGACCAGTTGCAGTGCAAACTGGAGTCGCTGTTGATGCTCTTCCAACACATCCTTCTTCAACCTGACTTTGAGCTGTGTCAGTAGTTTCTTCCCCCTGTGCGCTGACTCGATCCGTCCCTCCATATCTCTGATCAACGCTTCGAGGGTCTCCATGGCTCTCTGTGAATACTCCAGACTCGTCTTGGCGGCGGTGTCGTTCTGAACCATCTCACGTGTTCGTTGGAACTCGGATTCCATCTCTTGGATAGCCGGAGCTAGTATTTCCAGTTGCTCGATGCATCGTTGGATGCTCGTGGGCACATCCTGCACGTCATCCCAGAGACGCTTGAGCTTGAAGGTGCTCGTGCCCAACTTGCCCGCCACCCCGACGATGGCGATGATGCTGGAGACGATGCCAAGGGCCTCTGCCATCGCGGCGCCGTGCCGGTAGTTACAAAGATATGGTCAGTATCGGGTACGAGAATGAAGATGAGACTGAGAATGAAAACGATCAAGACGATCGGTGTGAAGAGAGCTGTGGGTTGAAAAGGAAGGTTGCATGACAGATGATCATTTACCCCGCTGGGGTGAGCCTCAAATTACAAGTAGGCTGAGCGTCAGGCAGACTGAGAGAGCCTGATGGCCAAGAGCCCCAAGCCTCAGCTTCACCTGCAGTACCACACCCCTTGTCACGCGTGGGCAGTTGTGAGTGGCAGAACAAAGGTGGCTGGCGGGCTGTGTGGGCTATGCAGAAATCAGGCTCTGCCAACAGCGGCATCGCCCGTGAGTTGTTGTCGACCAAACATTGCCAAGGCATGAAGACAGGCTGAACAGGATTTCGAACAAACATCAAAACACCGTGACACCCAAACGCAGGAGCAAAAATATGTTGTGTATAGACAAGCGTCGGACAGCGCCGAAGCCGTGTTTGGGGACTTGGCTTGGTCTTAAACCCATGCGTGTTTAGAATCCTGTTGCCGAAACGACTGGCATTAGCATATAATTCTCCTCAAAGTTACTGTGTTATAACCCATGGCAAGAGCATATACATCGAAAAAGAGAGGTCGGCCGCAATTACATAAGTAGATGCGAAAGATTCTCGAGGTCGCCTAACTCGACCACCTAGGACAAGGGTTTATTCGCTGAACAGGGCGGACTTATGTCCCTCTCCTGCTGTAAACCTCCCACATGTTGTTGCGCCGCTCACAAGCCCCGGGCGTCTGCCTCTTGTGACTACTCTCAGAACAATAGCTGGCAATCATCATTATGATAGTTTCATAGCATTTTCTATGGGTGTGCTCAATAACGCACCGAGTTGTGCATTTCTACGTTTGAGGCAATCAAGTCGCTCAAAAATAGGGCGGTTACTATCGAAACAAGATGTCTATGCGTCATCTCCACAATCATCGAGCTCTTGTAGCTGAGCCAATCGACGAATTATAGTCTAGGATAACATTCCCAAGACTGGAATGAGAAAAGTGCACCCTCATTTGGCCATCAAATTGGATCCTTTGCATAGTGTTGCCCCATTCAGTGCCGCAGTTCCGACAGGTAACAAAAAAAGTAGTCAGATCCAACCAACACCTTCTATTTGCAGGAGAACTTTTTAGTAGCATTATAGTCAAAAGTTCCCCGAATAGTCGATCGTTGCTCAAAACGCTCATCAAGGTCGCGTCGTAGCACGACCTTGATTGCGTGATGTTCATGTCTTATCAGCCTGAAACAGGAAGGTGCGGACCGGGTGGAGGTGATTCATAGCCGGAGCTTTCCCCCGCTAAAAATGCAGCTTGAACAAACAATACAAACATTCGAGCATCTTTAACAATTCATTGAAAAAAGATGGCTCTTCGGTGGCTTTTGGGCAGTCTTGCTGCTGGTTCGTTTGTCTTTTCGGCTGAGGCGAAAATTCACGGCTCAAGCCCTGAAGCTCGTGGTCTTCACCATCTTTCCAAGAGAGCTGATGATGGACCACGTGCCGTCAACATCTCGGTTCCTGTCGATCATTTCCACAATGACACGCTCTACGAGCCTCACTCTGATGAAAAGTTTCCTCTGAGATACTGGTTCGATGCGCAGTACTACAAGGAAGGTGGTCCCGTCATCATTCTCGCGTCGGGCGAGACGAGCGGGGAAGATCGGCTGCCCTTTATCGAGCATGGCATTCTCAAGATGTTGGCCGAAGCGACGAATGGCATTGGAGTTATTCTCGAGCATCGATACTATGGCACCAGTTTTCCTGTTCCTGATCTCAAGACGAAGAATCTCCGTTTCCTCTCCACGGAGCAGGCTCTCGCCGACACGGCCTATTTCGCGGAGAATGTCAAGTTTCCTGGACTCGAGGACCGCAACCTGACGGCAGCTTCAACACCGTACATCATCTACGGAGGATCCTACGCCGGCGCATTCGCTGCCTTCGCGAGAAAGATTTACCCCGATATTTTCTGGGGAGGCATCTCATCTTCCGGCGTCACCGAAGCCATCGTCGATTACTGGGAGTACTTTGAGGCAGCCCGGCTCTTTGCGCCCGGCGACTGCGCCAGCACGACGCAGAAGCTGACACAAATCGTCGACGAGATTCTTCTCGGAAAGGACAAGGAGGAGAAGAAGAAGCTCAAGATTGCGTTTGGTCTTCAGGAACTCCAAGATGATGACTTTGCCATGGCCATCAGCCGTGGTATTGGTGGTTTGCAGTCTAACAACTGGGATCCGGAGGAGGATGCGCCTGACTTTGGAATCTACTGTGGAAGTGTTTCTTCCGACAGCCTTCTATATGCCAGCACCCGACACCTCATTCCTACTGTTCAGAAATGGGTCTCATCTTGCGGGTATGGAGCTGAGGCCAAGAGTCTTACCATTCGCTTCCTCAACTACGTCGGGTACGTCAGATCAGCTGTCAACACGGATCTGCAAGGTGGATGCCAGGACAAGACCGTCAACGAGTGCTACTCGATCCGAGGCTCGATCAACGAGACCGGCCTTGACCAGGGAATGATGCGGAGCTGGACCTACCAAACATGCACTCAGTAAGTTCAATGCCCTCTGTTCGAAATTACCACTGACATTTGTAGGTGGGGATACTTCCAAACAGGATCAGGCACACCAAAGGACCAGCTACCACTCGTCTCCCGCCTCATTGACCTCGAATACAACACTATTCCCTGCCGCGAAGCCTTCAACATCACAACCCCACCAAACGTCGACTCCATCAACAAACTCGGCGGTCTCAACTTCAGCTTCCCCCGCGTCGCCTTCATCGATGGAGAAGCAGACCCTTGGCGAGCCGCAACCCCCCACCGCATCGGACTTCCCGAGAGAGAATCGACAGTCAGCGAGCCTTTTATCCTCATCGAGCATGGTGTTCATCATTGGGATGAGAATGGCCTGGACCCAAAGAGTGAGGCTTTTGACTTGCCTCCTCCTGCTGTTGCAAAGGCGCAGAAGGAGATTGTTGACTTTACAAAGGCTTGGTTGGAGGAGTGGGCTGCTGAGAAGAAAACTGGAAATGATCTCTAGGGGGGTCGGAACTCCGTTTTGATTGATAGATGAGTCTACTAGACTAACGAATCATGCCACTACTGCCTCAAGGGCACGTTTACTGCCATTTGCAAAGTTTCTCTCGCCCTGGTATTCACTCAGAGCTGACATATGGCTTCACGCCCGCCAGTCTCAGCAGCTCATCCGTCAACTCGGGCTTCTCCCGAGGTTCACTCCTCCTCGTGTCCCAGGTCCCATCCGGAAACTTGGGCTTACTCGCCCTGATATTGATATTATCATGAGGCCAATGTGTGGTAGCAAGCCACTTGTCAAACGCCTCCTGCTTCTTCTCCAGCGTCTCGGCGCTAGCAAGGTACGCAGGTGTGTACGAGACGTAGGTGATGGTCCTGATAGTGTTTCCTTCTGGAGTAGGCTCAGCACCCCAGTGAATCAGTCTCGAGTCCCAGATTATGAGATCTCCTGGTTCGGCCGTGACTTTGTGAGGTCTGTAACCTTTCTCCTCAAACCAAGCAATCTGATCCTCGTTAAAGGTGTAAAAGTCTTTGCGCCTCCAGTCCGCCCTGGAAGTGTAAGCAGCAAAGAAATCCTCAACCACCTTGTGAGTTCCGGGGTAAACGGTAAGACCACCATCTTCAGGACCAGACTTGGAGAAACAGGCAATACCTTGAACGCACTGAAGACCTTTTCGATAAGGCGACTGATCAACATGCGCCTGAGGTTGTCGAGGAACATGTCCCGGCCTCCTCGGCAGGGTAATATTCAGCGCATCAAAAGAAACGAGCAACTCCCTCGTGCCCCAAATCCTTTCAAAAACGTCAATAATACCTGGCTCAAGTCTAATGTCCCACATGAACTTTTCATGCACGACACCATAGTGGGTGAAGGCGTTGAAGTTGGAAATGCTGGGGAGGTTTTCAGGGGTCCAGGTTGACCTATCAGAAAGGTCGAGGGCGTCGTTGTTGAACGACTTGAGCCAGTCAAAGGCGGATTGCTGGTAGGCGAGGGCTTTTTCTTTGGGGATGACGGAGGGGATGACGGCGTAGCCGTTGTCGAGGTAGTGTTGATACCAATCCATGATGAATGGGTTCAGTTGAATGTATCAACTATAATGAGACCAGCATTTCAAGAATGGGCGAGAAGTCTTTTATGTGTAAGAATGGCCGGTTATACGAGACGAATAAGGTTATTTTATTTAGGCCCCCAACGACGCCATTTTGCGGCTGCAGACCTCTAGGCTGAAGCCGTCTATGATTTGCTACCTCGGAGTCCAAAATCGCATTTGTGTCAAACAAAACAAGCCACTCATGACGACGTGCATTACATCTACGAATGATTTTTACGGATCATGACTCATCGGTCGCATGCAGTTAGTCAATTGGAAAAAGTTTGCAACCATTGAAAATTTTTGTGATGATTTCTGGAAAAGAGGTTCGAGATTGGGGGCCAAGGCGGCGAGATGAGTCAATGTGCAATGTCTTGGCGTAAAACAAACACGGGGTTTTCTTGGTCAGATTACAGGGTTTTATGAGGTAAACCGTTTCCACCTGTGTCGGGGCTTTCCAGTTAGCTTATCTTATCTTACCAAGATGGGGTTGTGCGCAATAGTGATCTTTCGATCAGCCCTGGATGCACTCTCAAGGCAGCAACCAATATTGCGGCTGATACGTGCCTAGTCGAGGATGAAATAGCTCTACTATTTCCACGGGATAATCGAGGCGGTGGGCGAAAAATTCTGAAAAAAAGCAATGGGTTCCCGTGTCAGTTCAATTGAGATTTTCCCAAAGCATCTCAGTGTTTTTCGGTCAATTGCGAACGGAACAACCGTCAGGGCATACCGTATCTTCCAATGTTGAGAGATAAAATGGATAAATGAAGAAGGGAATGACCTATCGGAGGAATGTAAATAAATGTATCTACAGGTCTTTTCATCGAGGATTGAGAAGTTCTTGGAAAGTGTTGTATTTCCTACGATTTACCCTACAGGCGCAAGCGTCCACACAAGAGCTAATCACGTTTCACTTCACATCAAGCCAGAATCGATTTTATGTATTAAAGAATGAGTATTTCTATTATTAAATAATCATAAACTCGTAGATCTAATAGGCTAAAGCCCTTCTAAATACGTAAATGTCTTGTCGTAATCTTGAATGTCATGAGAAATAACCTCCTTGCTTCAACGTCTAGCAAAATGTTTGGATCATAATCATGTATGCTTTGCTCTTATGCAACCAAAAAGCCCCTTTTGGATCATCAAACTGATCCAACGGAACTCGTCATGAAAAGAAGGACCAACGACCAACGCCAAGGATGCAAGCGAGTCCTGTTCACCGCCGTCATCTCCAAGACGGAAGATATCATACCGCATTTGCGTACCGGCTCCGTCTAGAAGCCCTCGCTTCAGTCCGCTCCTTATTCCCTTCCCACCCAGCCTTCATCAGCCAAAAAGCTGCCATCGGAGGTGTCGTCAGCAATCCCAGCACACCTCCAAGGATTCCCTTGAAGGCCTGCGGCACCCACCGATCTTGATAAAGATAGTCACCGCCGGAGGGGACACCAAAAACGGTCAAGATACCGATACTAGGACCCCAAAGAAGGAGAAAGCCCAGGACGGCAAGCATAAAGCCCCTAAGCGCTTGCTGAACTATGGAACTCAATACCAAGCCAATCTTGGACTTGGGTTCATCTTCCTCAGGTATCTCTTCTGACTTTGAAGGAGGGAGGTAGAAGAGCCATCGAAGCAAGGGACTTGAGGGTTCAGGGATGAAACCGATGGGTTGGACTGATCGGTTTGATAGGTCGTAGCTTACGAGGCCCATCTCGACGAACCAGGTGAGGATGCATTGGATGATGATTGTTACCGCTGCATCTCCTGCAAGGGTGTTTGGTAGTTGAAAGAGTCGAATAGGATTCTTTGTTGTATCCTGCGTCGTGTACATGACTATCAAGTTAGGTTAGCATGTCATCAAACTGCATTGAATGTACAACTCACCATACGCTAGGGCAAAATTGACACCGCCCGAAAGGATCATTGCCCCTATGCCATCCAAGAAGAACAGATAGAACATCTGATGTCCAGTAAACACCGAGCTTGGCTCAAGTCTCCCCTCCTTCTCCTCTTCCTGTTCCTCTTCTCCTGCATCTCTCTTTTCTCGGACAGGGTTTGCTTGTTGTCCCCCCTTGCGCGAGGAAGACCCCTGTCGAGTTTGAGACGACGACCCCGCCCGCGTCTCACGTTGCGCCGCGGTCTTGGGCATTGTCGCCACTTTTGTTTTGTGTGTGAGATGTGCGGAAATAATAAGGATGACGGGATGTCAATTGGGTGTTTATGTCGATGTTAAAGAGTTGTTTGCGGTGGCTGAATTGCGTTGCTAAGGTGTAGAAAAGGGGGGTTGGGAAATTAGGTGCGATTTTTCGCAAAAGACGTTCATGCTGGGGCAACAGAAAAAAATGCATGGACGTTGAGCGTCGCTAAGCACGGGCAGCCAATCTACTCCTCCCGCAGAAAAGAATCTAAGCGATTCTAAGGTGATTTCTCATTGTTGGGAATTGCCTCAAATAATCACACCATTTCCTTCCGTCAACTCCCGAAGACAAGACGTCAACAACACGAGACTTTTATAAAGCGAGTAACTGCCGCGGTTTTACAGATTTCGTTTATCATGAAGGGTTTCGTTATATTGAAACTTTTAAGGGATTGACAGGTTTGATCTCCTTGTCAGTTTATCGTCTGTTTCTGTGTGTTGTGTTGTTTCTCACCGCTCTCGACACTCAGGGTTTCACATCGAGCTGTCAATGTCACGACGGGAAAACATTTTGTGTCGAAGGATTGAAACGGGGAATATAATGATTGCCAGCGATTTATTGCTCCCGAATTCTTGGGTCTTTGATGGATCTTGAAAATCTTCATGATGTGAAAGGCGTTCATCTCAAGTCATCCATCTCCACGGACTCTTTCCAGGGGCAAGACTCACCGTCTCATGGAAATTGATGCCATCCTAAAAGCAGGGGCCTCAAACAGGGTCGTCATCAGGCGACGAAATCACAGTGGCACCCAAGCACCCAAAGTGTCCAGCGGAGAAATAGGCGCCGTCTAGGCACAGACGCCGCTCCCAGCCCCTGGAACACGATCCCTGCAAGCCTGGGCGGCGCTGGACCACATGGAGGGGAGCGCTAAAGCAGGAACTGACAGTTGGTGAGTGGCTGACCCTCCCCCCGCAAGCCCATCTCCGTCCTATTCCAAGTTGAACCTCAAGGCCGTCATCTTCTGGACCCCTTTGTGCCCCAGTTTCAGGTACAGCGGCTCTCTTGACCAGATTGACCATCGTGACGGACTCGCCTCGCTTGGATTGTTGCCGCCGGCTACCTGGTCTGGACATGTCGCTTATGGGGATGCCGAGGCTTTTGGGATTCTTAGTCAAGTCTGACAAGTGGGTAGCATGAAGTTGAGGGATCAACTTCATGATGCTTTGGAGAGTCACTCTGCCGTTGTGACTGAGTGTCTACGCAATCAGCCCCAGCAACTATTCTGATCAAACACCGACTCAACACCATCTCCATCAAAATCCTAGCAAGCCTAATGCACCGTGACCAAATCCAATCGGTCCCAAGATCTACCAGGATCTCGGTCCATGGCCGCCAGCACCCACGCACGCTGAAACCTCTTGGCCACGACGATGCAACCCTCCCTCGCATACCCCCTTGACGGCATATCGTTCCGAGCGGAATACCCCTGCAGTCCATCTTTTCCGCCAAGATTCGGCCGCGAAAATCCATGAGGCTCACGTCCGTTGCGATAATGATCGAGATATAAGATGTCTGCGGTCCTCCCATTGTCACACTCTCTTCTTTCTCTTCAGGCTCATCCCAGAAGTCAACAAACATTCTCTTGCCCTTCCTTTGAGGCTTTTGCTTTCCTTGCACTCACTTTCTCTTCATTATACACTTCATTGATTGAAGTTGTTTCATTCATTCACTCAAACACGTAAACCGCCAGTCGGACCGTCACTCACTCCTTCCAAAAACAAAAACTTTCTGCACAAGCAAACCCTCAACTTCCGCTCTACGGCCCCACTTGCCTCCGAAAAGACCCACTTTTTCAAAAATGCCTTCCTTCACCCAAAAGACCATCCTCTCGGCCCTTGCCGGTGCCATCGGCGTTGCCGCCCACGGCCACGTCAACAACATTGTCATTAACGGCGCTTCTTACGCCGGTTACGACGTGTTCAGTCTTCCCTACAGCAGCAACCCTCCCGTTGTTGTTGGCTGGTCGACCACTGCCACCGATAACGGCTTCGTCGCCCCCGATGCCTTCGGAACCGCCGATATCATCTGCCACAAGGATGCAAAGAACGCCAAGGGCCACGCCAAGGTCGCCGCCGGTGACAGCATCTTCTTGCAGTGGGACACCTGGCCTGAGGCGAGTTCATTTGATATACAATTTCGTCGTGGAACTATTGCTAACTTGATATCCAGTCCCACAAGGGTCCTGTCATTGACTACCTCGCTTCTTGCGGCACTGCCGGCTGCGAGACCGTTGACAAGGAGGCTCTGAAGTTCTTCAAGATCAGCGAGAAGGGTCTCATCGATGGCTCCGGATCCCCTGGCGAGTACGCCGCCGACGAGCTGATCAAGAACGGCAACGGCTGGATGGTCCAGGTCCCCGAGAACATCAAGCCTGGCTTCTACGTTCTCCGACACGAGATCATCGCCCTCCACTCCGGTGGTCAGGAGAACGGTGCTCAGAACTACCCCCAGTGCTTCAACCTCGAGGTCACTGGTTCCGGTACTGAGGAGCCTGCCGGTACCCTGGGTACTGAGCTGTACAAGGCTGATGACGAGGGTATCCTCTTCAACATCTACACTCAGCTCAGCACCTACCCCATCCCTGGTCCCAAGCTGATTGCTGGTGCCTCCGCTGTTGCTCAGGGCACCTCTGCTGTTGCCAGCACTGCCACTCCCCTCACTGGTGGTGCTTCCGCTGCCGAGCCCACCGCCGACTCCGGCGCCGGCTCTGCCCAGCCTTCCAAGGCTCCCGCTGCCACCACCGCTGCCCCTGCTGCCGGTAACACTGAGGCTCCCGCCGCTGGCAACTCTGAGGCCCCTGCTGCCACCCAGGCTCCCGCTGCCTCTGACTCTGCTCCCGCCCCCATCTTCGTCTCTGCTACCTCTGCCGCCGCCGCTCAGCCTACCCAGGCTGCTCCCTCTTCCGGCTCCGGCTCCGGCTCCGGCGCTGGCAAGGGCTGCAAGAGCAAGCGCGGTAAGAAGCTCCGCCGCCACGCCCGTGACGTCAAGAGCCGCAACGTCGCTCCCATGAAGAAGTACTAAGTGTATTTCTCGGAATAATCCAACTTTCACGCAGAGCGTGTTCGTGTAAAAAGTTTCAACTTTTCTTGCAAGGATCGAAGCCACTCTTGTCTCTTACCTCGAATGACGGGGAAGGGCAGGTTTGAAGTGGTTGTTGAATATTCTGTTGTATATATGTGACCTCGATGTCTTGTATAATAAAACCAATACGACCATTTGAGTCTCAATTCTGTGTCCATTTCTCTCAGTGATTGCACCCGCGACCCGATGAGCATGAAATCTACCAATGGTTCGACAAAGATGGCGATCATCGTCACATTATTCTGTCGTCATTGTCTAACTACTGGCTGAGTTTCGAAGACGGCACCCAAGACTATATATATGATTGCTTGTATGACCTGGGCACTGGATCATGCCGGAGCAGTTGAAGATATGTTTCATCGAGAATGGAATCTTGAATAGAGTTACAATAATATGTCAGAACTAAATACAGGCTAACTATAAACTCATGAAGCCGAGACTGCCCTCGTCTCACGTCCATGTACCAAAGTCATTCATCATAGCAAACTCTTAATCCCGATGAGGGTTATACTGGATAGGCCTGCACACAAAGTTGTCAAACCGCATAAAGTTGTCTCCAGTACTCTTCGACTGAGGACTCGCTGCATAGATCCAAAGAGTGTCCCAACGGCCCGTGGCCGTGAACTCGATGGTGCCCGTCCACCAGCGACCAGTGTTTGAGACACGAACGGGCCAGTCCTCGCCAATCTTGTCGTCATTCCACCACATACGGAAGTAGGGCACGTAAGTTCCGAGTTCACCATCCGAGTCATACAGCTCGACTTCGTAGTACTTGTCCCAATAGTACTCGAAAGTGCAGCTGAAGCGCACGCCCTTGCACGACCTGGCATCCTGCCAGAGTCTAATCTCGTAATTGTCGTAGAGTTTTTCCGTCTCCATGACCCAGCCGTGAGCAGGGTCGTTGTTGAGTTTGCGCTTGAAGTAGTGATACCATGAGGTGACCGACTCGTGCCATGGGGAGTCCTCCTTGGACAGGTTCATCCTGCCGTCGGAGATGGGGATCCCGCAGGTTTGGGTTGCGGCGGCGCGGGCTGTCACGGTGGACTCGATGCCGACGGTGGAGGTGTAGGTCAATGTCTGGCCGTTCTTGACAGTGGTGACGATTGTTACCTTTGTGGTGGAGATGATACCGATTGTGGATGTCGCCTCGAGAGAGACGGTGGTTGTAGCGTCGGTGAAGATGGTGGCTGTGTAGGTGAACTTGTTGATATCCGTGACAAGAACGGGCTTTGTCTGTGTGAGAACGGCATTGACAGTCTCATCGGCGGTGGAGAGCGCTGTGGAAGTGACATCAACCGTAGTCTCAACGGTCAAAGTGAATAGAGAGGTAGATGTGGCCTCAACCTCGATAGTGTGGCCGACGGGGTGAATCTTGGTCTGAATGTCCAAGAGCTGCTCAGTTCGAGTGATCTCCACCCACGTGTACCCAGTCTTGATGCCCTGGAGAGTGATATGATCGGTAACAGAGACTTCATCCGTAACATCAGTCACGTACGAGTTGGTCGTGAAGTACGTGACGGTAGTCTCATCCACGGGCGTCGAGTAAACAGTGGCGAGAACGTCCTCGGTCACCGTCTGCTTACCGAAGCTGGTGGTACCATCGACAACCACCGTGTGAGTAGACGTCTTGCCCTGGGTGACGGTGACGACGTTAGCCACCGTGACCGTGACCGTCTCCCTGTGAACAGTTCCAACAGCAGTGGACTGGCCCGCGACGGTGGTGTAATCGGTTCTTGTCTCAACAGCAGCACTGCCAGAAACATCCTCATAGACGGTGCGCGTGGAAAGAGGGAAGGTGACGATGCACGAGCAGGCGCTTCGGAAGTGAGTCTCGCCAAATTGGTCGAGCCAGCCTTGCTCGGGGCTGCTTTCGCCACGGGCATCGAGGCCGGGTGTAGGAAGCGAACGTTTCTTCCACCAGGGGAAGACGTGTTCGGTGTAGTCAACAGTGGTGACGGTACGAGTGTTGGTGTAAGTAGAGACTTAGGAACTGTTAGTGTGGGTTGAAGAGGAGGGGATGACGACTTACAATACTCAGTCGTCCAGTCGTTGGTGGAGGCTGTGCTCGTCGACACATCTGTCTCTGTCGATGTGTAGACAGTCTTGAAGGAGGTTCCAGTGGCTGTCGAAACCTCAAACGTCGTCGTCGTCACAGTGGTCGAAGTGGTATCCGTAGACTCAATCGTGAGGGTAGAAGTCGGTACGGTAACGACGTCGGTGGAAGTGTACTGAGTGTGCGTGCGCGTCGAGGGAACAGAGTGAATGACAAAGGTTCGCGACTCCGTGACCACAAGTGTAGCGCCAGGAGCGAACTTGACATAGGTGCCGGTGGTAACGTAGTCGGTCGTCGTCGTGAGGATGGTCTCCACGCTGGTCGAAGTCTCCGTGACAACGTCGACCGACGTAGATGTCGTTACATACTCAGTGGCGGTGTACTCGACAGAGGTTTGAGTCTCTACTTCGATAGTGACTGTCCTGATGCGCGTAGAGCCGACGTGGTCGACCTCGGTCTTCTCGATCGTGCGGATCGAGGCAGGCGCAACAAGCGTAGTAGTACCGACGGTGCGCTGAACTGTCTCGGCATCAACGACGATGCTATCGCTGTTGCGAACAGTCTCGGTGACGACCTCATCGGAGGCCGTCACATAGACAGTGGAAGGTTCGGCACTGACAGTCTCAGTACCTCCACCGTAATACTCCGTCTCTGTGACGACTTCATTATCCGTCTGGGTAATGGTCACGACAACAGTTTCGGTCGAGGCAGAGTTTGTGCCAGAAACAGTGGTGACAGGCTGAAGAGCAGAGGTACAGACACCCTCAGCGTACTCCTTGTGAGCGTTGAAGATGACGATGAGAGGGTTATTCTTCCACTGAGTGACCTGGCCTACCACAAGTCAGTCGCGATTCATCTTCACGCGCATCAAATCACTTACAGTAAGCAGTTGGGCCCGATGGAATACAAACAGCAGCAAAGGCACCCAAAGAGTTAAGTGCCTCCGCTAGAAAAAGCGAGCGGACGAGACGGCGAGCCATCTTTAGACGTTCAACGGCCAAGCTTCAACGGATCGCAAGAAAAAGCCACAAGCCAAAACGTCCGCCTAGCGGATGGGGGGAGTTGGGCGCCTTTATTTCCCATGCAGTCCATTAACCCTCTTCCCCGACTTTCCCGAGCATTTCGTTCTAGACTGGGACCTTTGGTCTGACATGTTGGCTCTACCTCTAAACTATTGAAAACCCACCGGAGCTGAAAAAAGCAGAGTGAACATTGATAACGAGAGAAACGGGGTCTTGACAGGGGTGCCCCTGGGATCGCCAGGGACGTTTGTCGCCTGGAAGGGCTTAGTCGGCGGCGAATGCGAGGGACTATCGATTTCGAGATCGCGTAGTTTTGAGATCTAGAGTCAATATGGCAAGGATGTCAGGGCTTCGTGAAAGGCATCACACGATGGCTAAAGAAGGATCGACGTGTGGTAAAGCTGAGCTTTGTGGCAAGATGCTGCGAGGTGACTTGGCCGATATCGAACTAGCCCTTTGCCTTGAAGGGAAACATCAAGACCAACGAGGTTATCCCCTCTGTCTCTTTCGTGTTCAATATTCCCCGTGGCGTCACCAGGGCTTCGGGCCTTATGCTTAATTGAGGCCGCTGGCGCTTCGCTCACGGATTTAAGGCGTTGACGGGTTGGTGGCTTGAACGTTGAAGCCCCTAAAGGACGCCGTTCATCCATCAAAACTTGGCATGAACCTTACAAAGATGCAATAGAGGTGTGAAATTTCGTTGGTGATAAATAATTAGCATTGTTATATTGCTACACGGTTTGCATCTAGGCATCAACAAAGAGAATATTCGGGTATCTCGACTGTGCGTCAAACATGTCCACCAACGCCAACAAACAATGTCCCAACCAAGCCACTGCAACTCCCCAGCCCTATTGTTTCCTGACCTGTCACCACCTGCCCTAATCCTTACATCCACCCTTACATCCTCTTGGGGTTCAGATACGACATCATCTCCTGATACCCACGCACAATGGACGTACCCATGGCCTCAATTATGGTCCAGATCCGATGTGGAATATACTGGATCAACCACAGAATACCAGTGCAGAGATACCAAATACACTCACCCAAGGTACCAAACAGCGCCTTGAGCACATCGTGGGTCATCTGTCCGAATGACATGATGAACGCGCCGATAGCCTTGGGCGCGTCGACAAAAATGGCCCGAGCGAGGAAACAAAAGCCATCCCAGATATCCTGGAGCGTGATGTTTCTGAAGAATGATACGACCGCCATGATGGCTGTGTGTAAGAGGGAGAAGAGGCGGGAAAAGATGTCGAGGATGGCTTCGCCTATGCGCTTGAAGCCCCGGCCGATCCATTTAAGGAAGACCATGACCGCGCCAGGTATCTCCTTGATCGTCTTCCAGATGGCCACGGCGATAGCCTTTAGATTGGGTGGGATCTCCTTGATGCCCTTCCAGATGGCCACGGCGATAGCCTTTAGAATGGATGGGATCTCCTTGATGCCCTTCCAGACAGCCTTGCCACAGCGCTTGATATTGCCAGGCAGCTCAACTACCTCCTTCACGATCTTGGCAGGCAACTCTCTAGCCACCCGCTTGCAAGCAGCAGCCATCCGATGTCGGCGCTTCCAGATCGACTTGCCGACCTCTTTCGGTAGTTCGTACACCAGAATCACAGGGAAATCCCAGAAGAGGGCCCTGAGGAAGTGACCAAGACGTCTCCATGCGCGGCGAATCCGCTCCATCTGTTTGTGATGCGCCGTCTTCCAGCGTAGCCATGCGCCGCCACGTCGGGAGGGGAGAAAGTTGACGATTTCGCGATGGCCGTTGACTGCAGCTAGACGAAGAGCGATTGCGCCGTCGGGCGCGATCAGGCTATCGTCTGCTCCGTAGTCCTTCATGAGCACCTTGACCAGTGCCAGATGGCCTCGTTCGGCGGCAAGCATCAACGGTGTTCGCTCGGGTCGCTCGTCATCGGCTAAGGTTTTCGAGGTATTGGGGCGTCCAAAAGCGTTGACCGTTGCGCCGAGTGCGACGAGCCTGCTCACCATGGGCGTTCTACCAGCGCGCACGGCAGCGAGGAGAGGAGTCTCATGAACCAGACTCGTCGTATCCGGCGAAACCCAACCGCGCGATATAAACTCGGCAACAAGATCATCGTGACCGTTTTCGATCGAGGCAAAGAAAGAATCGATGATATCCCTCTCGAGACGATACGCTTCGCAGTAGCTCGTCCAGTCCGCATCGGAAGTCAGGCACTGGAGGTTCGTAGTTTTCGCGATGGGCGAATGGAGGATGGGAAACTCGACGGCGGAGGCGCTCTCGATTCTATTCAAGAGGTCGCCATCGTCGGTGGCAGAGTACGTCGGAACAGGAAGATCCGACTCGTGCGGAGGAGGAGTCGCTGACATGGACGACAAATGGGTCAGAGAATGCGGGGATCAAAAAGAATAGAGCCGGAAGAATTTGTGCAAAAGTCACGGTTGATGATTGAAAAAGGGTGGATCGCTCCTCAAGGGGAGAAAAGAGGCCAGTTTTGAAGCCATCGGGAGTGTCGGTGGCTGACCTCAAGGCGTCCTTTGGCGTTCAAGTGATGCTATGTGAGTGGCCAGGCAGCTGAAGTCATCTCCGTGGGAGATGGGAGCTGAGCGCTCAGCCACCACCAGCAGGGACTTTTAGCGGTTCATGTGGTTGTATTTAGGCGACGAGTCGCTGGAAGGGGCCTGAGAGAGTTCCTAGCGTAGGCTGTTTGGAGGGTGCCTGGGATGCACAGCCACGGGAGGGCGATAAGGCTGAGGTGGGATCAGACCGATAAGATAACCGTGGTGATGCTTCGCCTGGACTTTGGTTGCATAAAACGGCATAAATGTGCATAAAATATTAGCATGGAGATTCTGAACTCAGGTCATCCTAAGTCTTAGGATGCCTGAGTAACATTAACTGCATCTCTGTATTTTCCTCACATTTTGTTTTCTCCCTTACTTCTCCCTCGTAATTTTCTTCAACAGCCTCCACGAAATTTTACTCAGACTTCTTCCCTCAAAACCCGCCAAACGAAAACATGCCTGAGAACACAGCTGATAAGCCAAGCACCGAGGCCGCTAAGCCCAACGCGGGTGGGGAATCCCCTCAAGCTCCCACCCGGCCCCGGGTCGACCCTATCGCAGAAGCGAGGCTGCTTGAGCTGTACTACGACTTCATCGGTGAGCTGAAAAGACTCGAGTTTTACATAGGTACAGTTTGTTGACGTCTGTCTAGACCAGCACGTGGGGCGCGCAACTATGGTCCCTCCGCCTCAGAATAATTCTACTCGTGGCGAACCTATAGTTCTTGGCGTCTCTGCTCACGGTGCAGGGCCTTTCTTGTGGTGATCGAGATGAGTTTCCGGAACAACACTTGATGAACCATGGCGAGGCTCGTGAGGCTTGTTGCATATGGTACGTCTTTGGATCCTTGTCGCCGGATATGCGGTACTGACAATAGCAGCGATTACCACAGACCAAGGCCAAAGAAATCACCCTCGTTTCTTTCATGCCAATGTTGATTTGTGGCGAACCGTTGTCTGTTCAGCTACCCTACGCCTTCACCTCATCGTTGTTGGATGAGAGTACCAGCCCGTTCATTTTCGGATCGCTTTCTGGAGATATGGGCATGATGGAATTGTGTAAGATAGCAAGGATATGGTCCCGGAGGTTGTCTGTTCTCGAATGGAATAGTATGTAGCGAAATCAGCGATCCAATCGCACTCAACTCTGTCCCTAGCAACACAAAGCCATCCATGCTCTAACTTTCCCCCACTTGCTGGAGATTGCGGCTACTGACAGCTTGAGATAACGGAGTCAACAGTATGGTTACCAGTCGATAAGCAACCAAGAATAGACACCAATGCTAACGATACTCATCCAGAATTAGCCCCGATCGTCTACGAGCACGTTATGTCGCCTTCTTCTCCCACAACTCACTGGCTGCGGGTCCATTTCTGAAGCCCGTCCCAACCAACGCTCCTTCGACCCAATCCATCGACAAACATTTCTCCCCTGATAAGTCGCTCTGGGCTATAATGACAACATCTGCACTACCCAATCTCACGACACATCTTCCCCATCTGACTCATCCACTCGCTGTTCAACATCTCGTAAAGACGTCAGATTGCCCCACCTTGACGACACTTACAGCCTCCATCACGACTACGTATTTGTCATCCTTAAGACGCCTATACTCGGCTCCCACCGCCGACTTGATCTCACTCAAAGGCCGCATTGAACCCGGTTGATCTAGATTCGATCTTTCATCTGTCCAGATCCGCGACCATGACGCTTATCAAGACCCTTACCAACAAGACCCTCAAGGGTCACAAGGCCGTCATCTTCACGACTGTGCCCGCGCCACAGTCGCAACTCGATCGCATCCAGGAGCAGTTTCCTGATCTCAAGATTGTGACTCGTCTTCAGCCATGGGGTGCTCCTCTTGACCCGGATTGGAAGGAGGAGGAGTGGAAGGATACGACTGTGCTGTTGACTGCCACTATTCTTCCCACCAGGGAGCAGGCGCCGCATCTTCAATATGTTCAGTTGACCAGTGCCGGCGCGAACCATATTATTGACAGACCCCTCTTTTCGGGGACTAATATTCCTTTTTCAACGGCCAATGGAGTCCACGGGTAGGTAATCCTCAACCGCAGCACCTTGACAGAAACTGATCCCTGCTAGACCTCAGATCGCCGAGTGGATCGTCAGCACTTTCCTGACATTCCAGCATCACCGTAAGAATATTACAATCCCGTCTTCGAAGATCACGGACTAATATCATCCATAGTAAAGGACTACTGGAAGCTCCAGGAGGAGGCCAAGTGGAAGAGACTCCACCAGAACCCTGAAGATGCTGAAGATACTGTCGGCAAACGGATGTACGATCAACCCCCTGCTTTTGGAAACCACAAAACTAATCATCTTGCAGAGGCATCCTGGGTTATGGAAGTATCGGCCGTCAAACCGCCCGTGTGGCCAAGGCCCTAGGCATGGACGTCCACGCCTACACCCTTCACCCCCGTCCAACCCCAGAGTCGCGTAGAGACGACTCGTACTCACCCGAAGGCCTCGGCGACCCTGAGGGAAGGTTTCCCAGCAAGTGGTTCTCTGGAGGTTCCAAGGAAGATATCCATGCTTTCCTCGGTTCCGACCTTGATCTCCTCGTCATCGCCACGCCCCTAACAGCAAAGACAAAGAACCTGATCGCCAAACCCGAGTTTCAAGTCCTCAGCAAGAAGAGGACCTTTGTCACTAACATTGCACGTGGACCCATTGTCAACACTGACGATTTGATCGAGGCTCTCAACACGGGTGTTATTCGGGGTGCTGCATTGGATGTCACGGATCCAGAGCCTCTGCCTGATGGCCATCCTCTCTGGAGTGCCAAGAACATTACCATTACTCCTCATATCAGTGCTGCGTCGGCGGCATATTACTATAGGCTTTTGGATATTTTTAGGTTGAATCTTGAGAGGCTGAGTCAAGGGAGGGATGATCTGATTAACAAGGTGAACCGCAAGGAAGGATATTGAGTAACTGTCTAGGAAAGGGTATATAAAAAGAACATGGGTTTGGTATTAGTTACCATAAGATTTCGGAATGTACTTCTGCCCCGTCTCTCTCACATAAATACCCCCCTCTAAACATTTGTGTAACTTTCGTCTCCGATTCACCGCTAGTCCCCTTTAACTATCCAAAGGTTTGAACTCCTGGCTCGTCCTGATCATTGATGTATGCGGAACACCAAACAACTCCAGCACACCAACCTCCTTAAATCCAGCCGCTCGATATAGTGGAAGTCCCGCAGGCGTGGCGACCAGATAACAATCTTGCCCAAACTTGTCCGCCTCTTCAAAAGCCCATCGCAAAAGCAATTTACCAATGCCACGTCGTTGCTGGCCGGGATCAACTCCAAGCATTTCGAGATCTATTGGGTTAGTTACCTAGTTACCCCGAACCGGAGATTGGAGAGATGGGAACTCACGCCAAATATTGTCAGCCCCATTTCCTCCGAAACGTTTTGCATGATCTTGGCCAAGAACTCTTTTCATTTCATTAAAGGCGGCGTGGTCTAGCGTTGCGCATGGGGGCTTGATGGGCGCAGGCTCTGGTTGACCATTATCGCCCCGTACTGGCTTCTCCCAAAGCGCGAAGCCTACGACTTTACCGGAAAGTGCCTCATCAACCGCGACTATCAAGATAGTCCGTCGGGAATGAAATCTATCCGTTTTTCGCGCAAGTCTCCACGGTCTTGCCGCATGGGCATACGCCTCGCCCTCGGGCTTTAGGTGAGGAGGGAAGAGATGAGCCGAGATGGCATCTGTTTCCGGGTTAAAGGACGCCGTTGCAACATCAGCGACAGCGTCAAGGTCACTCTCTGTGGCAATTCGAAGTCGCAGCGTCATGTTGAATTCGGTGAATCTTGATAATTGCCGAGATCGGCGTTGAAACGGGATGCGATGGGTATTCGCGCAAGGCGGGGAAAAGAGAATTCTCGGAGGTAGAACTACTCCCGGACCGTGAGTCCATAACCATCATGTTAGATCCACCTTGATACTGCATTGAATGCCTGTGTTTTCCTGAGATTCCTTATCACCTATCTTTCGTTTGGCAAACCTGGCCAATCCGATAATGAGAATGAAAGCGCAACTCAAAGTTTGACAACCAACCTAATTAAGACTGACACACCTATTATTATGACGCCACATGTTCCTCTTACACAGCACGCCGGCCAAGAAATTGAGACAGCAAACTGTCACACAGAGAGTTACCTAGCTCCTCTCAAGGTGAATGAGAACTTTCAGAGAAGATATAATAAAAATACTACAATTAGATCATAATGTAGGTAAAACTTTAGAGCTTTTTCAGTTAATATTTGTATAGTTTGAACTTGAGCCCACTGGTAGCTGGGTACCAGTACGTACTGGCATAATTTTCGCTCTCGCGTCTCAATTTTCGTATCTAAAGTTCCATGCCTTGCCAATCGCATTTTCCCTGACACGCAACTTAGGGTCCCTGCGCTTCACTTCCGACAGCATTAAACGTATCGAACCCGTAAAACAGGCAATTGGCCGTCTGAAGGTTAGTTTGATTCAAAATAGCACCTATGACATATGTTCTTTGCAGAATAAAACCCCGTTGCGTCTCCTCGACGCCCTGTTGACAGATTTTCCTCATTCTCCTTCACAAGCCAAGACTTTCTCATTCAAGACCAACGGCAAGATGGGTCTCGTTCAGTTTGAGGATGGCAAAGTCCTTTATTATCCCTATACGCCATCCAAAGCGGCTGGTTTCATCTTTATGGCCCTTTTTGCCGTTGTCACGATCATTCACATTGTCGGCATTACGCGTTACAAGACCAGATACTTCATCCCAATTGTGCTAGGCGGCATCTGTAAGTCTTGGTCTACTGACATGAAGAACCATCTCTGATTCAATGCAGGTGAAACATTCGGTTATTATGGCAGAGCCTGGGCCGGTAGCAAACCGAACTCTCCCAAGCCCTTCATGCTTCAACTCATGCTCATCCTCGTCGCTCCCGTCTTCATCTGCGCCACCCTTTACGTCACGCTCGGAAGATACAAGCAAGTCCTTCTCGGCCAACCGAAGCGAAAATGCAGCCCGACGTCCCTCTTCATCCTGACTGATATTGTGGCATTCTGCACCCAGATCGGAGGCTCACTGGTACAAGTCACGGGCAGCATCAAGATCATGAAGATGGGAGACAAGGTCGTCCTTGCAGGTCTCTTGTTCCAGCTCTTTGTGTTGGCGATTTACTCTTACCTGGTTTTCAGGTTCTACAAGAAGGCATGTCTCGAGACCCTGTACGCTGGAATTTGGAAGCCTTACGTCTGGATGCTGGGTGTCTCCGTCATCGCCATCTGGATACGCAACCTCGTCAGGGCAATCGAATTTGTCCAGGGCTTCCACGGCTTCATCAGCGAGAACGAGGCCATGTTGTACATTATGGATGCGTCGCTTATGCTCGGTGTGATGGTGGCGTTTCTCATTTTTCACCCCGGCCGGCTGTTGTCCCAAGGCCAGGGGAACAAGGTTCATAGTGCGGACTTTTCAACTCAAGACAGGAATGAGTTGGATTGGATAAATAGGCGATAGACTGCTTCGCGATAGTTCTGCAATAGATAAACCACAAGGCCGTTCTGAGGTGGTGGAAGGTACAAAAAGAGGACCTCTGGCAGCCTGATAACTGATAACAAGACAAGGTTTGCCACGGAGGCATTATGCATATGAAGATGACACGCTCCTCTGTGACTAGGCAGGCAGAGATAAAAGCCTTCCCGCCTCCCTGTCACCAGTCCATTGCCAACAAAGAACAAACACCCTTTTGCGACACAGCAGCAACATGTCCTGGCCTCGGCTCCCCTTCGAGCTCCGACGTGACATTCTGACTCGTCTTGCCGAGACTGAATCTCACAATGGAAGAACCCTTACCGGATATGCGATGGTTGCTTCAGAATGGCAACCGATCTTTGAAAAGGTTACATTCAAAAGCCTCCGTTTCAAGGCATCCGAGTCAGAATCCTTCGCAGCCATGTTTCGGGTGAAGCGAAGAAGAGCATATCTACGAAAAATCGACCTCGCACTCGAGCTACCTCAGCACAGCCATTTGAAACAAAATGTTTTCGGCGGCACAAGGGAAGATCGCACTATTGGCCAGATGACCATCATGGCCAGACGAGGAGCCGGCGCAAATCGATGCCTGCGGGGTCTGGAACGCCAACAGAAACAGAATAACATGGCCTTCGCGCAAGCTATACGATTCCTATTTGGCCAACTAGCTACGTGGAGAAAAGAGCACATTAACCGCGAGGGCATCGCCCTGGAGATTATCGCGGACTCTATGAGCTACTGGCAGAGGACTGAAACAAGAATCCGGCGACGCGCCGGCCTTGTGGTTGTATATTTCAACGATCTATTGGAAATTCAACCCATGCCTATTAGTCCGTTGACGTGGGAAAGGTGCCTCGACGCTGCCAAGTCCGACTTTCACTTTTCACTTGAACTGGACTCTCAAACCGCCCGACTCTTACCAAGAGTGCAAGCCATCACCAGCCTTCTTATCTCACGGAAGAGTATCCGCCACTTCGATCCTCGAGGGATTGGAGACATTATGCGCTGTCTCCCTGCTCTGACGACGTTTATGTGGGAGGTTAGGCCACGTGCGCACTGGAAGATGAAGCATACATTTGACGATGATCTTTCAAAAGCCATATCAAGCTGGCCGTCATTATTGAACGGCATTCGCATTACTCAACTTCAGCCCCTCAGAAGTCACCCTCGACCTAGCCCATATCTTGCGGAACTTGGGTCGGGTCTGGCACACCGATGCCAACTTCTGACGCGCCTCTCTATCAACTATTGCATTGACGCTTTTACATTCTTCAGGGCCACCACCCACCAATGTCACAACCTACAACACTTAGTTATACGGTCAGAACAGATGATTATCGACGAGCTGCCTGGCCTGAATAGCCACTTGATCAGCATGGCAGTCGGAGCGGTGCACCGAATGCCCAAGCTGAGGTTCTTGGCCCTGTACAGTACCAGTGACACTCACGTCGGGTACTTTAATTATGAAGTGATGGAGGATAAGCTGATGCTGAGCATTAGGTGTAGCTGGCCGTTCGAGGTAGCTGAAGATTGTCTGGACTCTTGGCAGGCCGTTATGAATGGTGGTGGTTCCGCGAAGTGGTGCATTGAGAGGTTACCTATCCGGAGAGTTAAGGTCCTTGTATCGAGGATTTCAATTCGAAATTAACATTTTACTTATGACACCTTTGATTTCCTTCTCAGGAATTCGTGAAGGAGCTTGCTTGATTCCACCAAACTCCCAAAGCCAAGGTTGCCAGTCCGTGCAAGCAACGCCCAGCAGCACGGTCTTGACACTAATCTCGAAGCCGTCGTGCAAAAACAGATTGGGCCCGGTTAGCTCAATCGGTAGAGCGTGAGACTCTTATCTTGCGCATCTAAGTGCAAGAGAGTACGCGATCTCAAGGTTGCGGGTTCGACCCCCGCATCGGGCTTTTCCTATAAAACACGCATCTTTTTTTGCTGGTGGAATCTCTTTTTGCCCGCCTGTATTACACATAGTTGTGAGCACAAGGTGTCCTACATTTGTTCCATTAGTCTCTTGGTCTAATATAAGCGTTGAAAACGGTGCTAGTTTATGTCAATTATTCCGATTCAGTTGCTCGGGGCTGTGTTTCCGTGGGAAGTTGCGGTGCTTCTCTTCGTTCGCTTCGTCCGCAATCCAGGCCACTGAACAAGAGGTTCGATTTCTTCCAATGATCGATGACATGATTAACATCGGAAAAGCGTTGATAGGCGTACCGTGACAATAATTGTCCAAGGTATCGAGCCCCCTAGTGCACGGGATTCATGCACATCGCCAGGAATAGTTAGGAACGTCCAACGCAGACGTGAAAACTCAAGCTGGGCTCACTCCAGCCACACGTGAACCGGGCAATGTCTTGTAGCAGACGTCCAATCCTATGAGGCTTGTGTCAATCTGGTGCGGCTCAATAGCCAGGTTATCACCATACGTGGCTCGCTGGCGATACATCAGATTTTGTGTCACAGTGGCTTGAAAGCTGCAGCCAAGCACTGTAGGTAGGCAACATAAGACTCGTATGAGAGTTCTGCCTACGGAAAGCGCCGCAAACCGACGGATATGCCCGTTTGCTGAAATCAGGCTGTGGTCGGCGAGGCGTCCTTCACAGCACCTTTAGTACTCATGGAGGGAAGAATCAGGCTGAGGCTGAAATCACAATCGCGTTTGCATTAATCGCAATTGCGATTAATGTAATTGTAAATTTGAACGCAAATGCGAAATACAGAGAGGTTGATAGAGACCATGATGGCCTCCCTATGGCGAGAAATCAACCTCGGTCATGTTTGAGAACGCAGAAACGACCATGTTTACACTATCTTTACTCTATTGCCCAGGAAGCCTCCCAATTTTGAACGAATACGCCCCCCAAAAACAACCCTTGTACACCCTTTTCTAATTCCTTTGATCCGGCCCTTCGTCCGGTGTTGTTTTGTCTGTTGGCATAGCCGGTACCCGCGCATAACACCTTTGCTCCGCCCCTGACGCCATGTCCCTGAAGATGAGAAGGAGATTGTTTGCAAGCGCAGACGATGCCTAACCGCCCCTTGCAATGTCTCTCAAGTCACGGTACATCTTATGGTGCTCGAGGTCTTGGACGGCTGCCTTAGGGTCCTGACCCTTGTGTCCGAGTTGGACTTCAAGGGCTCTGAGTTGAGTATTCATTTCTTCGATTCGATCGTTGACAGAGGGAGGTTCGAGGCGCATGGCTAAGCGGCCATGGACGGTTGATGGACCACCAGACTTCAGGAGTCGGCGCAGCAAGATCTGTGTCGGAGCCGATGCCATGTTTGGTAGCGTTATTCTCAGAGTTCCTTGCACTGCATTTCTAGTCAGTTCTCTGAGGGGCGTCTCAACCCATGGCCAAGCAAGTTACCCACATTCTTTGGTATTCTTTCTTAAATCCTTTGTGTGTGCTTGGTGTAACGCTATCTCGATGTGCACAAGTGTCGAGGCAACCATCCACTTCGGAATCGGAATGAATGGTGAGAAGGCAGGTCGGCGAACCGTCCCGAGAAAATGAGGATGAGAAGCTCTTATGAACTGCCGAAGACCCCCGAACCAAGGGGAAACCTCACCTACGCGCGCTCTGAATGCGTACTCTCAATACTCGCCGGTCGAGAGAGAGACTGAGACATAATACAGTTCACTCCCACAGCCCCCCTCAAGACCAAGCACAACATGCTGTCACTATTGGGTGCCCCGAGTCTCCGACGAGGAATCAGACAAGGATGTATGATGCTCGGACGAGCTCCCCGGAGCCGAGGACATGCTGTCATTGGAGCTTACCGGCGCGGTGGCATGCATGCATCGTGGACTCTCGCCCGGCTTGTGAGGGAAGTGTACTACAGCGTCGCATCGGCGGCCGCAGAAGCTGTCGAAACATCGCAGTTATCGATTCTCATGTCTTGATTAGGGATGATTGACGACGCCACTAGGACTTTCTTGACTGTCCAAGGCATAACTAAGAGGGTTGAAATGACCCGGATTGTCTGGAGGGGTAGGCAAGGATGCCACCTGCATAAGCCAACTGGCGGTTGCCAACTCACCTTATCCACTTGAGGCTCTGCTCAGAGACTGCTCCTTCCCCGCGCTGCAGTTTCCCTCGAAGTTTCTCTCTCGAATGGACTCGTCTTTGGGGACTCGCTTGAACTGCTGAGTGTGGGGAACTTCAACTCTGCATCAACATCCTTCACCAGCATCACGCTTTGGACTTTTGTCATCACCAACTATCACTTTCCATCAGTTTATCTACTCTTGTCGTCAAATCCTCTCGTTCATCAACAACCAGACGCCAAGATGTTCCCATATCGACTTGCCTGCTTTTTCGGAGAGAGTGAGGTCCTTGAACGCTGCGAGTGTGAAATGGGTGTGACGAGCTGGGAAAGCATGAGGTTCGGAATACTGCTGCATTGGCCGAAGGTAGCGTTCGTGCTGACTTTGACTGACAGGTAGCACCTCAAAGGGTTTCACGAATGCGATTGCTTGGGGCCCTCCCGATGCACCAAGCCGCAACACCGGCACAGGCGTATCATCAACCACATGATCTCCATCTCTAAGAAGGAACATCTTCCAATAGCGGTTCGATGGAAGCGGATGTACAAGATAGCCTTTCCTACCCACCAAAGAGTTCTGGCCCCATGTATTCCTCTCGTCCCCGCGATCCTGAGTCTTACCCAACGTCGTGGGTCCGAATTCAGGAGCACCATGGCACGTCGCTTGGCCAAAGACGAGGGTTTGGACATATCACAGGCAACTGGGGAAATGCAAATGTTCCTGAAACGTTTGCCTCTATTTTACGACTTGATCACCTGGCCTGAGGTTTGGAGTTCGGGAGATGCCGGTCTGCCTGTCGATGATGAGGATGGCGATGAAGTTGATGAATCATCCACCACACAGCCCGCAAAAGTCGAAGAATGGCTAGCCGATCTTTCTATTCAACAAGATGACGGAGCCGCCGATGAACAGCCCGATGCCCAGACCGAACAGGAGAGTGACCCTTCAGCTCCATCGTCAAGTCAGACAGTTGCGGGCGTTTTGGGGTTGAAGGGGGGACCGAATGAGGCTCCTTACCGGCATCATTCGAGGTCTGGTACAGTTTGAGCGTCTACTTGAGCGTGCAGGGGAGTGCTTTTCTGATGAACAACATGGGTGATTCATAGCTAGTTGTCCGTCGGAGCATGCATACTAGAACAGCGTTGATCAATCTTGACATGGGTTCTTTCTCCACAGAGATGCATATGTGACATGACCAAATGCGTTCAATGATTGGTAAATAAAAGTAACTGTGATCGGGACTCGATCTGGACACATGCAGTAGTCCCATCTGGGATCAAGTTTGACGAAATGGGCTACGTGAGTATTACATGGACAGGGTGCATAGCGGATCATACCGGCAGAGGTGCGCTCGCAACCGCCTTGGCGAGTGAGACATGGACTTGTTGATACGCTGGATGTTGTCAGGCAGAATGTTTCGGTGGCTTGAACATGCAATGTTGTGAGGTTAGGTATTCGCATTCGGCGGACAACAAGGCGGAATCTAACGGTGCGCCTCTTCCGATGGTTCAAGCACCCCGCGTCTTAAATAGCCAATAAAAGGTGCGCAGTGACAGGCTACGGGAATAAAACATATGCATGCGTCCACGTCTGGAACAATTGACGAAGTGGCTTGTGCCCGGCTTGAGAAAGTAGTTGGACGATACCAGCTGGACAGGGCGCGTTGAGATGACAGTGGCTATGGGTGTTACGGTACAAATTTGCCAAGGAGACAAGGGAAAACGTGGCCATGGAAGGAAGGGGCTTGGCTCCTACGGTACGAGTGTGCCAAGACGGTCCAGACCAGATGTCGAGCAGGGTTGTGTTGGCGTTGTTGGATGGCTTCATGGAGCTGATGATGCTCATCAAGCGCGAGATGGAGAGAGCTGTTGGTCCTCGATACTTTGGAAACTGCAAAATATTAAGGAAATTTCCCTCGCATTTATCAACGCTGTATTACCTAGTTAAATCTCTCATCGCCAGACTGAAGCTACAGACGGCGCTGGTGACAGCTTCTCACACCCCTGTAACCCACCTGTCAATCTCATTTGCTCGTGCGTACAAGGTTCTTCTGCTAGCCTTCATTGGCTATTTTCAGCATCAAGGCCCTTTTGTCAGCGATGAAACAGGGCTTGGGGGGTAACATCCATGTCTACGTCCACCGTCATGCGAAGCGTTTTCCCCCCAACTCTGCTGCCATTCATTACTTGGCGACAAAAAGCGAAGGGTCGTACGTGACTTTAAATACAGCAACCAACAGACTCGGTCGTTTCCTAATGAAGTTATCGCCGAATCTTTCTCTATGATGCGCACAGAGTCGGTGCGCTTGTCAAAGATGTCATCTTGGTGCGACTCAGCCCCCCATCTGGTCTATTACCCCCTGTCAGATAAAGATCGACCAATCTATACGGGTTTTCCAATCTTTGCCGAAGGCTTGAATCCTTCGTCGCATGACTGTGTCGGGCGGAGTCTGGGGGCAGTGACTGAATGCGTATAAATGCTCCGGGAATGCCGGATTTCTTTGAAGCTCGTCATATTCACTTCATTCTGTGTGTCTCTCACGAAATTTTCGAGATGAAGTTCTTTACTGTGCTGGCTCTGGTTTTGCCAGTGGTTTACGCCCTTCCTTATGCCAGCGACAGGACCCCCAAAGTCACCAAGGTTCTCAGAGTGGATAGAGTCGAGGACTCCCACGACCAGGTTGTTTTCGGGCTGGACAAGACGTCATCTCAATCGCATACACACGACCAGATCACGCGACGTCCAGTTTCAAGTCTAACAAACCGACTTCTATTGTTCCTCACGCGGATATTCGACGACTTTACCGAGAGGATAAGGATTGTTTTGGGAGGAGATGGTCCTGAGGTCGCCTATGACGATGATGGAGTTCGATATGAGGTTTCCACACGCTGCGATGAAAACAACAGACGGATCCGAGTTTTACGGATAAAAAGCAAAGGACAACCTGTGACTTATCGCGTGTGTAAGTTGATCTTGGAATGGGTTGTATGAGTCGTAGTTACTGACATTTTCATCCTAGATCCGGTATCTGGTGAAGACGGCGAGGAGTATTGTAAACAAAGGCGGGAGAAATATGCAGAAGCTTAATCGAGAAGAACTATGTTTTCTAACTACATGCTATTTTCTGCCGTGATGGGTGTTTGATGGTTTGTAGAGGGATTGACGCGTTATGAGGACTTGATTGAATCAGTGCCAATGGAGTATGCCAGTATGGAATGGATGGCTCACGATGAGCGACCGAACGCGAACGAGGCTCTTTCATCATTCTCCGGACGGCAACATGAGATTAGCGCTTTTGGGATGATGATGGCTCACTGGGTTCTCGAAAATCGAAGGTGGAAATTAACAGGGAGGTTCCTTGCCCGGTTCTATTTGACATTGATCATCTTGGCCACCTGATCCCCTAACTTTCGAGTATCAAACTCCGAGATCTTCTTCACTAACCGCCTCTGAATCTTCAGGGTCTTTTGTGCGACCTCGGGCCAGGTCAACTCCTTACTCCCCTTGACAAACTCCCCATTTTCCCACTCAAACTGTTTCACACAACGCAACTTTCCATCAAGCTTGCGTACCCGTCCATCGACAATGACCGTATCGATATCTCCGATGCCGGAGTGAAATACGATTGCGCCAATAGGATCCTGCTGCGCGGCTCCAAACATGGCGGGACTCATGGCGTTGATGACGGTTAAATCGGCTTTCTTGCCAACTGCGATGCTGCCAATGTCTTTCTCCATCCCCAAGGCTCGTGCGCCTTGGATAGTGCCCATGTTGTACACCTCTTCGACCTTGTGGAACACGTCATCAGGGAGTTTTCCTTCCGCGAGGTGCTTCTTGCTGTCAAGACCGCGAGCAAACTGTAGACCCATACGCATCTCGTTGACGATACTTGAACTGGTTGCACAGTGACAGTCAATGCCTAGAGAGCAAAGTTTGTCCATTCCAGGCAAGTCATCGCGGAAGCAAACCGATGGGCCAACGGCCATTGATTGTTCCGTGCTGGGTGTAACCGATACAAAGGCGTTTGCTTCGTGAAGCAACTTGGCATCTTGCGGTCGGATACTTCCACCATGTGCAAACACAACCTTGTCGTCCAGAAGACCGTACTTTTTGAGCAAAGCTGGCACGCCGATGGACATATCACCCTTGAAAATGTTGCAGTGAGATGTGATGACGCTTGCCCCGAGTGATCGAGCCCTCTTGAAAAAGGTTATAACTGTGTCCTTGGGAAGAAAGTAGTAGTCGAAGCCAAACCCTACTTTAACTCGAGAGTTCTTCTCGTTTAAAGGGCTAGATTTCGCTAGCTCTTCAAACGTATCCATAACCCAGTCGGCCACGGGCTTATCATCGAACTTGAGCTGCGGCTCATGCTGGCCAAGACGGACTGTTGGTGTGTACGCGAAGATGGATCTAATCCCCGAAGAGATGGTCCCAGCGATGGCGTGCTTGCCTGGGATATGGTCAGGGAAGCAGAGATATTAGGTTCAAAGACTCACTGTGATCTCGGCTCCAATTGAGATGTGCATGATCGAGCACCGTCGTCGTGCCGGCATCGATGGCCTCCACGCACCCAGCTAAGTTCCCCCAGAAGGCATCCTCAGCGGTGAAGTACTTGCTGGCCACAGTTCCTAAATAATTCAGCATATGTTCAGCCACTTTCACCATGGAATTTACTGATTCCTAGATATTGCGAAAACGTGCAGTCGGCAAAAAGCCCTTTTAGAGGAGCCTGCCACACATGGTGATGCGTATCGATGAAGCCAGGCGATATGAGTTTGTCAGTACAATCGATGATGTCGGCGTCACTTGGAGGTTCAATTTCTGGTTCGATTTTGGAAATGCGATCGCCCTCGATCAGAATGTCTGTTTTTCGAGCGGCGATTTTGTCGTTCTCGCCATGGAGGAGGACTGTGCCTCCGCTGAGCAGCAGAAAGCCCATCGTGGTTCACAAAGATCAGAGATGTAAGATGAAGTCAGTGGGCAAGGAATGAGCCTGGAGTTTTTAACTTGAAGCGTCATCTTGGCCGATGATCATCATTATGTCATTCCGTTCTTAGCTCAAGCTTTAATAGCCGCTTCCGGGAGATCTGAGTAAGAATGTGGTTCACATGCTGACACCGAAATTGGATGAAGGACCCAGCTACAGAGATCATCACATTGAGTTGGTTCGAAATATGGCGCGTTACGAATTGTAGAAGGCTTTTTTTGTATCAGTGCCTGGTCCGATGACTCCCTCAAACGAGCATCGGAGTGAGCCTAGATGATGAAAAGACCAACGAAATGTTTGATATGCAATAACGAGTTGTATAATCACATGATGTGAACGTCTGTGAATGGTTTGTAGTTGAACGGTCGGCTCGGAGAAGTCTCCGAGATGAGGTCCACCCCCAATGTGTGGGGGTTGGAGATGGTCCAAAACAACCCGCAGAACTTCAAGTTGACGGAACACTGAATTAATTCCATATAACGCCATCAACCATGTCTCTAGGGCCCTAGTAAGTTCTAGGAAACATACTTACTTCACCTTAACTAACGATACGCGGTAGCAAGTTTGTCCTCGTCACGGGAGCCACTGGCTTCATCGGCGCCCATGTCGTCGACACCTTACTGGAACGCGGCATTAAAGTTCGTGGGGCAACAAGGTCGATAGAGAAGGGCAATGCGATGATGAAAGCTCGCCCTCAGCATGCCGAGAACCTTGAGTTTGTCCAGATTCAGGATTTCGAGAATCCCGGCGGATTGAAAGAGGCCGTCCAAGGTGTTGATGGTGTGATACATGTTGCCAGCGTTTGTTGCCTCACGAACCTTTACCAGGCGAACTCAGCTGACTGACTGCCTTGTAGCCGTTTACTTACGACACGACCGATAATGAAAAGGAATTGATAATTCCCGCAATCAACGGCGTTCGAGCAATCTTGGGAGCCTGCACCACAAACCCTGCAATCTCTCGCTTGGTCATCACCTCCTCATTCGCATCCGTCGTCGACATCGCGCGAAAAGGGCCATATGCGTACACGAGCAAAGATTGGAACCCTCTCACTTATGAAGAAGCTGCTGCCCCCACAAGCGATGCAGTGGTTGCCTATCGAGGCTCCAAGAAGTTTGCAGAGCTTGAAGCGTGGAAGTTTGTCGAAGAACGCAAGCCACACTTTGATATCGTAACTCTTTGTCCTCCAATGACGTTTGGGCCTGTTGTCCATCCAATTGCTGGAATCAACAAGCTCAACGAGTCAAATGCGGTTCTCTGGTCTGTCGCCAAAGGAGCCTCTCCTCTGCCGGTGTCGAGGGTTCCATTCTGGATCGACGTCCGTGACCTTGCAACTGCCCATGTCCGGGCTTTGCTGGTGAAGGATACTGGAGGAAAAAGATTCACGCCGACTGCACCTGAAAGATTCTCATACGGACTGGCAGCTCAGCTGATGATGGAAGAATTTTCGCCGTTGAAGGATGTTATCAAGCTGGAAGAACAAGTTATCGACGAGAGCAAGAGTTTGGACGGGGAAACGGCCGGGAGAGAACTCGGATATGAATATCGCACATTTCGCCAAACTATCAAGGATTTCATCTCTCAGGCCATCGCTCTAGACAACACCAGTTAACTTTAACTCAAGAGAATCGGGAACCAATATTGTGCCTCCTATATGCTCAGCCAATTTTTATTTTAGTTTCTGAACCTCGGCGCATAGAACAGCAACTGGAAAAGTAAAAACATTCATAACAGCACTCGGGCGTCGTTTGGCTAGCCTCCAAACCCGTCGATGCATAGCTTCGACGAAGAGCAGGAGGATCAGGAACTCTAAGGGATACAGTCGGCGTTACCTCTTCTCCCAAGTTCTCAGGGTCTCCCGAGAAACAAAAAGTAAGCTGTGTCGATCTATTGCACTGTAGTTACGACACCAACATAATCGGTGGTGGGTGGGGAGACATGGCTTCAGCTGCCCTTGGCGGTGAGGGGAAACTGTAGACTCAGCCGCAAGGGAAGAATCTCTCCCGGCTGAGACGTGAGACGAAAGATCGCAGCCGTACACACTCGCAGCCTCAAGTGGTAGTAGGTAATCCCTCTGTGCAGATTGCTTAGAGTCGGTTAGGTGATCTACATCATCTATTCACCCTCAGGACAAGGCTTGGCACTGCACTGTACATATTGGCTGTGACGAGGCTTGCTACCTGCCTTATAAGATACAAAGAACTTGGAGTTGGTTGCCTACCGGCAGCAGCCAAGGCAGATGAACCCGGCAAGATGCGGTGTTTTCTTCGCTGATGGTTGCTAGAAATGCATTACCATATCATTACCTGATACTACCAAAAGTTATGTATTCTGTTGTCTGCACGGCACGTCGCTGTTGTAGAGCTGAGGTGGCTATGTAGGGATTGCTCGGGCGCGTGATGCGCCAGGTTTACTTCAGGGGGCCTTGTGGTGGCCAATAATTAAACAAACCTCCTTGGTTTGCTAAAAATGTGCATTCTCACAAGATATGTATTGAATTTAAGAGGTGATGCCCTTCTGTTGTAACGGTAGCCTGATACCTCTTGGTGTTGTTGGTTACTATGTGGGATATGGGTAGCAGCGTATGCCTGATGTGACACTTTCAAAGCGAGAGCGCCAGGAGGCCATGCGCTCGTCACTATGCATCAGTTGCGTATCAAATTGTCATAAAACTCTTATTTTGATACTAGTGGAGGATGAATTAGTCTTCTTCTTGAGGATTTTGACAAGTCAGATGGGAAGTGAGGGGAACAATTCAGCTGATGCAGAAAGTCAGGCTCTGTCCATATCTCCTGCAGTCTAATGATACAGTAACACACCACTTTCGAGGACCCTTGAAAAGGATTGCTTACATTAGCCAGCGTGCTTTGTCTACCGAAGCCACCCCCGTGCAGTTTCTTCTGCACTCGGTTTGATAGACAACGACTCAATCAAGACACAGCCCCTGTCCACACCTCTGTACGACCCATTTGGTTTCAGCTGGAAGCTCAAAGAGCCATAAGCTTGCACATTCTATGCACCCATGGCCTGACAGCGGTCTTGTTAATAGGTCTAAAAACGCCACAGCTGAGACCCTGGTGCAACCAACAAGTAGCCAGCGACGAGGCTCTGGCGAGAAATGTGTTTCAATCGTTGACGCTTGACGGAGCCATAAATCTACTAGAAGCGCCTTCCGGAGGAAATGATGTTCAAATGTTCGTAACGTTTTGGTAACTTGCTCCTAGCCCTTTTTCTGTTTCAGCTCCTGCGAAGGTCGGCATCATGGCGTTGCAAGATGGGAAAGTGTTCTTTGAACAGGTCGCGATGACTCGCGTGCTCATCCAGCGAATGCAGGCTCGGCGAAGGTAAGCCACGCACCGCTTGTAATAAATATGTCAGGCATCTCACTCCTACGTCTCACAGTGCACGCTACGGGCGATGGGATGAAGCCTTTCGCCTTTTGGACCCGAAAGACCAGGCCACCCTCGGTCCTCATAGGGGCCGCACCAACGCCGATGCCTTGGCTCGAAAGCTCGAGGACAAGAAGAAGGAGTGCGACTCGAAGAGATGGACTCTTTTTAGAAGAAATGACGGAACAGAGGTGAAGCTCCGAGATGTATTGGAAAAGGTCGTGTCCTGGGTTAGGAGATTCGAGGCGATCGGAGATACTGCGGTGCAATTTGACCCGGTGCACGCTGCCTTGCCTTGGGCGGCGGTGAAATTTCTCATCGAGGTATGCCGTGGTTTGACGTTGCGGCCTTCAACACTAACGATGATCGAGATTACTGTCTCTGACTTTGAGACGTATGCTAGAGTGGCAGACGGATTGGAAATCGTCTCTCGCATTATCGTGCAAGTCGCGGAACTCGAGAAGCCCCTGTCAGGTGGAGGGTCGCTGAAGACAGAGCTTTCCCGAAAGATTGTTGAACTATACGTCAAAGTATTGAAGTTCTTGGCCACAGCACGACGCTTCTTTGAAAGAAGCCATGGTGGTAGGGCGTTCTGTTCCTCTGGCTAAAGCTCTGCTAACTAATGATTAGTCCAGAAGGTTAAAGTCATCTTCCAGGGCGTAAAGTCAACCGTCAAAGAATTGACTGACGGCATCTCATCAATGATTGGTGACCTGTACCGCCTGTCAAACGAAGTAAGATGGCAAGGTATGGCGCGCCAGTTTCTCCTCCAGAGGTTCGCGGAGCAGGCTAACATGCCTCATCTGAACAGACAGCAATACAAAGAGTGAAGAGCGCCACGACGAGCTTTTGTCATCTCTGAAGGATCTTATGGAAGCGTTCACCAAACCCCACCGCGCTCGACTCCGGAGCTGGTTGGCACCGACATTCACAGAGGATGCTCGCAAGGAAGCTCTCGCCCTCCGGCATGCTTCGACATGTGATTGGGTCCTAAATCTTCCCGAATTCGCCAGGTGGGATGACTGCGACGGCCAAACTTCCAAGATACTCTGGCTTCATGGGCCCGCGGGCTTCGGAAAGACCGTCTTGTGTGCCAGGGTCATTGATCACATGGAAGGCAAGAGTAGTTCTTACGGACGAGTCTTGTCTTTCTTCTGCTCCGGGATAACCCAGGAACGGAGCCGTCCTTTTAACATTCTGAAGTCATGGATTGGGCAGTTGATTGCAAAGGACGACACGGCCGTCGAGATTGCTGTGGAAGATGGACGGATTCAGCAGGAGCTGAGCGAAGGAACTGCTGTGTTGGAGGCGGACCAGGATTACCTCTGGTCACTTCTCGGCAAGATGATCAAGGAGACGGCCCGCTGCACCTTAGTGATTGATGGATATGACGAGTGCATTGACGCCCACAGGAAAATCTCCAAGTATCACGGCCAGTCTTGCCGAATCGATTTCCTAGAGAAGCTCTCGACGGCCATCAGCGGGACGGGAACTCGGGTCCTCTTGGTGAGCCGCAATCAACCTGACCTCTATATGGCCATCAACGAGTTCTCTAAGGATCCGAAGTTGCTGGAAGTTATCGACCGCGCCATCACGAAGGACGACACGAGATCAGACGTGTCTTCCTTCTCAAAGACTGTGTTCACTGAAAGGATGGACATGAAGGTCGAAAAAGCAAGTGTCATAGCAGACGAGGCAGCTGTGAAGAGCGATGGCATGTTTCTCTGGATTGCTCTAGTCTCCAAGAAACTCCACAAAGGCGCGACACCGCGGCACTTGAAGAAACTGCTTAAGGAAACACCGAGTGAGATCCACGACGCCTATCAAACGGAGCTACATGGGATTCTGAACTCTGAGCAAGCTGTGGTGATCCTGAAATGGATGCTCTTTGCTACCCGACCGCTTACAGTCCGCGAAATGACCGAGGCTCTCGCCGTATCCTTCAACGACGACCAATCAAATTATCCCCACGACGACCTTCCAGATCCTTTCACAGAGGATGAAGTGGACAGAGACTTTGTTGACAACTACATCCGAATACCCTGCGGGTCCCTCATAGAGCTGCGCAAGATAGGGGAGGACGCGCCCTTACCATCACATACGATTCACTTTGTCCACTTCTCAGTCAAAGAGTTCTTGCTACAGAATCTTGCATGCCTCAGCCCCTCGGCCCCAAGGGCCCCCCTCTCAACCGAGATAACAGAGCATGAGTGGATAGGTAATCTGTGCCTCCAATACATGTGCTACAGCGAATTCGACGACACATCCAAGAACGGAATAAAGAGTCTGGCCGGCTTCCTTGGCACTTATCCGCTCTTCTCATACACAGCGGTCAGTTGGCATGACCACTTCTGCCGAGGAAAATCTGGTGACGCCCAGTCCAACATGTCAAAAATGGTCTGGGAGCTGTTTAGAACAGTGCATTGGAAGACTTGGGCAGAGATTTTTGAAGCACATTTGCAAGGCGCATGCCGGGACCCCAGTGGAAATTCACCTCAGCATCCGTGGATGAGGCCTTATGGGCGTGCTGACAGTGGTTACATGTCACTCGAACCAACTGAATTCTACGACTCGGAGGATGACGCAGACACTGACTCAGACACTTATTCAGAGGACAATTCAGAGGACGAAGCATCGCCACTCCCGGTACTACCCTCGAAAGGCAAAATCAGTCCGACCCCAGTCTACTATGCCGCCATCCTGGGTCTCACTGATGTCATAGAGTCTTTGATCAAGGCTAGACCTAGCGATTGCAGCCTTGAGGGAGGAGAGCTAGGAACTCCCCTGCAAGCCGCAGTCGTGAAGAGCCAGGGGCCTACGGTCGAACTCTTGTTGGGCCACAATGCTGACCCGTCTCAGAAGGGCGGAAGGTACGGTACGCCGCTGATAGCGGCGGTTCTGTTGGGATCAGACGACATCTTTAGTCAACTTCTCAGTGCTTGTAAGGAACTAGATGTCGTCGATCGAGGAGGGAAGACTGCGCTACACCATGCGTGCAGTCTCGGGTCCATTGAGATGGTGGAAAAGCTTGTCAAAGCGGGTGCCAACGTGAACTTCAGGTCGAAGTCTGGCCGCCCCCCACTGATACGGGCGATCGCACGGGAGCACGCAGCTGTGGTAGAGTGTCTCCTTGACAATGGTGCCGAGGCGAAGGAGAAGACGGCGCTGTTCATGGCTACACAGTTGGGGAACGAGGACATAACCAAGTTGCTTCTCAAGCATGGAGCAGATCCGTATTCGAGAACCTGGACTGGTGAGACTGCACTGCACGTGGCATGCGGTGCCGGGTCAGCGCCTATCACACGAATGCTGCTGGAATACGGAGCCGCCCTGGATGCGAGGGACGAAGATGGCTGGACACCACTGCATCGCGCCGCTGAGGTTAATTCAGAGGAATGCGCCAAACTCATGCTTGCTCACGGTGCCTCGCCGTTGGATGAGGCGGTTGGTGGCCTCACACCCTTCTCTCTCGCACTGCAACAACGTGCAATAGCCGTGCTAGACACGTTCAACGGTCATGAGAGTACGAGGGCCACCACCGCAGCGTCACTGTCCGCCAGACTCGCGGCAGCTGTTGAAAGCGGCTATGTAGACATGGCCGAATCACTTTTAGAGGTCTCTACTCACTTGGTCCTCGGTGGTGACCTGGTACGAGACATCTTGGTCTTGGCCTTGAGGACAGAACGAGACACCTTATTTAATCGGCTATCCAAGGTCATTCTCAAACAATGGCAAGTGGACAAGAGCATTGCCGATATGCCCGAAAACACAACAGTCTGGACTGAGGCGGAAGAGGGGATGATTAGGGGGTTATCCTGGGGCACTGAGGTGCAGAAGGATATGGTCCTGCATTCGAGCTGGCGATGCTTTCCAGGGGCGAAAGATATTGTCCCTGATGCCATGCTACCAATAGCAGTGGCTAATCGATCACATGACGTGGTGCAGCTGCTGCTACAGCGAGGGGCCAACATGTACCGTCGAGTCAGCGGCGGAAGGTGGTCGTCAAGGTCATCAACCTCGTCGGCGCTCCAACTGGCAATCATTCAGAACTCACGAGAGCTTGTGGCGCTCATGTTGGCGAACGGTCGATGTCCCATTCCCAATAGCGGTATATCTCTGTTGGCCACCCTCGAGGAGGCCGGTAGCCGGGGCGGCATGACACGAAAGGACTTGACGAGAATGCTGATCGCGCACGGGGCGTTAGATGCCGACGCTGACACTACCTCTGCTTCTACTCAAGGCGGTGGGAAAGCTACTGATGGCAAAACAACACATGGAGGTGTCAATGAAGCCGACAGAGATGAGGGCGTAGAAGTCGAGGAGCAGGCAGGTACCGGCAACGAGAGTGACGCCGCTATGATCTACCATGATGGCGAGGGCTGCGTCAGTCGCGATATCGCTTGGTGGACAGACGCCCTCGTCGGAGAATGGGAGGGGAGCTACAGTTACGGAGAGGGAGCACGAGATAATGAGCCAACAGCATTTCAGATCAAGACAGTTTGCAAGGAGTCCCTAAGCACACGGAAGAAAGACCTCAACCTTTTCGACGGTGGGGGGGAAGACACTGTTGCCGAGTTTACCATTCATGGCCAGATCATGTCGGGGAAGGTTTTCAGATTCGTCAAGTTGTACCCCAGCTTCGGGTGGATGTACGAAGGGGAGATGGGCGAGATTGAAGGCGGCGGGTGGCGCATGAAGGGCCGCTGGGCGAGAACCTTTGGCGAGGAACCTGAAGGATATTTTGTAGTGACAAAGAGACTGGGGGTTTGAAAAGTGACGGCATTGTGAGAGGAGGGACCGAGGGGGTAGACTAGGAACGGCTGCGGATTGTGGACTGTTGCCATGTATAATCAGAACTATTGGGATTTCTACTATTACTCTACTAATTCTTTTCATTCTTTGCTTGTGAAGAGTTCCAAGTTTAAGTACGAAGATAATAAATAGCCTTGCTAGCAGCTACCCTGGAAAGAACATAGGCTCATAAGGCAAAGATCGATGCGTGCGGTGGTAGGTCGATTACGAAGATCGTTCATGATCGGTAGATGCTCTCTTCAACAAGAGTAACGCCTTGTTTGAGCATGGTGACATGCCGCCATCATGATTGTCTTCAAAGACAAGTCCAGGATTGGGTGTTAATGCTGGGAAGTGTTAAAACTCTTATGCGTCCATGCTCATCTCCATGTGTTGATGACTGTGCTCGTGGATATCTTCTGTCTGTAAACACTACTGGCCCCCACCCCTTGCTCGCTCCTTCTAGGTAGAACCGCCTTGAGTCTCATGAGCCGGGTTAACAACGATGAGTCTGTTCCCTCTTAATCTGACATGCACCTCTTTTGCTGCCTTTTTCAGCTCACTAATCGGTCTGAGTCCATCTCCCACCACGCCTCGAGAGTCATTGTCGAGTGCAACCAAGGCCGCCAGGGAAGAGTCCTTGAGGTCACAAACCATGTCGTAACTCTCTCGGTCTGATTTCTGGTTGCTCTTCTGAGTGGCGATCGTTATGGCCAAGAGGCTAGCTGCAAGAACAAGTTCGAAGGCGAGAAATGAGAGCCAGCCCCATCGAATTTGTACATATGTTTCTGCTTCCCAGGCCCTCCCCGTAATATTGAAGCCGCCCTGTACGTAAGGGAGATCATCTCGGCGTATTCTATTTAGAGCGAATGGCCAGGCGTTAGTCTGATCCGGTGCGATAAGTCAAAGACTGGGAGAGTAAAATAGAGTTTGGCTTACACTGAAGATAAAGAGGTCGCAAGGTTCAGATAAAGATTGTTGAGCCTGTTGTAACGAACAGTATCGTTTAGAAGCGATAATCCGTCATATAGCACATTTTTCCAGAGATATTGTATAAAATCGGATAGTGGCATACTTGTGATGGGGGTTGATAAACCGATATCTTGATAATAGCCGTACATCCAAGCTGAGAGACCTTCTCTTAGTTTTAACGCGACGCTTTCCAAAGCGAGATGATTCGCACTGAAAGCCCCCGGTTTCGAGCCTGCGCGTGGAGAATCTTGTGCCGTGAAGAAATAGCGTCTTGTTGTCTTCCTCTAAATATTGCCTACACAACGCTGTCGGCTCAAGAAATGGATTTGGACAGTCGGTGTGCACGAAGGCGCCGTCTTCGGGCGCCAATGGTGGAGATGTCCAGCTAACCATATGAGTGTTGTTGACACCCGCTTGAACATTGGTCTCATAAGTCTGCACACAGAGGTGGAACAAGACTTCCCAAGCCTCGTGCCAGAAACCGTCGGCTGGGTTTTCGTACATTCGATCCTCCAGCACGAAGTCATCTGGTGTTAATGATCGGTTGTTGTAGACTAAGCTGGTGAAAATAAGACCGAAGGAAGCTATCCTCGTTCGTAGCAGGTTCATGTCGTGGCGGAACCCAAAAGTGTCGTTTCCGTTCAACATATAGGTGTACAGAGGAGCCATGTCAAAGTGTACCAGATAAGAATCATCGGGTAGGGATGCCTTCCATATTTTAGATCCCACAGGTCGCAAACCCTTGTCAAAATGCTCAGGGTATGGTACGGTAACATTGGCTGATTCTATATCCTTGAAGCTTTCGACTCTCAGGTGAGAGGTTATGTTGGCCAGCTTCATGCAGACTCCTAGTGTATGGTAGGGTTCGAATGTGCAGTTACCAGTCGAGCAGAAGGCCTGGAGAGGGGGGATGGAGGTATTGAATAAAGTATTGTCTGAGGCTATCGCCAGTTGGATAGCTTTCATTGTCACTTGGCCCATGTAATCATACGGTGTCTCGATTTTCCGGATAGCTCTGACATGGGCACCGCCTGGAACTTCTCGATCTCTCATTGGGTAGTTGATGCCAAGCTGTGTGATCGGAGAGGCGATGGTGCTCGTAATGACGATTAAGGCTCCAAGAGAGATGAAGTTCTTCAAGCGAGTCTGCCATAGCAACATGAGAGAACCACGCAGTCCTCTGCTAGCCTGGTCGAGGATATGAAAGTCGTAAATCGGTCGATCTTGAAGGAACCAACTCCATTTGGTCTGGCTGATGGCGGTACAAACGGGTAGCATGAAGGTTGCTTTGATCAAAGTGGTGAAGAAGGCGAGGAACGAGTTTAGCGTGATGCTGAAAGGCCAGTCGGGCAAGTTCTTCTGATTAAAATGGGCCAGTACGACGATGATCACTGCGACAGTGACCCAACATGTTAGCGATAGGACGAAAGGGTATGGTAGCTTTGGACTTGCAGATGAAACATGTGAAGCTCAGCAATAGAGATGCCGCTTCCAGCGCCCAAACTCTGAGGAGAGACCCGGCCTTTGCCGGAATGAGAGTCTGGGGAGCGCTTGCAGAGACGCAAGTCGCAGACGAAAGGCTGGCTGCTTGCTTGGTCGGCGGAATGAAGGGTTCCAACTCGGCTGATTGCTGGATCTGTTCCGGGGACGGCGGCCTGGGCAATGGTTCCTCATCACCAACACAGCTATTTTTGACCTGGCTACTGTAATCTGATTCCTAGTGGTTAGCGTCAGTCATGGCTCTCAGTTTAAACGGGATTGAATGAGGAAAGTTGGCAAGAATAGTGGAGCGGGGAAGGGAGAACCATGGCAGTATCGAGGCCGACTCCTGCAGCCACTGTTTCATACAGCCCAGTTAATGGCTTGCTAGGCATTCTTCAGTTCAGCTGTCTTGAAGTAACCAACCACCGTGCCTCTATGTGAACGCCATTCACATTGCCAAGAGATATCTGCCAATTAGAGACAGCAAACCCACAGCCTGATTGCATACAAGTAGGATCTACACACAGCATAGCCTCATTTTCTAAACCATCTCAATCGTCCCTCCTGAAATAGACTTAGGAGGCATTACGGCGACACTGTTCATGTTGAATACTGCGTTAACAGGGACCGGGTACGCAGGCCACCTTTTCTTGATGCAGCACTTTTTGAAGGAAGACAAAACTCGAATAGGTTGACACAAAGTACAAAGCTGTTTGCCAATCCTACCTACCTCTCACAAAGAGATGTAGCAAACATCGAGACCCCAAGACGAGAGACGGAGGTTGGGTTCACCTAGATCGACATAAAGAAGTAAGCTGACATATCGGAAGGCGCCTGACTAATGTCTTAACTCCGTGGAGTTTGCACCATACTCAATCCTCGCGATTAAGCGGTAAACTCCGTGACTAAGAGCATCAGCTGTGGGGTGTACTTCTGCCCGAGCTTTTAAGCTTAACCCTTTCTTAACATCGGAGGATTTGACGATGTGACATGGATGGCGGCGGAGTTAAGCAAGGAGATAGACGCTGAACCAGGTTGAAGAATTGTCAGCATGGTCCGCGGAAGAGATGCGCGGAGTAGATTCAGGGCAGAATCTTGGCATATAAGTTGAAGGTTGGTCGACGATGTCCTGAAAGCATCATCACAACAGCATCTCGATCACGTCAAACACTAGACAAACCAAAGTCACCATGCGTCCTACACTTGCAACCATTTTCGCCAGTCTCCTCACTGGCATATCGGCGTCTCCAATCACCACCAACACAAGCTCTCAGCCTCGTGTTAGGCAGTTGGTTGAGATTCCAGGCGTGTTTGTCGAAAACATCGCGGTGAGACCCAACGGCAACCTCATCCTCAACACCATCAGCGAGGGAGAAATCTACTCCCTAGATCCTTCTCAAGAGAACCCCGAAGCGCACGTTGTCGCTAGCATTGAAGGCGTCAACGCACTCACTGGAATTACTCCCGTCGGCAAAGATGTGTTCGCCGTAGCAGGGAGCAACCTCGACTTGGACAAGTCCCAATTTCACAATGGATCCATGAAGATTGCACTCGTCAATTTCGAAAAGTGCGGAAAATCTGCGGGTGATGCTGCCTCTGTTGACGTCATCATCGAAGGCACAGATATTGGCCCTGTGAATGGCCTCACCACCCTTCCCCGTCACCAACACATCGTTCTCGGCGCAGACTCTACAAGGGGAAAGATTGTACGCATCGACACAATCAAGGGCACCGCTGAGAACGTTTTCCAAGATGATCTACTGGCGCCTGTACCCGACCCTTCATTCTCGCTAGGTGTCAACGGCATCAGGATCTTCAAGCACCACCTCTACTTCACCAACACTGCCCGTCGAATCTTCGGTCGCGTCAAGATTGACCAGTTTGGCAACAAGGCCGGAAAAGTTGAAATCATCGCTCAGCTACCATCAGGTCCAGCCGCTGCACCGGATGACTTTGTTATGGACAAACACGACAACGCCTATGTCACGTTCTGGAAAAACTCGCTTCTCAAGATCACACCGGATGGAGAGCGCTTCACGGTTTTGGAGGGTGATGTCCTTGCTAGCCCAACTAGCTCGGCCTTGAGCAGAGATGGACGGAAAGTCTACGTCGGTACTGCAGGCCAAGGCTCGGAGACTGTGTCTGGTGGGCAGGTGGTGGAGGTCAGGCTGTAGATGTTTTCTCTTGGACTATAATGCAGTCTTCGTTTGGAAGCAATCGCAGGGGATATGGGAACGGACATTGTCCAAAGGTGCTTAGAGAGTTGAGAGTAGCTAGACACTAACATACATGAGAATGGCTTGAGGCCAATTGACCAATTGAGCAACCATCCATGGTCTTCATCATCAAATACTACGCCCATCTGCGTTCCATCACTTCCAGTCCACTGATTTCAATCCCCATACCACTTCCTTGTACCGAAATGGCACCCTGAGTTTCCAGATCCTCAGTCCCCACGGGTCAGCCATGCGCGTCTCCCCTTAGACAAGGCCAGGAATCGTATCCTTGCATGTCTCCTTCTCCCCGACAGCCGTAGAATAAGACACCTCCATATAACCACGAGCAACCTGGCAAAGCTCAGGAGCAACGGTCTCATACGCCTTGTAAAGCTGAAGGAAAGCCCAGGGCACATGACCAGTCAACGTGCCCCATCGCTTCACCTCAAGCTTCGGCTGAGCAGAACCCTTGCCAGGAGGACAAGCGATGATGACGAAACCCAGAGCTTCCAGGCCCTTGACAATGATTGTAATGGCAGCCCGCATCTGATTCATGTCGACGAGATGGCAACCCAGGCCGATGAAGTGCTGTGAAAGCTCCAGTCGAGGGGCGTCGGGTTCCTTTCGGACGTAGGTTTTTTCGAGATTGCTGAGCAACACACGAGCGCTGGACACTCGAGAAAAGGAAGGGTCGCTTAGGAGACGCTTCAGGGCCTCCGAGATGCCTCGACGCTTTTGAAGGGCCTTGTCCGAAGTAGCCTTTCTCTCCAAGCAAAGTCCACAGGAACACGTGAAGTGCCAACCAGAAAGACTCTTCTGAACGTTGTCGTACGACTCAAGCAGCTCAGAAGAACGATAGACGAATGTAAGCTCCGTATTGGCGGGAAGATCCTTGGTGGCTCGGATGATCTGCATATCTCCGATGAAGGAGCGGCGGCAGTTGCTCATGCAGGAATGGTTCATCTTGGAGGCGAGCAGCCAGAGTCCACATGTTCTAAACGTGGTTTCTTTATTGACGCGGGCGGTCGACTTTTGGAACAATGCTTGGCTGGTTCGGGGGCAGCCGAAGGAGTTCAAGGTGATGATTTTCTCGACCAGGAACCTAACTCGTTATTAGCTAGGGTCACTCATGTTGGGATTCAACTTACGAATCAACGACGGGAGCTCCGTCACATTCAGTGACTGTGACAGGCTGGTAATCTCCGTGGTGCAGATCAAAGAACCCACGAGTCATCTCAGGGTTGTGGAACAGCTTCTGAACAACCTGCGGCAAGAGATTCGCCTGGCCACCAACAATCATTTTGTTGGTCTCCAAGTTCAACATGAGATTGACCGATTCGTCATCTTCCTTGACATGACTGTACGCGAAAGCCTTCTCACAGACGAGCAAGTCTCCAGCAGAGACGGCTTTAGTGGTGAAGAGTCCCTGGCCACGGCCGGGAGAGGTGCGAACTTCGACGGGGGCTGAGAAATCGGCACAGTCGATGAGGGGAGGGTTCATCTTCGACTGTTTGTACATCTGCTTGAAAGAGTACTTGCCGTTCTGCTGCTCCTTGATTCTGGCCATGACACGCTTCATCTCTGGACCGACGGCTTTGTTCTCTGGGTAAGACTCTGCGAGGAGTTTGAGCTTGGCCATGCTCTGATCAAAGTTTCTGAGCTCGTAGAGCGCTCGAGCCTCGCGGAAGAGAGACTTCTCAGTTGGAGCAGCGGGATCGTGGCCATGAGCGGCATCCGACAGCGCCTGCTCGGGTCGACCGAGTTTGAGGTTCGTGAAGGAACGGTTCAGGGAAGCAAGCTGCTCTTCCTCAGGCGTCTTTGCGACCTGGATAGCAGTCGAGTACCTGGTACAAGGTCAGTGTCATGCTCGGCGTAGAGTGCAGTTCTAGGGGCCATACAGTCGCTGAGCAACAGCCCAGTTCTGATTATCCACAGCATAGTTGCCCTGCAGGCGAATGCTCGCGCTCTCACTGTTCAAAATGGCAGCGGAACTCTTCCAGCGCGAGGGAATGCGTTCATCCCCATCGCTCAGCCAGATGACGTCGCCAAGGTGATCAACTCTCAGAGAGTAGGCACCCTTTCCAGTCTGCTTGAAGTAAGGCTCCTTGATGATGCAAATCTTACCAGGTCGAAGGATCTCGATCCCCGTGACCAGTGCTTCGGTGGGCTGCTGGTAGAGCTGCAGGACCACCGCCGTTCCCTCTTCGTCCTCTGCGATAGCGATGATGCCAACCAGCCGCTCGGGAGGGGTGAGTACGCGCATTGTAACCTTCTTCCCACGATGGTGAGTCTCAAGTCTCATGTCCGTAATCTTCATTTCCTCGAGATCTTTAGCAGGGACGATGCAGGGCAGGTAAGAAGGGGGAATCTGCGTAGTGCTGATCTTGTTCTTTTTGTCATTCCTCTTCGCAAGGACGGTCGCAGCGCAGAAATGTTTGTAGTAGTCGGCGATGACTTCCTGCTGGGGAGGGTGATCAGTCACCATCTCACCCTTTCTCTTGCTTGCCATTTCAGCGGCATCTCGGATCTTTTTCATGTGCTTGATGAACTCGTCATTCTCCGAGACGTCTTTGGTATCCATCTTGGCGGTTGGTGACAGATGATGGAAGGCAATCTGTGACCGAGAAATGTGGGGAGAAGTTCGAAGATGCTGAGGCGAGGGGGGGCGAAGGAGGATTTGGTCGAGGGAAGAAAACAGTTTACGTCTGCATCTGGCGAGCAGTGCCAGGCATCAACAACCGCAGTTAGCCTACCACAACGCCAGTGATGGATGCCCTAAAATAAGTGAGTATTTGCTCGGTTCTCCTTAAGTGACCAACCATTCTGTGCTCTAGCCGGCACACACAGATTACGAACATTTCCTCGAGCAAACAGTGCTATGATACAGGCTAGCAATTCACACAAACACTAATCAAGGAGCTTGATGATACTTGTATTCACTTTTCAGGTCTTTATTGGGTGTGATCACAGCCTAGTTATGGACAGAGGTGACGTACTCAAAATGGGACTGGAGGCAAGGCACATGGGTTCAAGATGGTTTGCTGATTCGAGAACAAGACACTTCTACAAGATGCCACGGCGTCTGGAAATGAATCCCGAACACGGTCTAGCGACGCCTCCAATTTGATTTCAGCCTCAGACCAAGTCAATCTGCTTCCAACACAGTTTTATCTTTTTTAAATCCTTTGCATCTAAGCCCATTAGGCCCTCGATGAAGCTTGGTCCAAGAACGGTGTACACATGTCTCAGAGCTCCATCACTTTGCCGTCGAAGAATCATCGGGGCGGCTACCCCTTTGATAAGGGCAATTGTGTCGTCTTCGTGCATATTTTCTGGCCCTGAGCAAATCCATCCATTACTGCACAAGAACAAGACCCGTTTGTCTGCTAGCTCGTTGAAAGCTTTGATAAGAAAATCCAAACATTCCTTGTCAGCAGCCATGTCCTCCAGAGTTGTTCGAGTCACTGGGACAATCCCAGCCATGGTTTCCAATTCTTTCTTCAGTTGCCTGCTGTGCTGCATCATGGTCGCGTATACTTTGTTGAACACTCGCCGTCTATCCACGTCCACACCGGAGGTGACAGTGATGTACCCATTCAGTGTGTTGAGAATGCCTAGTGGTATAGACCCAAAGACACCGTCTACGAGTATGTCCCTTCTGACTCGCATGACCCATTGGCACAGGACTTGTATGTCGTGCATGAGGTTCTCTTGCATCCTAGGTATCGCATGTTGCGCAGAATCAAGTTGGACTATGCAAAATGGGACTGTGCAATGAGTGGCAGGGCGAAATAACGCGGCTTTAACCGATAGTGTGTTTCCAGATATCGAGATCGGCAAGTTCCTCCCCGACAAGCTCTTCCCAAACCATCTGGGAAATTGGATCGGATCGTATATATACGAAGGCGGCAGCCAGCTTCTCTCTGCGGTGGTACTCCAGTCAGGAACCCAGCTGGGGGCATCAGGAAGACGCGAGCCGGTATCGAGCAGCAGATTGATGAATGATGGGCGCCATTCTATCAAGCGAGCAAAAGCATCGCGGTAAACTTCTCCCGTTGACTTTCTGTAATCGGGCGCCAGTTGATCGATACCCAGCCGTTGCAAGATACCCCAAACAGCAAACACCCGGTCTTTTTTCTGATCGCATTCCCTTTCTCGGATAGCTCGCACAAGTCCGACAAGCTGGTTCCATTGCTCAGAGTCCTTGCGTTTATCTGCATAAACGAGTTCATACTGCGGCAGCGAAGAACTGTTGTATAAATCGAAGACCGCACACCAGGAATAAAGAGCCATAAAAGCTAATAAAGCTACTGCAAAGATCAAGTAAATAGCTGTTGAAACATATCCCCCAAATAATGATGCGACGAAGTCCGATGCGGATTGGGGGAGGCGAAGAAGCAAGCCCAACATGAGGAATGAGATGACGGGCAATATGTCAACCCATCCGGCCCAGCGGGTATTCGATGTTTTCAATGTTTCCGAGTATTCTTGAACCAAACAATGATCCCTGATGGCCCCTGCATCATCCAGCACCTTGCGAAACCGGTTCCCGTTCCAGCAACATGGACGAGGAAGAGTCTGCCAGACATTGTAAAGCGACATCCAGTGTTTGAAAGGCTCCCGAGACGCGATCTTGTGATCGACAACATCGTTTTGCTTCTGTTTAGGGCTCGCGGGATCTCCAGGCACAACCCAGGGACTTCTGGCATAGATGGCTTCCAGATCAGAGACCCAGATAAGGGCCTCATGCCATTGCAGCCAGGATATATGCTCTTGGCCAAAAACCAAGATAGGGTTAGAGGCCAGTGTAATCTCTTGAAAAGTCCATGATCTTTTCAACCAGGTTCGGTCCACGAGCTCTAAGCAGGATGCCTGGTCGCAAGAAAGCTCTGGTAGTAGGCCGGGCCCTAGGACTATATATTATCAGTCAGCATTGATGCACATGATAAGGGGGTCGTGCAAGACACAACAGACGTACAAAAGTAATATCTCATCATGGACATAACCAGATAGCACAAAATTGTGAAGATTCTCTTGCAAGTTTGATCTGCTCTTGGAAGACCGTTATTCGTCGGCTCCCGTTCCTCCACGGAGTACGCATGGCAAGCAAGCGATATTGGGACACCGCTCTGACATAGTCCAGGGCTGTCTTTGTTCTTTCAGTACTAGGCCCCAACCAGATATAGACGGCTTCAGCCCAAGTGTAAACCTCGTCCATGAGCAGTATTTGGGTGGTCTTCTCGTCGTCGTCCATTTGGTTGATGCAAATAGCATCAACCCAGATGGTGAAATTACCAAGGGCTTCTCGCAGAGAAGACAAGGCCTCGAAGCAAGAATCTGTGACCTTGACTTCGTATCCATTGCAGTTGATTGATTTGCCCGAGGCCTTGCCCCAGACGTATGAGAGAGCGGTAAACTTGGGCGAGTCATTGAGATCAACAAGCCTGAGGGAGCCAGTCAGACCCGGATCGGTTGCCGAACTCTTTTCCAGAATATCGAGAACCCGGATAAACTGGGAGCTCTGTGGAATGGGGAGAGAGTCGTAGAGTTGAGCTGCGGATGAAGCCATCGCAGGCTCGGGATCTTGACTTTGATCGCTCATGCTCGTCGCAATGATCGAAAGGAGACGTCTGAGAAATATTATAGGCGCAATAGTTGCCTAGATACGAATTATGAGGAGGGATAATTCGGATCAGGCTGTCGAGAATTGGATACAGCAAAGCATTGCTATAGCGATCTCACACCTTTTATTCAATGATAACCTCTTTATACCGAGAAGCTGCATCACATATCGCTATAGGCCTGTTCCCACCACCACAGAGTCAGCCTAACCGCTGTGGCGGCGCCAAGAAAGTAGGCTGAATTGTTGGGTTGAGTATCGATGCATCATTTGCCATTGAGATCAGTTCCAGGCCCACGGGGCGCAGGACATAAGACAGGCCGTGACAAGGTCCAGGTCGCCCCAATCTGCCTAGATTAGGCGCACCATGGCATCTGGGCTACGCAGGAGTAAAGATGGCAGAGCGGATGGGTCTACCAACCCCCACGGAAATCTGTGACACGGAGAAATGGGACGAGGCCATTGTCCTTGAGTCAATATTTCGTGCTGGATACCAAGTTCCTACTCATGAACCAAATTGAAACGAATGTCTGTAATGAAAACGAGTTCCAAAACGAGTGTCCTTGCCATATCCTTCAATAATGGGACTACCAATCTCCAAGAGTTCCAATGCAACCATGCCGCACTCATTCCTCCCCAGTGCCTAGACCCAAGTGCTCATCAGTCACACCCGTCTTGCCCAGAAACTTGAGGAGTCTGCGCTCGTTAATCTCGTTCCTATCTGCTGGTCTTCTCTATCGGTTATCCCGACTTTAACTATAATAAAGAATATATTTCTAGCATATTATAGTATTATAACCCGATGCTAATATAGCGGCCTTTTTTTAGCCTTCTATTACCTATAGCGGGCTATAAGTAATTAAAGACTTATACCTATCTATATAAGGGGTATTTAATTATTTATTTTAACCTTTATATAAGAAATAAAAGAGAATTATTATTTCTTACTTAATTAAAAGACTATAATCCCTAAATATTATATCTATTAATATAATAACTATAAGAATA